>CALNXK010000086.1:1625000-2002500 GCA_942486035.1 Porites lobata
CTTTAAATACAGAACTAAAAACACACAAATCACAAACCATGACCATTGAACTAGTTTAAGTGAACATCTGTTGCCTAAGAGGTCCGCTAAGTTGATTGACAAAACAGCCGAAACCCAAACAACCTTCGAAGTTGGCAAAACGCCCAGCGCGATACATCGAATGTACTTTGTACGAAACAACGAGCTAGCCGGTTACACAGACGAGGAATCTCTTGTCTTAGCCGATGTTTTTGGCTGCCTCGGTTTGAGCGCAACTAAACATTTTTGTCTCAGACAAAAGTTTTTAGTCTGGAGAAATAAAACCGGTCACTGTCAGTTGGAGAAAGAGTTTATAATTATAATAGCAGGGAGTTCGAGCTACATGTAATCAAGAATAACTACATGCGAAATGATTTCAATCCATTTAATACAATTCAGCGAAAACATGAAACCAAAAGCCGTGGCTAACCATGTGAATAGTCAAACGTACCATTGTGTCACAGAGTGAACTTCATCTAAAGTCACTGCAGCCGTCTGCAGGCCCAACTCTCCCCTTTCAGTTCCTTCATCCATGCTCTGGGATTTCCTGTTGTCTCGAGTTTAGCAAATCAAACTCCTATGCAGCAGGTAAGAATTTACCGTGCCTGATTGCCCTCTGAAATCTTACCGAAATATGGTAATGCCGTAGAAAGGGAGTAAACAATAGCGAATGGATTACAGAGGGCAACCAGACACGGTAAATCATGTCTCGAGTGCGGCATGGGTATTTAATATTGTGCTAAACTCAAGACAATAGGAAATTCCAGAGCAAAAACTTAGCCAGATCTATGACATCGCTTTAATATTTACTCAATTTTGCGCCTACGTTAGACAACTGAAAACGTTTTCAGTGGCCACGAAATTCGGACATTTTAAAGTGCACTGATCAATTGCAGCACTGAAATTTACAAACAAAAAATCTATCGACGAATCTGGGTTTAATCGCTGTTTTCGTTAAATTGGCCTTAGAAATTATAAAAAGAGCTCAGCATTGCGTTTGACTGATTCGCTTGTTTTCTTGTTTTTTCGTAATCGCGCATGCCTACTTGCGTTTATTAGCCGGTTGTAGAGTGTACAAAGGTCATTTGCAAAACGAATGAGTGATAAAAACTTTTCCGAAGCATCCAAAAAGTAGCAAATTTGCCTGTATTAAGTCCATCCTTCAGTTCATGCATAATTTATAACCTTTTTGTAGAAATTCAAAGATATCTTGAAATTCCCCTAATGGATTTTTGTGAACTTCGCACAACAGAAGACAAGCACCCAAAGTATATGTAGCGTAAAGCATTTCCAAAGAAAATGTCCTTAAGGGTAGCAATTCGATTTAGAGCCAAAACGATTGTGACGTCATTGTCACGTGATGTTTATTCCAATCGCCCAAAAAATATATCATAATAAAGGTTAGTCTATCTGTAATACATGTGTTATAATGTTTTTACAATAAAGATCAATTTTTTTAAGTATAAGAGATTCCGAGATGGGGGATGTACCTACAAAAATACTGGGTCGAGCCACCTTAAATACTTCTAACAACACAAGGAAATAACTGAAAAGTTTTGCTCTATCCGAAACCGGTGCGCAATGATCGCAAAACGTCTTTCGCCCTGGTCAGATTGAGCAGCACAGCTTTTGCTCAAATCTAAGCGCGTCAATATTTAGGAAATCTTGGAGACAATTGTCCAGAATGATTTCAGTAAACCTCGATTCACTGAAACCAGGCGTGTCTGATCTGCTCGCCATGTTTGCCAAGCCAAGTGATTGACGTAAGTGTTAAAGTAAACTGTCAAAATTGACCAATTAGTGGGTATACCATACTCTTGTTCTTGGTTACCGGCGACAAGTGATTTTAGTTTTGCCTTGAGAGACTCTAGTTCCGGTCTCGAAGTTTTTCAGCTGTTTCTTTAAACCATATCTCTCTTCAGCGCTTTTACCTGTGCCATGAACGGTTTCAAACGGTTTCGGAACCAAACGGTGGAAAAATATCATGATCCAACTTGCGCGCGCCCGACCTCCCCGAACGCACGCGCTTCTTCGATTTGCTCAGTGAAAGTGTAGAATACTCCATGCACTGCATAATTTACGCAAAAAGAGAGCAATAAAAACCTCTGTCGTTCAAGTCGTCTCTAAGGTCACGTTTCACACAATCATGAGCTCAGTCTCTCTGGTCACGAGCTAATATATAGATTTAGCCAGGGCTAAAAGCGAAGCTCCCATTAATAAATTTATAATTTAGATCAAACAATAACCCTGTAATCTACAAATCGGTTAACTTAAGGGCACATATGTGACTTTTTAGGGAAAGCTAAGGCTAAGTGATTTTAGAGTGAAAAAAAAAATCTTACATCGAGTTGATAGCCTTATATGTACACCCAAAAAATAGCAATCATCTTCGATCACATTTAAGAGCCATGATGGCTCTTGATCACAGTAGATTAGGCCTGGAAAACGAATTCTTGGAAAACAAATCAGGCCGAATTTTTGACGTTCGACAAGTTTACTTAACAAAATCTTGCCAACAAATATGTGTCCGCGCAAACCAACATTTCATACTTTTTATACATCACATCTGAGGTGAAACAGTAATGTGAGGCGCGTTTTTTATCGTACAGACCTCAGACAAAATGCAGTATTTCACAATTTTTCAAGACAAGTATTCAGAACCATCGAAGCACACGTGGGCTTTTAGCAAAACCGTTCAAAAAATTTCAAAAAACCCCTATACGGCCAGCAGGTTCTCGCTTTTGACAAGCGCCAAATCTTCAGTAAGCATTAAAAGAGTTACGCTTCAACATAATAAAGAATTTATTGTGTTTATTTTTTATCTAATGGTTTTAAAACGATGTGTAATCTTAAAAAGCATTTGATACGCGCGGCGTTTTGAGTACTCCTGCAAGCGATGTTTATGAACGACTGAAAACAAACGGCAAAGTGTTTAAAATTGCAACAGACTACTAACGATCAATAAAAGAATCGGTGAAACATTTACAGAGACAAAAATTTTCATTCACGAAGACAAGTATTAAAGCGTCTCTAAAAATCCTAAGTCCTTAAGCTGAAGCTTAAAGCTTTTAGCCGGCTTCCCCGTGTTTACTGTTTTCAAAGATGAACTCGAGGCAAGAAAATCGCTCAAAGCTTTCTTTCTACAGCCAAAATTATAACTAAATACTCTTCGGAACATTTTTTCTTTCTATTTGCGGAGAGAAAATGTCGACTAAAGGTTTTTTAAAGTTCTGTAAGCTTATATCAAATCTCATACTAGGTCAGATCATTGTCTCAGATCTTAATACAAACGTGCATAAACTAGCCTCATAAACTGCGCTCGACTTCATGAAATTAGATATTAAAAAACAAACACAATAATTACTCAGACTTACCATTCGAGATGCAGCTCCTGAAAGCCGCTTGAGGGACTTTTCAACCCGCATCCAGCAAGGTGAAAAATGAAAACGATGTCATCCGAAATCAGATCTGTGACTTTGACAAGCGGAGCATTTCTCAACCAAAAATTCAGTAAACAAACCAGCCGTGAATAACAGAAGACAGTTGATAGCAGCTGTATTTCATTTTGTACATCCAGTGGAGAAAGACATTAAAAAACATCACAAGTTGACACAAAACTCTGTCAGCCTCAGCTGTCAAAAGTAAACAAGTTTCAAGATACTGCATAAATTTTCCGCATGAACTCACCTGTCAAATTTTGACCAATCAGAGCATAAAAATTGGACGTAGAGCGTGACCAACGCGTGTCCATGATAACAAAAGGTCTTCTCCGCCTGTGTTTTTAAATAACTGGCTGAATTTTCGTGTCCGAGGTAAGTTTGAAATCAAAATCTTAATAGTGCTGGGCCATAGTGACATAAACACGACATATTTCATATAAATTTAAAAAAAAAACAAACTTGAGCTTGCGATCATTTGAAAACTAGTAACTTGTCAGGGGATAACTTCAAAAAATACTCGACCTCGATGGGTCGACACCTGAGCCCACGATACGGTGAGGTGATACTGGTCAGCGAATACCCTGTTTTGACAGCTGTCAATTGATCACAACATTGATGTGCAATCAGTTTTCTCCTGGGCTCCCAAACTAGCTAGAAAGTGTGACAGTAAACATTGGTATGCCTGTGGTGCGGACGGACGGTCGGTCGTTCGTTCGTTCGGTGTACGGTCACGTGAAAACCAAATTTTCTGGGATGGGTAGATTTACTTAGCTATGGGGTTCCGCCCACGCGCGCGCGAAGCGCGCCGCGTGGAGCTCCGCTATTAATCTTGTTTGGCCTGTGAACACTTAAATCAAATCGGATTAATCGCAAACTGGCTAAGAATCTAGCCAATCAAAAACACCGACAGATGTTCTCGTGACTCTGCAGGATTCGAACACGATATTGTGCACTAATTTGCAGACGCTCTATACAGAAAGGTTTAGAGTGTGTGCTACGCAGGCTAGTTAGCCACTCCGGCAATAAATGCGACAAAAGTGAAAAGTCTTCACTACAGATGATGTCTTCTGACTCTTGAGCATCATTTGTTTGTAATAATGGAAAAATTGTTACCAAAGGGATAAAAGACATTTTAAGTGTTTCCTATAAAAAGTCGTCTTGAATTTCACTCTCTATGCACCCAAATTAGCGTTCGATTATTACTGCTTTAGGGACAAGAGAAAATCAAAACTATAATTGTTATTACATTCTTCCTATGCTACTGTTATCTTCGGTAGTTTCCAGGAGCAACGTAAAGAAGACATTATTGCAGAGAAAATAAAGTTTGTTGTTGTTGTCTAAATCAAAAACCAGGATTAGGGACTCAGGCATACTTGCACAGCTTATAATATTAAAACCAGTGTTAGGTTTCGCATCTACACTGCATCATTGCCTCAAAGGTTCGGGGCAGCCTGTACACAGCCGTTGTATTATTTTTCTTTTCGTTCTTTTTGGAAACATCGGCGAGCGCGCGAGCGAAGCGAGCAAACCAGAGCGAGGGCGAGCGCGGAGCGCGAGAAAGAAAAATATAGAACGTCTGTAGACATCTTTGGGAAAAAAGAGGTTTAATAAGCCCCTCCACCATGTCAATGCCTCATCATTATCACCTCCGCTTTCACAGCACCAATTAAATTGGACTAATGGTATTGGAGATATAAATTGCTTGTGTAATTTGCTTAAGTCAGCTTAAATACGTAAAGAATCAAACAATGTTACTTGGACAGTCGGATGTCGCGTGCTTGTTAAAAGCATGTCAGACTGCTTCAACGTCGAAAAAGCCTGCTAAAAGGGGTCCGAAGCCAAAACAAATCGGCCCATCGAACTATTGTAGGATATGTGGGTGCTGGTTATAAATAGATATTTCTTGGCAATGATCCCGTTCCCTTAAAGCTACAGAGAATCTTTTTATTGAGACTTTTTTGAAGATGTTAGAAAACGAAAGTTGAAAACGATCTTGGTTTTACCGTTTCGTAACAGAAAATCAGTCAAGTAGGGTTTGTTCGCTTTGTATTAAAAAGGTTAGAAGTACCTACGCTGAATTTTCTGTTATTAAAACCAGCTTTCAAAAAAGCGAGCACGACGATGATAGCTTTCGGTTTAAAAGAATGTCCACATCACCTTGTAGCTCCTCATGGTTCCGAGGCAAGGTAATGGATGCAATGGTTGAAGCTCAAGCTCCTCTCATTGCCTCAATTTGATCATATTTGATGCTACTTCGTAATGGCAATGCAACTAATACCACATTCTTTTCTTTTTGTTTGAGTTTCACTACCGCGAACAACTGGTAAATTTAAAACCTTTTTCCAAAAACCCGTGGGAAGAACCCCTCCACAACATACTTTTGCCAGGGGCTGCTCTTCTTTGAGCGAGTGCTTGACGACTGTTTGGCACAATTTTCAAGCAAATACGTACGTGCTCAAAGAAGAGCAGTACCAGGTTGTTTTGGGTTTACTGGAGCAAAAGGTTGTTGTGGCGGTCCTTCCCACGGGTTCTGGGAAAAGTTTAACTCAAGATCTCTTAAATCGTCCGCCAACGTTCGTTTTGTAACTCCTCGACGAACAGTCTCAAAAAAAAGATTCTCTGTAGTTTTACGGAAACGGGATGATTGCCCAGTACTATTGGCGTACACAAGGCACCCAAATATCCAACAATAATCCAATGTGCCGATTTGTTCCGGCTTCGGACCTCTTTTACCGGCTTTTGCAGTGTAGAAGCAATCTAAGGAGGGTCTAAAAAGACATGCTTCAACAAACACACAACTACGAGTGTCGTTGTTGTCTACAGAAGTTCTTTATTTTTCTTTCTCGCGCTCCGCGCTCGTTCCATGTTTTCGAAAAGCCAAATGATTGGTAGGGAAACTCTAGCCTCCCACGCAGACGTTCTTAGGGGTTCGTCACGTGTTCCCGCCCCACGAACGTCGTTCGTGGCGCAGGAGCGCGTGAAGAACCCCTAAGAGCGTCTGCGTGGGAAGCTAGGGAAACTCAAGAATACTTCTCGAATGCACTCAATCGGACTCCTTAGAGCATAGCAGACTGATCGACTCAGCAAATCTTTCCCTCCCAACCGCCGGATCTATTTTTGTTATGTTTTATGACAGCCCTTGTATTTTTGTTTGATAGACCATTGTAGTGCATTGTCGAGTTTTAAATTTCAACTGTTGGTTTTCCTTTTTATTTTGATGTTGTATTAGATAAAGTTTTAACGGTTATAATAAAGGCTGTCTTAGTCCCAATCCTGCGTGTTGGTTGTTTGGTTTAATAGATAATATATAGATTTAGCCAAGGCAAAAAGTAAAGCTCCCATTAATAAATTTATAACTTAAATGAAACAATAAACTCGTAATCCACAAATCAGTTAATGCTTTAATAGGGGTCTTTTCAAATCATTTTCTTTAACCGCTCTATATCCTCTAAGTCTAATCGATATTTTCTGTGAGAGAGCAAAGGGAATCTTTCTCGTTAATCGAATCCTCTAAACGACGAAATTTTGCGAACATTTCTTTCGAATTCTTCAGTGACTATTGAGGATGTGTATGGTTATTTCAGTTTACTTCTCAGCCGATGTCTGGTATCGGACAAATCACTCCCTGGGATTGACTACTTTTCCTATCATCATCCCAAAGGGCAGAAGTGTTTTTGCCAATCTGATTCATTCCAGTTTTTACTGTTCGTGTGTGTTAACGTTAATAGCATTTGACTTGAAAGCGACATTTTAAAGAGGACAATGATATTTTGAGGAAGTGAACTCTTGGAAATGTTAAATATGATGGAAATTTTTAGTTAATTATGGGCGTTAATTTACCAATTTGAGTTTCAAAAACGCTTGCGCAGAAGTCCGAGTTGGACATTACCAATGAAACTGCTACAGTAATAGTCAGAAAGAACAAGCGAGTGAGCCACAAATAGACAGCCACCATTATTCTCCGTGTTGAAGCTTACTTTTCTTATCTTTTTTTTTATTATTTAGGCCCCTTGTATAAAATCACTGAATCTTTGTATTTTCAGCAACTAGTGATCAGGAGATTCATTTTGTACGGGTTATTGAGTTTATTAATTACTAATTTATTAAGTCATAAAAATAGTATTGTCAACTGATATCACATTGAAAACAACAATTAAGGCTTTCTAGACACGAAAGCTTTTTTAATGGGTTTTACACATACATGATTATAACATCTCTCTTTTATCATTATTTACGACTCTACGATTTCTAACCAATACTTCTTTTTGTAAAAATCATCCTCATGTTTTCTAAGTTGTAAAACCGGAAGTTTAACGCACGTAATATTAACACTATTTACAGAGGTTTCGCGTGTACTACCCAGCAAGTGGCAGCTATATAGCGGTCTTGCATTATCATAAAAGCTGAAAATCGGTTGTTTTTACCAATAAACTCAGGAAGAATTATCGATATTTTGTGGACGTTTTCAATAAAACGATTATTCCACTCGCGCTTGGCGCTACGAGCCTCGCTGGTTTCCTGCCATCTCATACCCAACGCGCACTAGAGGAATAACTGTTAACCATATAATGAACGACATTTCTTGCCCCAGTAATAGTAAAGTATGTGGGAAAACGATTCTTTATATCAGTAACGAAACCTCTTTATAGAGAGGTAGCGCTCCATGTTTGACTGTCTCACAGAAATATTTCCGGATTCATTGCATTTAGGGTATTTGCATTACAAGTGTTTACATGTATCACTTAATCCGAAAACATTCATTCGGACAAAGTGTTCACTTTAGATTTCGTATTTAAAACCAATGGACGAGCGCTAGCGAGCGAGCCAAAATGTTTTAATTTGGGATTTAAGCATCCGCCTGTAAGTGGTAGCGTGAGTCCGCCACGCGAAATGTTACAAATTCTTTTTCCGTCTGTAAGCGCGCATGCTCAAAAGTCACTCAATGACACTAAAAGTGGTTAACTGACATTCATGAGGAAAAATGTCAAGTGGAAACATTACTAACCTGACCAGAACTAAGGCCTAGGTCAAATCTCGAACTTTTCACGAGACAAACCAAACTCTAACTTAGGTCGACCTAAACTAAGTTAAGATCGTCTGTTGGATCAGACGTCGAACTTAGGACGCCTCGAACCATTCAACTGAATCAGACCAAAATGCATTTTTAGTAATTTTTTTTCGAACGAGGCTAAATATACATTATCATACAAATTTTTAATTTATTTGTTTAGTTCGCCGCATGTGAAGATCGACGTTTTTCCCGAAGATCTTCAGACGTTCTGTCTGTCTGAGACAGATGGATAGAAGGTGTTGGACGATCCAAACTCATTCAGACGAACTTAACTGAGCCAGAAGTCAAACTTTTCATCAAATTAACTCGTTAAGTTTTGTTCGTCTCCTGAAAAGTTCGACATTTCGCCTAGGCCTAAGTGTTTTAGTTAGAGCGTGATAGCTTATTGTATACAGTGGAAGCCAATATGGCCAACATGGCGGCCGCCGCCATATGGGACAACGGGTAGACCCTGGGGACGAGTTTAGGGAGGTTCACTGGCAGGCTGGAGTAAGTTAGTGAAAAATAATCCACGGTTTACAAGCGTCTCGCTTCCTTCCCTAGGTAAACATTTTATGAAATTTACACTATTCACGTTCCATCTGAATTGTAAATATCATCCCAGGCCGGATTAATTATGATATGCAAATGAGTATATATGATAGGAAACACTGGCACGCATTGTCCCATTCACTTCACTTTGTCCGACACGAAGATGATTGGCCGCGACCCACCCGCACTCCGTAGGAAGTAAGTCAGGTTCCAGATTACCCATATTCAATTCAGTCTGTCTTGGGCTTGTTCCAGGTCAGATTGATTCCCCATACCTTATTATAATGTCATGAATAACAATACCCAGGGATGAATATTATACTGTACTTTTATGCATGCATTACAAACGATAGGATGCTACGTTTTTGGAGCTAAACACGCTTCAGGAAGCCAAACAATACAATACCATACCTTGTAATTAGACTCGAGTTGAAAATTTCAAAATATCATGCTAATAAATCCAAGAATAAATAAACAACCACTAAGTAAAGTTAAGTTTTCTGAAACAAAGCCTGACTAAATGAATGACTTACAGTAGAAACTCAGTGTAATGAGGTCATATACTAGGTATACCTATCGATAGAGTGCCAACGAGCAAATCATGCGTATTTTGCATAGGAATGGTTCCTTTTTTCCAACATTTGACAGTTTCTTGGTCCCTTCTTGTTGAAAGGATTATTTCCTTAAAACTGATGTGCTATGCAAGGCGGTATAAACTAGGTTCGGAGAAGAGCGTCAGTCCTCAGAGTGCTGTGGCTTTACGAACCTGCTATATAAAAGTTTGAAGTGTCATGAGGCATACTTTTTTGAAAGAATAAAACAGCTTGCAGAGGAAGCGATCGGTAATATTTAGGGGGAAATATAAAAATTGATCGTTTCACTTACCACTACAAAATTAGTGTCGGTTCGGTTTCACTTTGTAGATAAATATTTGTGCAGTTTAATCATTTAAACCTCCTCTAAAATTTCCCGAGGCTTTTTGTCGAGTTCCCGATTGAATTTTAGAATGATTCGCTGCGCTGCTTGAAATGTTTTCAAGGACATGCGATGTACGGCACGTCGGTATTTTGTTTTCACATCGGCCAGGTTTCGAAAAAAATAGCGTTGTTTTCTTTTCCTTCGTCGTTCGCTTTAGGCTTGTAATTCTTTTTTATTCTTATTTTTCCATTTGCTGGTTAGATTTTTCCCCAACATCTGATTTTCCAACAGAAGCGACTATATATTCTTCGTATCAAGCTTTCCTTATCTCCTCGTGTAATCTGATCCTTTTGCTTGTTTCACATGGAAAATTAAACTGTTGTTTTACAAGCTTCTTTTCGTTAAAACCTTACATTAATGGCCCCCCAAATTAATACAATGCATCAAGTTCTCATTTTCCTTGACTGCCGGGGCCAGATTTTGGTGAATAAACAATAAAAGCGTACCACATTCAGTTCAGTCTTCGCGTGCCGCTGAGGAAAGAACACATGTGCGCCAAGTATAGTTTACCGCCTTTTGATTGGCTGAAACTATCACACCACTTGGTCTCAAGGGAATCTACATTACATGAGGTTACACTCTTTTAAGCTCGATCGAGAATTTTTCTGCCTACAGCCGAGTCTTGCGCGGCTCTATTCTGCTGCCGCCTCGCCATCCGAGCGTCTTCGCTCGGATGGCTCGTTGGCAATAATGAACACTCGAAAAAGCGAACGACACTTTTCCTCCAAAAGACCTGTTACGCTTGTGCGTTTTGCTATCTCACTGTAAATCGCGTGATATTATGGTTATTTCAAACTAGAAAAATGGGCGAAAAAACTATCGAGCTCTTCTGCAGAAAAAGCAATTATGATAAGAGATTTAGCCTCTTCCCAGTTCCTTACCGCTCAGGGAGCTTAAGCAAACACGACAGTGTCGACAGGGACATGCAGATAACATGTTTACTCGATGTTTGCTTTTTAAACCTACATTGAGTACTGCTTTTGGCGGACGTTCCAATCACATTCACCGTCGTGTTTGCTTTAACTCACTCACTCACTTAATTAATTATATTAACAAATTAATTACTTCAAAAGGACTTACTTAAAGGTTGTGGAAATAAGCTACCTATGACGTAGAAAAAGAAACAAACAGACAAACTTGTCAGCTGTAATCAGCTTTTCTAAGGGTCTAGCGCAGAACATAAACTTCTTTAGTTTTCCTCTACATCTCAAGGACAACGGTAGACCTTGATGAAAATGCTCATCTCGCAAAGAAATAAGCTAAAGCAGAGAGGATAACCAATAATAAGTGTAATCTGTAACAGAAGGTTATTTATATTTTCTTGCCTGGCTCGAGTTGCCAGGTTCTCCTGTGATTACATTTAATGTGCCAATCGTCTACCGAACATAAATTTTCCAGAAATCACCGGCAGTTACTCCTACCGAATAATCATCGCATTCCCATCTACTTGGACCAGATATCCAGTGATACAAAAAAGGAACATAAGCAGCATGATTATATAATCTGTCCTCATTAGCACCATCTCCCCATCTTCCACTGTTTTGCCACCTTTTACAACCTCCAGCCAAATATGAGTTGTCTTTTTCCATTCTGACGTAAGAGCCGCATGAGGCGGGCTGGACATCCGTCTGACCGCTGAAGTACTGGACTACGGCTTCACCGGTACTGTTAGCAACAGTGGTCACGTGGAACGTACGTCCATTGTTTTTACTGCAGTGGAATCTCAGTTGGGTGAAAGACAAGTTTGTTCTCAGCTCATTCATGGCGGTTTTTGTGAGAACCATCTGATCACTGGTTATTCCACGGTATGAAGTCTTGACTGGCAGCTGAGAGGGAGGAGTTGAGCTTTCCATCGTGATGTTGGAAACAAGAAGCCAGCCTCCTAAAATCAGGAAGATAAACAATGTCTTAAAGAGTTTTATTTCTACAACTTATTACCTTCGAATTTAAGAATTTTCTTTGTTTTTTTCCAATACACCCAGATGGTGTAAAGGTATTTTCTTGTATCCGTATCCCTAAGGTGTTTCTATGCCCTTTCTATTCAATTTGTTGTCGATTATTTAAATACCCTAAACCATTACAAAAAGCTGGCCTATCATTTCATTGAAAACAAGTCTATCTACTATCATCCTATATAAAGATTTTAGCTACTCTACTACACCTAATTTACCCAAGTTTCTTCATTGTTACAGCAATTTTATTCCATTTATTCACGCTTGAATACACTGTGAATAGTCTTGCGCAGTGGATTGTTAATCTACTCTCGTGTCGGTCCCGATGATGTTCGTGGTGATACGAAAAAATGACATTTTTAATCAAAAACCCTAAAAATCGCCTTTTGCCGTTTTTTTCACCTGATTTTACATTAGATGGCCAGATTGGGTTGTTTTATGCTGAAAATTGGATTTTTAAAAGAATGTGGCAAATCTTACCTCCGTCAGTCCTCATGTCACAATAAACCTTCATAGGATTTCCATTATTCTCAGGATCGATTATATACCTCCCGTCTCCCTTGGCGTACCCAGCGTCCCGGATGTCCTTACAAGACCTAAAAGGCCTTGGACTTGGAGCAGGCTGGTTGATTACAACTAAAGAAAACAATACATTTTCACACTCAAGTAATATTCTCTGCAAAATGTGCTTAAATGTTTCAGACGTGCAAAGGAAAAGAAAAGACAAAAAATTATTAAAGGAATTACAACCGAACCGCTCTCCATAAGCGAGTGACCACGAATTCAAAACACCAATTTTTTTTCCAGTCAAAGCTCTGATATTAGAACCTTTTTTAAACGACCACCTCTCATAAGCCCCACCGCGACCGGTTTAGTAGCCTGACAGTTTTATTCCGGGTGTGCCATTGCTTTTAACCTCTTGTAATTAGCGACCACTTTGCGAACGGTGTGTAGAACACACGAAGAACTTTCAGTGACAACATGTTACTACAACAACTCAGAAATTGTATGCACTAATCTCTGCGCCTAAAATAATATTTGTCGGGACCTTTTTTCTGTGGATCGATACTTGTAAGCGACCACTAAATCATCGCATTTTGGGCGGTCGCTTACGGGAGGTTCGACAGTAGAGAACAAAGCTCGCTTTTTCGATTACTGACAAGCACTAATTCCTTTGTGAATTCGGCACAAAGCACCATCTGCTTCGTATTTGCTTAATTACAGACACATTGAGACATTCTTCGTGCCAGTTTAATCTTTCAATTTACTCTTTACATTAAACTAAACTACTAAATTTCGCTGCTATACATTTCACACTTTTAAAGTTTTTTCACCGATTAATAAACTCACTAAGTTTGACATCCTTTGTTTGACAAGTTTGCTCGTCTCCTCCAGTGTCATTGTTAAAAAAATTCCTCTACTACCTTCTTGAATTATTTGTCTCGTTATCCCAGAATAGCCTCTGTTTAACCCTTAAATTTTGTATATTATTGTTTTCAAATGCTTCTGGGGAACTGCATATTCCCTAAGGCATATGAAAACAAAAACTTATATCAAATTTGGGGGGAAAACAAAGTGCACTATGGGAGATGCGAAAATAGTCAATAATTAAGGGGAAAGGATAAGAAAGTATTTTATTCAATTGAAAAACAGTAGCAATTTGTAACTGAAACTGGCCGCAATGAGCAACAAAAAACAGAGAAAGACTCTTAAAGTAAGTAATTTTTTTGGAAGTGGTGTTTGTATTAGTTTTTCCACATTTTCCTCTATATTGTTGGGCAGACTTCCGTAATCTTCTCACGTGACACTGAGATTTACAAACCTATTTTTACTATTTCCAAACTGTTGATCATGTTTTGAGAAAAAAAATGCTCTTTCTATCAAGGCAAAGTTATACTCGCTGTCTTAAATGAGCTAAGTAAGGGAGCTACAATCAAGAAAGGCGGGAAATATGGAAAACCCATGCACTGAATGATGTGCACAAAACACATCACTGACACAGCATGTGATTGGGAGAACGATTTTTCTGCGATCTCTTTTAGGCTAGAACAGTTTTACGTAAAATCAGTTTCACCATTGCTTTCCAGTGAAAATAATACATAGAATTAGCCAAGAGCTAAAAGTGAAGCTCCCGTTTATACATTTTAAATTTACTTCAGACAATGGACTTGAAACATTACAAAGAAATCCACAAATCTATACTTTAACTTTAGGGGAGAACCATGACTGAAAAACACAAAATGATTCTGCGATCAATTAAGAGCTAAGAAATGGTCATAACATGGATGTCGATTATCAAGTTAAACACAGGTTACAGGCTCCCACACGGCTAGAACGTTTGACATTTCACATTGGTTTCCCTGTCGTGCGGACGGATGGGCGGACGTACTTTAGCCTGCGTAGCAGGCGCAAGAAAGAACGCTCGAGCGCCCTTCTTTCTTGCGCCTGCTACTGCTGCACGTATGATAACGTGATTTTTTATCGGATGGATATATAACCAAATTTTCTTAGGTATGGAACTCCTCGCACGCGCGTGGAGCTCCGCTATTAATAATAACGAAGCATAACTCACTCCTCTCGCATCGTTTTCCTTCGTATCCAGGGTGACACTGACCGCTGTTAGTTGGTTTATTTTTATCGTTAGAAACAGGAACACAGGACACCTGCGTTGCACAAACAGGACGAAAACATAATTTAATGATGATATCATACCTCTGAAGGCGGGTGGACTTTATATTGTGAACAATAGAAACCAAGCGGTGTTGTTTCAATTACCCCTATTTCCAATAAAAAAGGGTATAGCATCATACTTTGGAATTTAAAAAACTCTCTGGTTTAATTTCACATCGTTCATTTGATTTAACTTTTACTAACCTTCACTGAGCCATAATAAGCAGACCCGTTCTTCTTTATAAAATCATCCGGCTTTATCTTCCGTGTTTTGTTGTTTAGCTCACAAACGTACGCGTGTTTAGTAACATCTGCACCAGGATGAACATTAAACGACTTGCAGCTGGTATTTCTGAGGCATTTTTGGTGACATTCAATAGCCTCAGCAACAACGGACGTGTTAATAACATTACCAACTAAAACATGGTCTGAAAATGTTCAACAAATCGATGAGAAAAATGAAAAAAAGTCTCAAGGAACTAATAAGTTTACCGTAATCAATTTGACGATTTTTGTTCAATGCCCGGCTAAAATTATAACTTAATACAGTGGAACCCCGCCTTACAGCCACCTCCCGGTAGTACGGTCAACTTTCCTTTTGAATTCTTCAGTGAGTGCTGAGGATGTGTCTCGTTATTTCAGCTTACTAATCTCAGCCGATGTCTGGTATCGGACAAAACACTCCCTGAGATTGACTTCTTTTTCTATCGTTACCCCAAAGGACAGAGGTGTTTTTGCCAGTCTGATTCATGCCAGATTTACTAGCTCGTGTCTTAACATTAAAACCATTTGACTTAAAAACGAGATATGTCCAGGATCGATCTTGTTAGCAAAAATTTGCTAGCAAATGTTTTCTGCAATTGTTGCAAAAGAAATAATTGGGAAAAAATTTTGTCAGAAAGTCACCAACAAATATGGCAAAAATCGCAAGAATAACAAATCTAACAAGAATTAAGACTTAGAAAAAAAAGAAGCCAAGAAGGACTCCGAAATGTCCGCAAATATCGCAAAAATCGCAAATATAACAAGGATTTTTCTTGCTAGCCAAAAACACCTATGACAAATATCGCAAAAATCGCAAGAATAACAAATCTAACAAGAATAAAGACTTAGAAAAAAAAGAAGCCAAGAAGGACCCCGAAATGCCCGCAAGTATCGCAAAAATCGCAAATATAACAAGGATTTTTCTTGCTAGCTAAAAACACCCGTGACAAATATCGCAAAAATCGCAAAATAACAAATTTAACAACATTCTAGACTTAGGAAAAGAAGAAACCAAGAAGGGCCCCGAAATGTCCGCAAATATCCCAAAAATCGCAAATATAACAAGGATTTTTCTTGCTAGCTAAAAACACCCGTGACAAATATCGCAAAAATCGCAAAATAACAAATTTAACAACATTCTAGACTTAGGAAAAGAAGAAACCAAGAAGGGCCCCGAAAAGTCCGCAAATATCCCAAAAATCGCAAATATAACAAGGATTTTTCTTGCGAGCTAAAAACACCCATGATAAATATTGCAAAAATCGCAAAAATAACAAATTTAACAAAACTCCAGACCTAGAAAAAGAAGAACCCAAGAAGGGCCCCGAAATATCCGCAAATATCGCAAATATAACGAGGATTTTTCTTGCTAGCTAAAAACACCCATGACAAATATCGCAAATATCGCAAAAATAACAAATTTAACAACATTCTAGACTTAGAAAAAGAAGAAACCAAGAAGGGCCCCGAAATGTCCGCAAATATCCCAAAAATCGTAAATATAACAAGGATTTCTCTTGCGAGCTAAAAACACCGATGACAAATATTGCAAAAATCGCAAAAATAACAAATTTAACAAAACTCCAGGCCTAGAAAAAGAAGAACCCAAGAAGGGCCCCGAAATATCCGCAATTATCGCAAAAATCGCAAACGTAACAACGATTTTTGTTGCGAGCTAAAAACACCCATGACAAATATCGCGAATATAACAAACGTAACAAAATTCCGGACCTAGAAAGCAAAGAAGCCAAGAAGGGCCCCGAAATGTCCGCAATTATTGCAAAAATCGCAAAAGTAACCAAGATTTCTCTTGCAAGCTAAAAACACCCGTGACAAATATCGCAAAAATCGCAAAAATAAAAAATGTAACAAAATTCCAGACTTAGAAAGCAAAGAAGCCAAGAAGGGCTCCGAAATGTCCGCAATTATTGCAAAAATCGCAAAAGTAACAACGATTTTTCTTGCGAGCTAAAAACACCCATGACAAATATCGCAAAAATAACAAATGTAACAAAATTCCATACTTAGAAAGCAAAGAAGCCAAGAGGGGCCTCGAAACTCTGCAATTATCGCAAAAATCGCAAAAGTAACGAGGATTTTTCTTGCGAGCTAAAAACAACCATGACAAATATCGCAAAAATCGCAAAAATAACAAATGTAACAAAATTCGAGACTTAAAAAGCAAAGAAGCCAAGAGGGGCCCCGAAATGTCCGCAAATATCGCAAAAATCGCAAAAGTAACAAGGATTTTTCTAGCTAGCTTAAAACACCCGTGACAAATATGGCAAAAATCGCAAAAATAACAAATTTAACAAAATTCTAGACTTAGCAAAGGAAGAAATTAAGAAGGGCCCCGAAATGTCCGCAAATATCGCAAAAGTCGCAAAAGTAACAAGGATTTTTCTTGCTATCCTAGCTAGCTGTATGTTGATGGAAGAACGAAGCATACACAGATTGATATTATAGCATTTTGCTACTGTCAGTAATTATAAATAGTGTCACGTTTGTAACTGATGATTTCATTTTCGCGAAAATGGAAAGCATTACAAAATTACTGGACAAGAACGTTGCGAAATTTGCGGACATCTCGAAGCCCTTCTTGACCTTTCCTCTTTCCAAGTGTAGAATTTTGTGAAATTTGTTATTCTTGCAATTTTTGCCATATTTGTTGCTCAGTCTTTTCACATAGCATGAAAAATTCTTGTTACTTTTGCGATTTTTGCAAAATTTGCGGACATCGCAAAGCCCTTCTTGACTTCTTCTGTTTCCAAGTCTTGATTCTTGTTAGATTTCTTATTTTTGCGATATTTGTCACGGGTGTTTTTAGCTAGCAAAAAAAATCCTTGTTACTTTTGCGATTTTCGCGATATTTGCGGACATTTCGGGGTCCTTCTTGGCTTCTTCTGTTTCCAAGTCTTGATTCTTTTTAGATTTGTTATTTTTGCGATATTTGCGATACTTGTCACGGGTGTTTTCAGCGAGCAAGAAAAATCCTTGTTTCTTTCGCGATATGTGCGGACATTTCGGGGTCATTCTTGTTTTCTTTTTTTTCTAAGTATTGATTCTTGCTGGATTTGTTATTTTTGCGATATTTGTAAGTGATTTTGTTACATAACTTTTTCTCAATTATTTCTTTTGCGACAACTGCGAAAGCAATTTGCTAGCAAATTGTTGCTAACAAGATCGATCCTGGACATAAGTGTGGGAATCATAAAGATGGTTTTGAAATTTTAGTTAATTATAGGCGTTAACTTACCAATTTGAGTTTCAAAAACACTTGCGCAGAAGTCCGATTCGGACATTACCAATGAAACTACCATAACAGCAGTGAGAACGAACAAGCGAGTGAGACACCAAAAGACCGCTACCATTGTTATATTTTTTAGGTCCGACGGTGCATAAAATCATTGAATCTTTGTATTGTCAGCAACTAATTCATGATCAAAAGACCCATTTTATACGTGTTATTGAATTTATTAATTATTTACTTGTTAAGAAGAGTGCAACAGTCATCTTTCTGTCAATCCAATATCAGTTGATAACAATAACAATAGTTAAAGGTTTCAAGACGCGAAAGCTTTTTAAACCAACTTTTTACACGTTCATAATTATGACACCTCTCTTTTATGAGTAGTTACATTGTACGACTCTATGACTTCGGACTAATACTTCCGTTTTTGTAAAAATGATCCTCATGTTTTCTAAGTTGTAAAACGGGAAGTTCAACGCAAATAACACTATTCAGTAAAGAGGACGCGGATGCGAAATCCATCTTCTTTCAAAAGAAGCAGGTGGCAACTATGATGCGGTTTTGCAACATCATCTTTTTTTGTAAACCTCTCTAAATTATCGCCCACGTTACGAGTTTTCAAAAATAATTCCAATAGAATGACGCTATTAGAGACGTGTTTTATTTAAGCTACAAGTGTGTTCTCTTTTCAAAGTTTGCTTTGGTAATTGTTTTAGATGTCTGGATTTCCAAGATGATCTTTTCGAGTTGGCTTCTAGCTGGCTTTATATGAAGGACTTTCCCAATTATGCGTAAATAACAAGTATATTGCGTGCAACGTTGTTTTCAGCGTTTGCAGTGATACGGTGTCGGTGTTCTTTGTTTAAAAGCACACAAGCAGTATCCTTCCCCACAAGTGCGCACGTCAGTAAAAACAGTACAAACGATTTACGTCATCACGGAGAATCGCAGAACCACAGGATAGTAGAGACTCGAGGACGACGACTGCTATTGTTATGAGGATCAGAATTATTTTTAGTTTATCCGTCATGCAATTCCAGACTTTTCTAGAATTATCTTACAATCTGTAATGTTCCAGAAATATCTGTAATGCGACTCAGCAGTTTCCACAAATAGTAGATGTTGTAATACACTATAAATAGCAACGGAACGTTCTAGATGCTTAAAGAAAAGGTATAAAAGCAGGCTTCCAAGTAACAGATGTCTCTGTGTGTGAGTGCCCGAGGGTTTTCCCTCGTGGCTAGCTGTGATTAAACTTATCACATGGATGCTATACTGTGAGAAAGCTATAATCAACTGTGATAACTATGGAGGAGCTATAACCTTTGACATTGCTATATCTGGAGAGAAGAAAGAGACGATAGCAGAAAAGAGAAGAAGATAAAAGAGTTCATGATGAAGTTCCCCGTACGAGTTTGTGAATACAGAAAAGCCAATGAGTGGAAAGGATCCAGTGAATCAAGAAACTCAAGCATTGATGTCTCAAGTCAGTGGAATTGGGAGTTGCTCCTGTATGGCCATGAAAGACAGTAAGCCTGCCTGTGTTACGAACTGCTTAACTTAATCTTTAACCTAAGTAACTATAACAGTGTATCACTAAATAAACAATAGTTAAAAAGGGGTAACTGCTCGTTGTCACACTTTTGTTGCGTGCCTTATATCGTACTCGGAAGTTCTTTTCACTTATACCTTGTTCGCGGACATCTCTTGGTTATTCCGTCACGTAACACTATAAAGACAAGATTTAGCTTTTTTCGGGTATTAAAAAAAATAGGTATCCCGGAAACTTCATTTTTTTTACCAGAAAGGTCAGCACGGTTATATTTATTGAAGAAGGTTAAGCTCTCTTCCGATTGCAAAAAAGTTAAGGTTCTAACTTTCGATAACTTGTTTTTACCGTCACATCATTCTCGCTTAAACTCGTAGTGTAATGCATGAAGACGGCTATCACGATTAATCGCCAAAATGACGCCTCGTAGTTCACTAGCCTCGAGCTCCCGGGCAGACGTTCCTAGGGCTTCGTTACATGGGAGGCTATTGGTTCACGTGGGCGCGCACTAGTTAGTATTGAGAAAATACCGTATTTCCTCGAATAATGGACGTCTCACGATTAATCGCCCGTCTCGAATAATCGCCACCCTTTGACGGGAATATTTAAAATCATCGCCTCACTAGGATAATCGCGAAACCCCCCTGCCCCTCTCGCCATCTTCTCATCCCGTTTTATCCCCTCTCTGTCAAGTTGAAGTGCAATGGTAGCAAGTGCATTGCCTCTTTGCCTCCATACATATCAGCAATATTCTGTAGGACTAAATTACATGTCTGCAATGTGATCCAGCAAAAACTGATCAGACAGGAGGGCTTGGGAGAGGGGAAAGATGGCGTGCGTGAAATCTCTGCGAAAGAGAGAGTGATGTCTCTTCTTCTATTAATTCTTTTATTGAACTTGCAAATTATGAATAGATTGAATAGGAAACGTCAGCAAGCACTTACATCTTGCTGAAAAAAGGACAATGGGAAAGTTTAGATTTCAATACGAGTACGATACCGTATTAACGCCGCGATTATTTCAAATATTCCTCACTGGAAGTCGTACCCTTAATAGTTCGTTTTATTTTCCCATTAAATGAAAAAATAATCACATGAAATAAACTGAACATGGGCTTTTTAAGAGTTCCAAATTTAGTTCCTTGAATAATTTTTAGGAGCTTGAATCGTCATGGCAGAGCACTCTGAGTATCAATTTCCACTGAATAATGAATCCAGCCAAAAAGACAAATTTATATGACGAAAAAAGAGAGATGAAATTTTTTTTTTATTAGTAACCAGGAGCTGTTGTAACTTGTTGAGAGACGACGCTGTGTGTTGGTTAAAGCTAGATTTAGAACAATAGAATTGTGATGTTGTGACCTTAAATGAGTCAGTAATAACAGGCTGTTAAAAAAAAAATCGGCAGTTTGGTCAAACATCTGTAATTTGTGCTAAGGATTAGGCTGTTATCCGTTTAATATCAAAGGTGACGAATTACTCCTTAATTTTGGCGCGAAATTTCAGCGTTAATTTGTAATTTCACATGTGAAATTACTAAATTGCCGTGGCAACCTGCCGTACGTCTCCGATTCAAGATGGCGACGAAGTTTTCAAATGTCATGAATGAAGATGTCAGGGCATAAAAAGACGCTTTAGAAAACCCGAACACACGAAAGAGCACATCAAGAAGGATTCTTAGAGGTTTGTTATCGAAAAATTCTGAAAACTTAAGCCAAATTTCAGTTCTAAACGTTTGAGAGAGTGGAGTTCACGATCGATCGATTCAGGATAAACAAGTCAAAAATCCTCCATTGCTAAAGTAATTGGTCACCCATGATATTGAGATATGTCCAGGATCGATCTTGTTAGCAAAAATTTGCTAGCAAATGTTTTTTGCAATTGTCGCAAAAGAAATAATTGGGAAAAAATTATGTCAGAAAATCACTAACAAATATGGCAAAAATCGCAAGAATAACAAATCTAACAAGAATCAAGACTTAGAAAAAAAAGAAGCCAAGAAGGACCCTGAAATGTCCGCAAATATCGCAAAAATCGCAAATATAACAAGGATTTTTCTTGCTAGCAAAAAACACCCATGACAAATATCGCAAAAATCGCAAAATAACAAATCTACCAAGAATAAAGACTTAGAAAAAAAAGAAGCCAAGAAGGGCCCCGAAATGTCCGCAAATATCGCAAACATCGCAAATATAACAAGGATTTTTCTTGCTAGCTAAAAACACCCAAGAAAAATATCGCAAAAATCGCAAAAATAACAAATGTAACAACATTCTAGATTTAGAAAAAGAACAAACCAAGAAGGGCCCCGAAATGTCCGCAAATATCGCAAACATCGCAAATATAACAAGAATTTTTCTTCCTAGCTTAAAACACCTATGACAAGTATCGCAAAAATCGCAAAAATAACAAATGTAACAAAATTCTAGACTTAGAAAAAGAACAAACCTAGAAGGGCCCCGAAATGTCCGCAAATATCGCAAACATCGCAAATATAACAAGGATTTTTCTTGCGAGCTAAAAACACCCATGACAAATATCGCAAAGGTCGCAAAAATAACAAATTTTACAAAATTCTAGTCTTAGAAAAAGAAGAAACCAAGAAGGGCCCCGAAGTGTCCGCAATTGTTGCAAAAATCGCAAAAGTAACAAGGATTTTTCTTGCGAGCTAAAAACACCGTGACAAATATCGCAAGAATAACAAATGTAACAAAATTCCAGACTTAGAAAGCAAAGAAGCCAAGAAGGGCCCCGAAATGTCTGCAATTATAGAATTATAGACGAGAAGATGAGCATTTGCTCTTCCACCCCGCAACACGGGGGATATACAAATTCCAGCTTGCTAGAAGGTGATGTAAAAGTGAGAAAATGTCATGCCATGCTATTCTTAAGAACCTGTATGAGCCGAAAATGGATGTGATTTTGACCATTATCTTCAAAATAACAGCGGAAATCGAGATAAAAAAACATATGTTTTGCGTCGTACTTTGCAGAGGAGGACGTGTATCGTCGTTTTGTGAAGTTTGTAAAGCATAATTATGTTGTTTACGTTACGAATCCCCTAAAAACGCCTGCTAATCAAGTCCAAGATTATATCGGCGGAAAAGGCACCTTTGACATCAAGCGAGAGCAAAAATGAAACAGTCCAAAGCTAATTTTATTTCACAAATGTTTCAGCGCACAGCATGGAAGAATTTGTTCCCTCCTTCCCAAATGCGCGGGACAGAATTACGTGACGTGACATGCTTTGCATGACTGCACTGAAAGCTGGTTTGCCTATGGCAGTTCCACAATTGTTTTCGTTTTGCCGTGGCGGCAAGTGAAATTGTTACAGTCATAAGTTCAAACTCTTCATTCATTTCCTTCTGGAGAAATCTTCTGAGAAGTTCTATGGACTCTTAAACTAACACAGTCTCAAGTGGGTATCGTTGGATTAAAAATTGTTAATTCTTTCAATCGCATAAATCGCTGCATAAAATTCAGAAAACGGAACAGATTACTTGTGACTTTTGTTGTATTTTAACCGCTTTGTGGACTTTTTGACACATAATACTTTGACTCAGCTTTATTTTAAAAAACCTATACACATTTCAGACCAATATTGTTTCGAGAACTTACCGAATAATTAAAGGTTTGGCGCCTACCGTAATTCGCATTTGGTTTGTGCTTCGTTCAGAGGTCACGTTTTTCGCCTGTTTTTAGTGTAACAATTACTTTTGCCTCGCTTTGGCAGCGCTCGTGATTTCATTTACCCAAAAATTTTATTTCACTAATTTAAAGAAAAAAGAATCCTCTTTCAGACTAAACAAGCCTGGGTGTTCAAAGCCATGTACCAATCCGCTTTCAGTAGCCAACTTTATTTTAAAATGTATGAGTTACTGAATATGACTGCAATTTCGCATGATTTTTGCCCATTTTAGGCCTCGGGAAGAAAAAAATTCGTTAGAAAAATATTATTCACTCGATCGTACTTAAACCAACGATTTTGTAACTAGGGCCCATAGGGCTTTATTCTGGCTGAGTTTGAGGCCAGGTCATTTTTTGACTATTTCCACGTCTAGTTGATATTTACGCGGAGCCGCTCTTAAACGACTTGCAGTTGTTTTTTCTGAGGCATTTTTGGTGACATTCAACAGCCTCAGCAACAACGGACGTGTTAATAACATTACCAACTAAAACAGGGTCTGAAAATGGTCAACAAATCGATGAGAAAAATGAAAAAAAGTCTTAAGGAACTAATACGTTTACCGTAATCAATTTGACGATTTTTGGTCAATGCCTGGCTAAAATTATAACTAAGTACATTGGAACCCCGCCTTACGGCCACCTCCCGGTAATACGGTCAACTTTCGTTTTGAATTCTTCAGTGAGTGTTGAGGATGTGTCTCGTTATTTCAGCTTACTAATCTCAGCCGATGTCTGGTATCGGACAAACACTCCCTGAGATTGACTTCTTTTTCTATTATTACCCCAAAGGACAGAGGTGTTTTAGCCTGTCTGATTCATGTCAGATTTACTAGTTTGTGTCTTAACATTAAAACCATTAAAAGCGACACGTGTAGAACATTTTATTTTCCAAAAACACAACAATTATAACGTGAGGAAATGAACTCAGTATGTGAATGATAAAGATGGTTTGAGATTTTTAGTTAATTATAGGCGTTAACTTACCAATTTGAGTTTCAAAAACACTTGCGCAGAAGTCCGATTCGGACATTACCAATGAAACTACCATAACAGCAGTGAGAACGAACAAGCGAGTGAGACACCAAAAGACCGCTACCATTATTATATTTTTTAGGTCCGACGGTGCATAAAATCATTGAATCTTTGTATTGTCAGCAACTAATTCATGATCAAAAGACCCATTTTATACGTGTTATTGAATTTATTAATTATTTACTTGTTAAGAAGAGTGCAACAGTCATCTTTCTGTCAATCCAACATCAGTTGATAACAATAACAATAGTTAAAGGTTTCAAGACGCGAAAGCTTTTTAAACCAACTTTTTACACGTTCATAATTATGACACCTCTCTTTTATGAGTAGTTACATTGTACGACTCTATGACTTCGGACTAATACTTCCGTTTTTGTAAAAATGATCCTCATGTTTTCTAAGTTGTAAAACGGGAAGTTCAACGCAAATAATACTATTCAGTAAAGAGGACGCGGATGCGAAATCCATCTTCTTTCAAAAGAAGCAGGGGGCAACTATGATGCGGTTTTGCAACATCATCTTTTTTTGTAAACCCCTCTAAATTATCGCCCACGTTACGAGTTTTCAAAAATAATTCAAATAGAATGACGCTATTAGAGACGTGTTTTATTTAAGCTACAAGTGTGTTCTCTTTTCAAAGTTTGCTTTGGTAATTGTTTTAGATGTCTGGATTTCCAAGATGATCTTTTCGAGTTGGCTTCTAGCTGGCTTTATATGAAGGACTTTCCCAATTATGCGTAAATAACAAGTATATTGCGTGCAACGTTGTTTTCAGCGTTTGCAGTGATACGGTGTCGGTGTTCTTTGTTTAAAAGCACACAAGCAGTATCCTTCCCCACAAGTGCGCGCGTCAGTAAAAACAGTACAAACGATTTACATCATCACGGAAAATCGCAGAACCACATGATAGTAGAGACTCGAGGACGACGACTGCTATAAAGACAAGATTTAGCTTTTTTCGGGTATTAAAAAAAATAGGTATCGCGAAAACTTCATTTTTTTACCAGAAAGGTCAGCAAGGTTATATTTATTGAAGAAGGTTAAGCTCTCTTCCGATTGCAAAAAAGTTAAGGTTCTAACTTTCGATAACTTGTTTTTACCGTCACATCATTCTCGCTAAAACTCGTAGTATAATGCATGAAGACGGCTAATCGCCAAAATGACGCTACGTAGTTCCCTAGCCTCGAGCTCCCGGGCAGACGTTCCTAGGGCTTCGTTACATGGGAGGCTATTGGTTCACGTGGGCGCGCACTAGTTAGTATTGAGAAAATACCGTATTTCCTCGAATAATGGACGTCTCACGATTAATCGCCCGTCTCGAATAATCGCCACCCTTTGACGGGAATATTTAAAATCATCGCCTCACTAGGATAATCGCGAAACCCCCCTGCCCCTCTCGCCATCTTCTCATCCCGTTTTATCCCCTCTCTGTCAAGTTGAAGTGCAATGGTAGCAAGTGCATTGCCTCTTTGCCTCCATACATATCAGCAATATTCTGTAGGACTAAATTACATGTCTGCAATGTGATCCAGCAAAAACTGATCAGACAGGAGGGCTTGGGAGAGGGGAAAGATGGCGTGCGTGAAATCTCTGCGAAAGAGAGAGTGATGTCTCTTCTTCTATTAAGTCTTTTATTGAACTTGCAAATTATGAATAGATTGAATAGGAAACGTCAGCAAGCACTTACATCTTGCTGAAAAAAGGACAATGGGAAAGTTTAGATTTCAATACGAGTACGATACCGTATTAACGCCGCGATTATTTCAAATATTCCTCACTGGAAGTCGTACCCTTAATAGTTCGTTTTATTTTCCCATTAAATGAAAAAATAATCACATGAAATAAACTGAACATGGGCTTTTTAAGAGTTCCAAATTTAATTCCTTGAATAATTTTAGGAGCTTGAATCGTCATGGCAGAGCACTCTGAGTATCAATTTCCACTGAATAATGAATCCAGCCAAAAAGACAAATTTATATGACGAAAAAAGTAACCAGGAGCTGTTGTAACGTGTTGAGAGATGACGCTGTGTGTTGGTTAAAGCTAGATTTAGAACAATAGAATTGTGATGTTGTGACCTTAAATGAGTCAGTAATAACAGGCTGTAAAAAAAAAAATCGGCAGTTTGGTCAAACATCTGTAATTTGTGCTAAGGATTAGGCTGTTATCCGTTTAATATCAAAGGTAACGAATTACTCCTTAATTTTTGCGCGAAATTTCAGCGTTAATTTGTAATTTCACATGTGAAATTACTAAATTGCCGTGACAACCTGCCGTACGTCTCCGTTTCAAGATGGCGACGAAGTTTTCAAATGTCATGAATGAAGATGTCAGGGCATAAAAAGACGCTTTAGAAAACCCGAACACACGAAAGAGCACATCAAGAAGGATTCTTAGAGGTTTGTTATCGAAAAATTCTGAAAACTTAAGCCAAATTTCAGCTCTAAACATTTGAGAGAGTGGAGTTCACGATCGATCGATTCAGGATAAACAAGTCAAAAATCCTCCATTGCTAAAGTAATTGGTCACCCATGATATTGAGATATGTCCAGGATCGATCTTGTTAGCAAAAATTTGCTAGCAAATGTTTTTTGCAATTGTCGCAAAAGAAATAATTGGGAAAAAATTATGTCAGAAAATCACTAACAAATATGGCAAAAATCGCAAGAATAACAAATCTAACTAGAATCAAGACCTAGAAAAAAAAGAAGCCAAGAAGGACCCTGAAATGTCCGCAAATATCGCAAAAATCGCAAATATAACAAGGATTTTTCTTGCAAGCAAAACACACCCATGACAAATATCGCAAAAATCGCAAGAATAACAAATCTACCAAGAATAAAGACTTAGAAAAAAAAGAAGCCAAGAAGGGCCCCGAAATGTCCGCAAATATCGCAAACATCGCAAATATAACAAGGACTTTTCTTGCTAGCTAAAAACACCCAAGACAAATATCGCAAAAATCGCAAAAATAACAAATGTAACAAAATTCTAGATTTAGAAAAACAAGAAACCAAGAAGGGCCCCGAAATGTCCGCAAATATCGCAAAAATTGCAAATATAACAAGGATTTTTCTTACTAGCTAAAAACACCCATGATAAATATCGCAAAAATCGCACAAATAACAAATGTAACAAAATTCTACACTTGGAAAAAGAACAAACCAAGAAGGGCCCCGAAATGTCCGCAAATATCGCAAAAATCGCAAATATAACAAGGATTTTTCTTCCTAGCTTAAAATACCCATGACAAGTATCGCAAATATCGCAAGAATAACAAATCTAACAAGAATAAAGACTTAGCAAAAAAAGAAGCCAAGAAGGACCCCGAAATGTCCGCAATATCGCAAAAATCGCAAATATAACAAGGATTTTTCTTGCGAGCTAAAAACACCCATGACAAATATCGCAAAAATCGCAAAATAACAAATCTACCAAGAATAAAGACTTAGAAAAAAAAGAAGCCAAGAAGGGCCCCGAAATGTCCGCAAATATCGCAAACATCGCAAATATAACAAGGATTTTTCTTGCTAGCTAAAAACACCCAAGAAAAATATCGCAAAAATCGCAAAAATAACAAATGTAACAACATTCTAGATTTAGAAAAAGAACAAACCAAGAAGGGCCCCGAAATGTCCGCAAATATCGCAAACATCGCAAATATAACAAGAATTTTTCTTCCTAGCTTAAAACACCTATGACAAGTATCGCAAAAATCGCAAAAATAACAAATTTAACAAAATTCTAGACTTAGAAAAAGAACAAACCAAGAAGGGCCTCGAAATGTCCGCAATTATTGCAAAAATCGCAAAAGTAACAAGGATTTTTCTTACTAGCTAAAAACACCCGTGACAAATATCGCAAATATCGCAAGAATAACAATTGTAACAAAATTCCAGACTTAGAAAGCAAAGAAGCCAAGAAGGGCCCCGAAATCTCTGCAATTATCGCAAAAATCGCAAAAGTAACAAGGATTTTTCTTGCTAGCTTAAAACACCCATGACAAATATCGCAAAAGTCGCAAAAATAACAAATTTAACAAAACTCTAGACTTAAAAAAAGAGGAAACCAAAAACGGCCGCGAAATGTCCGCAAATATTGTAAAAATCGCAAATATAACAAGGATTTTTCTTGCTAGCTTAAAACACCCATGTCAAATATCGCAAAAAGCGCAAAAATAACAAATGTAACAAAATTCGAGACTTAGAAATCAAAGAAGCCAAGAGGGGCCCCGAAATGTCCGCAAAAATCGCAAAAGTAACAAGGATTTTTCTAGCTAGCTTAAAACACCCGTGACAAATATCGCAAAAATCGCAAAAATAACAAATTTAACAAAATTCTAGACTTAGCAAAGGAAGAAATCAAGAAGGGCCCCGAAATGTCCGCAAATATCGCAAAAGTCGCAAAAGTAACAAAGATTATTCTTGCCATCCTAGCTGGCTGTATGTTGATGGAAGAACGAAGCATATACAGATTGATATTACAGTATTTTGGTACCGTCAGTAATTATAAATAGTGTCACGTTTGTAACTGATGATTTCATTTTCGCGAAAATAGAACGCATTACAAAATTACTGGACAAGAACGTATCCCAGTTAAGATAACATTACTATTAGGGAAAAACAGTGATGCGCGTGTGTTCTTGGCCCCTTTCTTGCCCTTCAACAATTCTTGCCTATTCTTGTTACTCTAGCGCAATTTGTGGCATTTTGCCATATTTGGTACTAAATCGTCTCACATGGCAGTAAAATTCTTGTTACTTTCGGCAATCCCTGTTTAGAAAACTATGGGTATTGCACCGCAACATTCATTTATAATGCTCGGATCTTATGACCAGTTTACTTTTCCCCCAATCTGCTATTCTTGATATTTTGAACGATTGTTAACCACCCCCTTTTATTGCTGAAAATTTGCCCCCTTCTGTGAGCGACACTCCTTTCTATGCATTGTAGCTGTATGTTGATGGAAGAACGAAGCATACACAGATTGATATTATAGCATTTTGCTACTGTCAGTAATTATAAATAGTGTCACGTTTGTAACTGATGATTTCATTTTCGCGAAAATGGAAAGCATTACAAAATTACTGGACAAGAACGTTGCGAAATTTGCGGACATCTCGAAGCCCTTCTTGACCTTTCCTCTTTCCAAGTGTAGAATTTTGTGAAATTTGTTATTCTTGCAATTTTTGCCATATTTGTTGCTCAGTCTTTTCACATAGTAAGAAAAATCCTTGTTACTTTTGCGATTTTTGCGAAATTTGCGGACATCTCGAAGCACTTCTTGACCTTTTGTCTTTCTAAGTGAAGTATTTCGTTAAATTTGTTATTCTTGCTATTTTTGCCATATTTGTTTCTCAATCTTTTCACATAGCATGAAAAATTCTTGTTACTTTTGAAATTTTTGCGATATTTGGGGACATTTCGGGGCCCTTCTTGGCTTCTTCTGTTTCCAAGTCTTGATTCTTGTTAGATTTCTTATTTTTGCGATTTTTGTTATATTTGTCACGGGTGTTTTTAGCTAGCAAAAAAAATCCTTGTTACTTTTGCGATTTTTGCGATATTTGCGGACATTTCGGGGCCCTTCTTGGCTTCTTCTGTTTCCAAGTCTTGATTCTTTTTAGATTTGTTATTTTTGCGATTTTTGCGATATTTGTCACGGGTGTTTTCAGCTAGCAAGAAAAATCCTGGTTACTTTTGCGATATTTGCGGACATTTTGGGGTCCTTCTTGGTTTCTTTTTTTTCTAAGTATTGATTCTTGCTGGATTTGTTATTCTTGCGATTTTTGCGACATTTGTAAGTGATTTTCTTACATAATTTTTTCTCAATTATTTCTTTTGCGACAATTGCGAAAGCAATTTACTAGCAAATTTTTGCTAACAAGATCGATCCTGGACATAAGTGATGATATTAATAGGTAATCGAATGGTATACTCGTGAAATTAGGGAATAATTTCACGCGCTTTTTGTCCAAATCCTAATAATAATAATAATAATCCTAACAAAACGCGCGTGAAATTATTCCCTAATTTCACTCGTCACCATTTGATTACACATACTTATCAAGGTGTTATTAATGTGGAAGTACTAGAAAAATAACAAGTACTGTTATACATTTTTTTCGGTCGCACAGTGACCTTGTATAACGTGCCTTCTTGTTGTGATGTTGTAATTAGCTATGAAAACCTGCGAGCAGTGTACGAGATTCTGAAAGCTACTTGTTGGGCTTATCTTCCCGGTTTTGAAGATATATGGAAAGCTTATGAAAGTTCGATAAATATCCGATCAATGGGCTTTAACAATGAAACATGATGAATAACCAATTCAGGGGCACCCAACGACAATTTTCGGAAAATATCTGTTCGGAAGACGATTTGAGATCTAGAATTTTCGGAACATTGGTTGTAAAATTTCTTGCTTGCCTGCCTCTCCTAGGATTTTCGAACATCTAAAAAATGACATAATTGCCCATTTTTAACGGATTTTTACCCGTTAAATGGTCACCTAGAATTTTCGGGAGCCTTTTTCCTGGCTGAAATTTTCGAAAAGGTAAGTTTTGATCTCTATAATTTTCGGATCACTAGACTTTAAGCTAGGAAATTCGAACAGATGAAAAATTTTCAGGGGATAAAAATATGCCTATGTCTACCGTTTAAATACTAAAATATGTTTAACAATGCTATGTTTAAGTGGTTTTGAACTATATTCTCGTTGGGTGCCCCTGCCAATTTACTGATAAGCTTTGCATGCAGAAACATAGATATTAACAGTGTGCTTTTTAAGAGTGACACATCTTGTCTCCAAACTTGATATCCCGCGAAACACATTTATCCTTAAAATGGACAGAGTAGTAATTTAGCCTAGGAAACTGATTAATTTTATGTTGACTCTAGCTTTGAAGAGTAGGAAACTTTTCGTTCTAATTTAATCACTAAAAGGCAAACATATCAGCCACGCAAACAAATGAATAGCGTGCTGCTAAGGAACCGAAGGAAGAAAAGAGTATGCAGTTATAGAGAGAGAAAGAGAAGAGAAAGAAAGAGGTACAGAACTGTTGAAGATCAATGAAGGTTACGTTGAAGAAGAAAGCTTAGAAGTTAACAGAAGAATAATATTGTGAGAGAGTAAGTCTCCTTATAATAAAGTGGTTAATCGTAAGACGTATTGAGTTGTGAGAGTCAATCTCTCATCAAGAGGATTTAGTCCCTTTATCAGGTACGTTAACAGCACAACACCTATGATTTTCACTGATTCGTTGACAGCCCCGAACCATTCCAGGGCATTGCCAGGGGTTTTCAAACTTGTTTTTGCGTGAAGAGTCAATTTGTGTTCGTGTTTAACTTTCTCTAGAAAAACGATGCGACTCCCAGTCTAACTTTTCGAATGTCCGTGTCTTTCGCTCTTGGATGTCAAGTAGTCTACGGCAGACAAACCTCTTACATACATACGAAAGCATAGATACATCAGGTGAGGGAACAAGGCAGGAAGCCAATCAGAACACAGCATTCGCTCTATCTCTCCCGTCATGCATGGTGTCCCGTGTTCAAAAACCTGACAACGCTATGAAATGAAAAACAGTTCAGAATCCCCCAGAGGGGAGGTTCGAGCATTTTTTATTGTTGTATCCCAGGAACGCGCAGTTATTCTCCCCAGTCCCTTATGCCATTTCCTACCACGTGACTCTCTCAGGGATCAATCCGCCATCGTATCAAGAAAAGCGACCTGAATTTCAGAATAATAGGTATTGTTCTGTATTGATGATCTACATGATGAAATCCCGAATGACAGGAACGCCCCTAACGGGAAGTTGGGAAAATATAAAAAAACATTATTTCTTTGAGAAACAAATTTCATTTATTACCGTCGTTTTCTATTTTCGCTTCAATAAATAATTTGCTACATAGTATTTATTTCGCCCATAATGTTTACTGGTCTATTTTTGTATTTCTTGGAAATTTCCCCAGCGATCTGAAAAGGAAAAAATGAGAAATATCAAACATTTTTAATTATGAATGAGAGGATATGAAGGTCAACGTGTTACGTTGTTCGTACGATTTCAAATAAACGTTAACCAAAATAAGAAGCACTATTTTTTTTTTCGGGTAGTTTGTGTTTACTTAGCACAACAATCCAAAATATCATAATTTTAGAAAAACCTTATGTGTAATAACTTCATAAATAAATAACAAATAAATAAACTCCGATTTACAGGTAGCGCAACCACGTAGAGGTTCTTCATCTACCTGATTCCTGATCGAATTGGAAATGGAAGAGAAAACCGGAGTAGCAAAGGAGAGAACCTACAGCAAACTCAACCCAAATATGTTGTAGACGCCGGGATTTGAACCCGGACAACATTGGTGGCGGGTGATTGCTCTAACCACTACGTCAACCATGTTCATTGCCTATAACTTCTCATTGAGGCTCTTATTGACGAGTTATGCTTATGAGATTCAACTGCGACATAAACAGTGTCCCCCAACCCTAACTTACAGGGAATTCCCATGCGACTCCCAGACGGGGTGGTCTTCAAAACATTAAAATCAAACCCACAAGGGAGACCAATCTAGGGCTGGCTTAGGCTTTATTTGATTCCTAAAGAAGACCAATCTCCAAACCGCGACAAAATTGTTGAGACATGGTATTCAAATAGGGTAACAAAAGAATCTACACCCCTCCCCCCTCCCCTCCATTCAAAGTTGGGGTGTTTGTTGTTTTGTACAGCAAATAGCTACTAAACATTAAAAGCAGAAGACATCCAACGTAAATTGTATTTAAAAAGAAGTCCGTAGAAAGTTATTTTAGTTGGAATCCGTGCTAAACACTCTCCAAGTTCACTGAAAGTCTTCATTTGCAATTTTTGTTTATCCTCCAACGTCTCGCTTTCATGACTAGGCACCAGTTTTTTCCCGCGTGTCCGCCATTTGTGAATACGGTGTATAAACTCCACATCTGAGGAGAAAGAGTACTATGAGGCGCTTATCGTACAGACCTCGTACAAAATGCAGTATTTCACAATTTTTCAAGACAAATTGCACCCATTCAATACTCAGGACCATCGAGGCACGCGTGGACTTTTAATTAGCGAAACTGTTCAAAAAATGTCCAAAATTACCTATACGGCCAACCGGTTCTAACTTTTGACAAGCGCCAAATTTGCGAAGAAATTTCAAAAGAGTTACGCTTCAACGTGATAAAGAATTTATTGAGTCTATTTTTTATTAACGGTTTTATAACGATGTGTAATCTTAAAAAGTGTTTGATACGCTCAGCATTTTGAGTACTCCCGCAAGCGATGCTTATGAACGCCTGAAAACAAACGGCAAAGCGATGAAAAATACACTTTTGAGACTACCAACAATCAATAAAGAAACATAATTCGGTAGAACATTTACAGAGACAACAATTTTCATTCACGAAAACAAATGAGTATTTAAGTGCGTCTAAGAATCCTCAAGTCTTTACTAGTAAGCTTAAAGATTAAGTTTATGTTTTAAGCCGCCGGTTTCCCGGTGTTTTCTTTTTTCAAAGATAAACTCACGACAAGAAAATCGCTCAAAGCTTTCTTTCTACAGCCAAAATTATTATAACTAAATATTCTTCGGAAAGTTTTTTCTTTCTATTTACGGTGAATTAATATCGACTAAAGGCTTTTTAAAGTTCTGTAAGCTTAAGCTTATATCAAACCTCATACTAGGTCAGATCAGTGTCTCAGTTAAATCTTAATACAAACGTGCATAAACTAGCTTCATAAACTGCGCCGCTGGACTTCATGAAATTAAATATAAATTCAATAATTACTCAGGCTTACCATATTTCGAGATGTAGCGTCTGAAATCTATCAAGTAAGGCAAGGATCGCTTGAGCCTTTATAATTCTCGTACGCATCCAGCAAGGTGAAAAACAAAAACGATGCCATCCGAAATCGGATTATCAGCTTTGATAAGCGACGCATTTCTCAACCAAAAACCCAATGAACAAACCAGCCATGAATAAGAGAACACTCTTGATAGCAGCTGTATTTCATTTTTTACATCCAGTGAAAAAAAGACAGTTAAAAACATCACAAGTTGACTCAAAGCTCTGTCAGCTTCAGCTGTCAAAGTAAACAACTTGAACTCACCTGTCAAATTTTAACCAATCAGAGCATGAAAATTGGACGTGGAGCGTGACCAACACGTGACCATGGTTAGAAAAGGTCTTCCCCGCCTGTATTTTAAAAAAAGTGGCCGAATTTTTGCGTCTGAGGTCAGTTTTAAATCAAAATCGTAATAGTGCGGGGCGATGCTGACATAAACACAACATATTTGATATGAATTTTTAAAAAAAGTAATCATGAGCCTGCGATCATTTGAAAACGAGTAAACTGTCAGCGGATAACTTCAAAAAATACTCGACCTTGATGGGTCGACACCTGAGCCCGCGATACGGTCAGGTGATACTGGTTAGCGGATACCCTGTTTTGACAGCTGTCAACTGATGACAACATTGATCTGCAATCAGCTTTCTCCTGGGCTCCCAAAGTAGATAGAAAGTGTGAGAGTAAACATTGGTATACCTGTGGTGCGGAAGGACAGGCAGCGGGCGGGACCACCGCGGTGAAACGTCTAAATCGTTATTTTTGTTTTTTATTGCTGGGATTTCATTTACCAGTTAGAGAAAAATGGGCAAAGATGTATAAATCAGTTAGTCAACATAATTATCTTTCCATTTTTCTGAAAACGCTTCGCGCTAAAAGAGAATCATGTTTGAAAATGGCGCCGATAATAACGTCAGCATCGGTTTTCAATCACTTAGAACTTTTTCAGTAAACTTTTAAAAAGTTTAGTAAACTAACAGGATGTTGGTAATACCCTAAACTTTCGATAGTGAAAGTAGCAACCTTAACTTTGAAGTATTTCGTTTAACTTTTGCAAATTTGGGCGAGCGGTGTACGGTCACGTTATTACCAAATTTTCTGGGATGGGTAGATTTACTTACCCATGGTGCTCCGCTTCGCGCGCCAGAGGGCTCTCCGCTATTAAATTTCAACCTTCCAGAGAAACAGGGGTAAAGGGTGTTTTTCATTTTATTTTGTGGAATGTGTCGTAGTTTGTTTTTTGTTTTAATTCGTCAGTGAATTTTGCAACGCATTTTTGTTGGCTTGTTATTAGGTTAGGTTCGGAGGAAGGGATAGGGCGGGGGGAGGGGGGGGCTTCGGACCTTATTACAAATCGCAAAAAAGTCGCGGAGACTGAAAAGAAAAATGTAAATTTGGATGGAAACTATCAGGCTCCCAGCGGGAACAGAGAGCACAGACAACTTGTCTTAGAGACTTTAAAAAAGCGACCCTAACCGAGTTACAGCGGTGATCATATTGGCGTGAACCCCTAAAATATGTCTGGAATGTTTATTGTGATGTAACCAATCACAGACGAGATCATCACACCACAGAAACCACAGGCAACGAACGGTTTCCTATCTGTCACGGAACAAATTATTTTCATTTTGTTTTAACATTCAGTCTTTTTACAAGTAAACAATTGCTCTTTCTTCCTATTTGTTTACAGTATTTGCTATAATAGCGAAGAATACAGGTTTGAGCGATTTTGAAATAAATTACAATGCCGATGTGCCAGGCCTACGCAAGCGACGGTTTGGCGCGCGAGTTTTCAAACTTTTTGTAACGATCGAAATCGGTAGTTACCGGCCTGATCGCACGTTACAATACCCTGAGTGCCAGAGACTTTTCTAGCGCGGTTTCCGAAGATGTGTCGGCCTTCGGCCAACACCGAAAATTTCCTCCGCACGCGAGAAAAACCTCTGGTACCCAGGGTAACGTTACAATGTTGCAAGGTAAGCCGCTAGAGTTTTCTGATTTCCACCGCTTCGCAGCTAATGCAGTAAGCGTAAACACTTCATTGTTAGGTGAGGGAGATTTACTATTTTGGTAATTTATTTATGTTTTTTTGGTAGCTAATGTACGCGTGAGGGAGAATCGACATGGCCAAATCAACGACATGGGGAAACCTTATCCTCAAGTAATCCGGGAAAACTTTTTAGATCGTCACAACAACGGTTTGACAATCAGACAAATAAGCGCTCAAGCACGAGTTAGTACCGGATTTATTACGAAAGTTATAAAGGAATATAATGAAAACAATTATTCTGTCCCGCGAAGGGCTCTAAGTGGACGTAAGGAGTCAGTTCTAACCGAAAATGTGCGCTCTTACCTGGAAGTTGAAGGCCGTCGATAAAACCCGGAACACGGAACATTCCGGAACATGCCGGAACATGAAAAAATAAAAATAATTTTCATGAAAAAAAATATAATAAAATAATAATAATAAAATAATTTTTGTAAAAATTAATAATAACGTAAAATAACAAAAGAAAAACGAAAAATAATCAATTAATCAAGAAAAAGAAACTAATACCCTTTGTGAGTATGAGAAAACAATATTTTGTCGCAACAAACTAAATTTTGTTGGGCGAGTGAGGGTTCATGCAAATGACAGTAACGAGTGAAGGTTTGCTTCTAAATTCAAAATATATTAAAATGGGTCGCGAGGAGGAGGGGGGGGGGGGTTTAAGCTTTCCTCACACAGTTACCTCTTGTAATTGTTTGCCGTGAGTTAATTATTTGGCGGTTATCCATTTACGGTTCTGCAATGGTCTGAAATGTCGGTGCAGTATTTCATGTCAAGCCAATTCGGTAAGTAGCTCATTTCAAGCCAACATAAAGTCTCCTTATTTATAACCGACATTTGCTTACTTGAGGTGCTTTGCTTTCTTTGAACATGAATTACTTACAGACTAGGCGGCTCTGTGAACTTAAGAAGAGTATAGGGGCTCCTGTCTTTGGATTTTAGTGGACAATACTCACACTCGTAGTAGTTTCTATACTGTTTACAGTCAGCATGATATTTCAGACGTCTCCTCTAGTCGCAGGAGGAGTTTGGGGGGAGACGGCTAAAATTCAGGCTAACTGATAACAGTTAGAAACTACCGCTGTGTTACCACTGCCACTGCAACTATTCACGGTGAATCTGAATCTTTAATTTAATTATCCAAGTCCAAAGCGACAAGCCCCTAAGCTCTTCTTTCGGTCGCAAAGCCGTAAATGGATAACCGTTAAACCACATGGCAAACCTTTACAAGAGGTGGCTGTGTGACGAAAGCCTGAAAACTCTCTCCTCGCGACCCATTTTAATATATTTTGAATTAAGAAGCAAGCCTTCACTCATTAGGGTGACCAGGGTGAGTAGGATGACTGGGGACTGTCATTTGAATGGACCCTTACTCGCCCACTGCAAAAAATTCATTGCAACAAAATATTGTTTTCTCATACTCGGAGATGATACCAGTTTCTTTTTCTTTCTTTCTTGGTTTGTTTCTTTATTTTTCGTTTTTAAGTTATGTTATGTTATTTATTTTGTTATTATAAATTTTTGCAAAAATTGTTTTCTATCTATTATTCCTTTTATAATTTATTATTATTATTATTATTATTATTATTATTATTATTATTATTATTATTTAGTTAATGAATCATTTTTTAAAAAAAAAATATTTTAATTTTTTCATGTTCCGGGATGTTCCGGAATGTTCCGGAATGTTCCGGAATGTTCCGGAATGTTCCGGGATGTTCCATGTTCCGGGTTTTATCGACGGCCGAAGTTGAAAAGCTATGCAAGCCAAGCTCGTATAGTAACGAGCTACAAAGGAGATTATTGTTGGATGGTGTCAGTTTACCAGGGGAAATACGTGAGGTAAAATACTCAAGTCAACCAACTCGGTCCCAGCAGCTTGCATTTCTTCGATGAAACACCGAGGGAAATCGAAGAACTGCGATCGGAGATTATCATATTTTTTTTCTTTTGCGCGCAAAATGTGCTAATTTGGACTTGAAATCTTCTTGGCTAAATCCCCTCATAACTAGCTTCCTATTGCATGTAATCCCCCAGATATTAAATGCGTAAATGCTTTCAGAGAAAAAGCAAAATTATATTTTGGAAGGAATACCGAAAATTGGACTATTTACTTTGCGCGATGTGCCAATCATTCCATATATGTTGAATTTGGTCGGTGGTCTTTCCAGTTTGCGACCTTGCGATCAAGGGACTTCTGCCAGCACAGTAGTTCGAAGGTTCAATCGTTAGCCCACACAAATCGAATCCCCTTGTTCTACAAAAAAATATTAGCAACGATTATGCTATCAGAACGAAAACGTCACGATTGTTCATTTTATATTGTCTTCATGTGATATGTCGTTACATGGAAAGCTGGTCGCCGTCGCTTCGCGTTGGCTTCTAAAACTTTTCTTTCTAAAATCGAACGATGTACTGGATGCGGTCCTCGGCACTGATCTTGGGGAACAGCGGTGTTTTAAATTCCTAATAAGGCAGCTTGTATCCTTAAACAAAACGAAAATAATTTGTTCCATGTCCGATCGGAAACCGTTCGTTGGCTGTGGTTTCTGTGGTGTGAAGATCTCACCTGTGATTGGTTGCAACACAATAAACATTCCAGACATATTTTAGGTGTTCAGGCCAATATAATCACCGCTGTAAAGGGGGAGAAAGACCGAATATGTTGTCTATTTTGGATATTGGCGCGGAAACTAAGTAATCGGACGGCTGGTGTTTGCAATTTCGGCAGGGGGTAGACGTCGAAGTTTTTATGAGACGAGTCAAATTACTATTTGGGTCGACCTTACTTCAGTTGAGTTCGACTACTGGGTCACCAACGTCGAACTAAGTTGAAAAGTAATAAAGGGTGCGAAACATTTTAAAGTCGTTGTTGGAAGCTTGCTTTGCGGAAACCCGTTTATAACAGACTATTCTCTTTGTTCCGACAAACAGCTCAATAATGAATTAATGAATAAACAGCATTTTACGTAAACCCAGATACCCAAGGGGGCACTTCTGGGAATTCTTGGTGGGGGTGTGCCGTCCGGTTCTCCAAATCCTGACCCTATTTCAGACCAAAAAATGTTATTTTTCACTCCTGTTTTAAGACCTGGCCTTTAAGAAATGATGTCATCATTACTTAGATTACAACAGCAACAAAAAAGATTTCTTAAAACTTATTCCAATTGGCATATTTCTTTTTCTTTCTTACTCATTAGGGACTAAAACAATAAATACGTTCGTACACTCCCGTAGTTCCCTCGAAAACCATACCCGATTCCAGACCAAAATGGGCAAATTCTACAAAATATTCATGCTATGGCCTAAAAAAAATTCATACAAGGAATTTGATAACGAAAGGAAATTCCTGAGGCTCGAAAATTCCCCTCCCCCCCCCTCCCCCCCCCCCCTCCCTCATAACTTTTCTAATGGTCCGTCCCCTAACTCTGATCAGAAACCGAGATCGGTTCACCTACCAGACCTACCAGTACTAGTATTGGGCTGGGAAAGTAAAGGACACATTCCATTAGTAGCTATTACTGTATAACTGATAAATGCTTGTATGATAAATAATCTGAAGTTACAGGTGGAATTAGTGAAAATAAGTGGAACACCAAAGACTTACCTCGGTGAAGTAAAAGTAACAAAGCCTTTATAGTTTATTTTCTTTAGTTTTTTTTTAATAAAATAAACGGTTGAATTGGTGAAAGGAATGTTGCATACTAGGTACAAGTAGCAGAGTCTGCAGGAATTTAATATATTATAGCACTCAGCATGAAGGGCCACTAGTAACGGGCCCAATATTTGATTTTTGAACCGGGGATGGGTTATTTTTTTCATCCAAGGTTTTTTCAGACCTCATTCGTGCAGTGGCTATTTTGTTTTGCACAAAATTTACAGACTTAAGTGACAATATTGATCTACAAGAAGTTTTTCGGCCCTTCGGGCTATTCGGCCTCGGCTTATGTAATGGTTGGCCCCGAAAGGTACATGTATCACCACCTTGGATTTAGAGCCTGAATTTTTTAGTGGAGAGAGAACACCCGCTCTGAACGACTACGCACTGCGGCGGCCCAACTGCCTTTTAGAATCAATAGGGAGGCTCTACCAATCCTCGAATATCTTTTATACCGGCCCTCAAAGCCATTACACACAGAGAAAGTTGGGTCCGAAGGTACCGGAATGGCTTCGAAAGTCGCACGGCAAGAGTAAACCTAGGGAAAGGAGCGACACAAAAGGAAGGCATTGCAGAGCTTTGCGAAAGAATTCGGACGGGCTGTACGACAGCAACGAACGAGAGGGAAGACCAAAGAAAGAACTGATACACTTGCACTTGCTCTGAGTATGTTCAGACGGAATGCGTCAGCACATGGAGAAGTCGATCTCCTGAAAGAGGTTCAAGGGAGAGACAAACGAGTACACTTTATCAATATCAATATTGTAGACCAGTTTCACGGCCGACGTGAAATGTTTGGTTGCAAGAGTCTCTTTGGAAATAAAACATCTGTGACCCACACAGATAGGACATTGATTAACTGAACAAGTTATCCGGACAAGCAGATATTCGTAGGGGACAGGAATTGGAAAGCTAGAGGAAGACCTTAGTTCAGAAGTACCTTACAGTGCCGTTAATTCAACTGGGGACCAACCAGCGCTAGCTGTGTTTGCTGTTTGACTAAAAATTTATTTCTTCGAATTTTGAATCCAATGCTTTCTTGTGATTGGCTCATAAACCTCCGGGTGGCCTAGCTCGTATGAGCAACACTGAAAATAAACCTTGTAAACACTCTTGATGAACGTTGCATCCGAAAAAATCAAGTTTCCGCCGCAAGATCTTTCAAGATGTACGATACTTAAAGTGAAGTAGACTACTGTTAATGTATAAATTAACAAAAACTTACATTCTGTATCTTACTAAAGCTCCCGTTCAAGAAAATCAGGTTTTATCATTTGTCTAGTATCGCCAAACATTCTGTTTAAAGAGTTTTAAATAGAATAATGCACAAAACAAAGGTGACTCATATTTATCTTAAAAGCTCTGATAGAACCTACAACTTGCACTAAAAATTAAAGTTAATTTTTTTCTCATCAGCCCATTTTTAAATGGGCTTTAAATATAGTTCCTTAAAAGGAACTATATCTTCGTTAGTTTTCAACAGATTACTTTCAAACTTAGCAGTTTTACTAAATTAAAGGCGCTCTTTCCAGCGTTTTTCCTCTGACTTGTCCTAGTCAAAAGTTGAAAAAATCGTGGAAAGGTCCATTACGACAAGTACTCAGTAAATACAAAGTGCGATGATTTTTACAAATTGCCACAGTACTAACATCACTGTTATTTACAACGATACCGATTTCGTTTATGAGCTCCTTTTTGCTACATATTCTTCTTGTTGAGCTAAATACTTCCTCTATTCTTTTCCTTTTTATAATAAGCCATTTTTCATTCAGGAACATTAATTCAAATGGTGTAGCCTATATTAATCCTATGGTTGATAACTCGTAAGCCCCAGGCTTCTGTATAGGCTTCCTTTCCATTACCATTTTCACCTGCATTTGTAACATAAATTATTTAGAGAAATGTCTAATATCTTTAATATATTGTAAAATAATCCATTTTGTAATGTAAATGCATATTATGCGGTTAATGGCAAAATAAATAAATGAAACCTTGGATGACACTATTAACGGGATTTACCTGACTACTGCTTGAGGGGAATTTGTCTAATTTTTTAAAAACCTTTCATCTGATAAAAGACAGATTATTCATTCGCTTTCCAGACAGCTGTGAGCTCTAAAAATACTAACAGATAGCTGAGAAATAGGATGAAATTTGAAATGGCGGCTGATACTGATGTCCCCTCCTGATACCCTAGATATTTAGTTAATTACTCGTCCTACTAGCCTTGTTTTAATAATAGAAAACTCGCACAATTTAAAGAAATTTAAAGGCAAAAAGACAAAAGGTCTTAAAGTAGATCTAAACTTTAAGGCCGAAAATAGTTGAATTCTCTTCAGTCAAAAAACACTGACTGAGAAAGAAGTCTTTTGCCAAACAAACCAATTCTTCTGCTTTGAATTTCACGACTTCGCGAGTTGAAAAACTTAAGACCTTAGCAACACGCCATTGTCAGGCTGTTCATGCTCTGTAATACTATATTAACTACAGCCTGTCGAATTTGTCTCAGTTTCCAACAGTAAATCAAGGGATTTAACGTGGAGTTAAGAAACAATAAAGTCAAACTGTACAGGTCTAAAACAACTGTGCTTGTTAGTGAGGAGAGATGAATGATTAAGGAAAGGACGTTTGGCAAATAACAAATTAAAAAAGCAAGATATATTAATAATGCTCCGATTCCAAATTTTCTCCTACTTGCAGCTGCAGCGTTTCTCATTTCAGCTCCGCTATTGTGAGGTGTTATGACTTGTAGAGTGGCTTGAATTTGTTTCGCGTGATGTCGTACAACTTCATAAATCTTATAATTAAGGGCCGTCATAGTTAAGAGAAACAAGATGTAGATAACTACAAAAATTATGTAAGAAATTTGTGCCGAGATCCACAGACTCAGAAACGACAAAACTGCGCTGAAAGCCCACTTTGAAATAACCGCAGCATAAACACGTTTGTAGGTCACAAGTTCCTGATATCTGAGGTGGAGGTATATAGCCAGAAATCTATCCAAACTTAAAAGGGTTACTCCGAAGAACGAAGCAAAACCAAACAGATTAAACGTAAAACTAAAGAATTTGACGGTTATGTTATAAGCTGGATTGTTTTCAGTTTTTTGCCCCATTATCATGATGAAAGACACAATGCGCGAAGGCAGCACCATCAAACCAACACCGAGATCAGAAACGGCCAGGCTTACGAGCAGAGTTTTTAAAGTTTTTGGTAGTGATGAGAGTTTTGTTAAAGCGTAGATCGTTAAACAGTTCAGCATAACAGCGGTGTAAGATAAGAAAGCGTTCAAAACGCAAGCAGCGATGTATGATGAAGTATTGTCTTCATTTTCCATTGTAGATGTTTCAGTTCAAGAACAACAAAGGAAAAACGCCGAGAAGACAGTTAGCCTCAAAAAGCGAAAGGTTTGATCAACTGGCTGCACCGTTTCGGCAATTGAAGAACGAACAGCAAAGGCCACAAATGTCAATCTAGTGTTCTTAAGACGTTGGAGGTTGAGGAACTCCTTGACTTGAACCGGAACTCTATGCCTCGTATTTCACTAAATTTCAATATGAGTAAACCTATCGAACATCCCATTTTTATATTGCTGTCTCTGCCAGAGGGCAAGAGTGTCGAATTCTGGTTATGATTGGTCAATAACCTGCCATCTTGACCTCGCACGCTTGGTAAATAACTCATAAAAATGGGCTCAGATTAATTTATTCGGTTCAATTTTGACTGTTGCTCATTTCAAAAGCATAGATTAGTAATGGTAACAGGACTGAGTAGAGTTCAATTCGGTCTGCAATCATAACTAAAACAAAATTCTCAAATCTGATTGGCTATCAACTGCCCTGATTTCAGCCTTAATAGAACAGTTTAATAGGACAGTAGGAGACATCACGCGCGCGCTTAAATGGCTTTTTTTTTCACAGCTGACAAATTGAAAAAGATATTGAAATGTCTTGTGTTTTGATTTTAAAAAAGAGCCTTATACATCACCAATTTTGTTAAAGTTATGAGTAATTGGTAACAAAACTTCGTGTCGTCCAATTCGGTCTGTAATCATACCCTTGATTAATCAAATCGGACTCCCGCGGATTTGTAAATCACTCGTATGATTACAGACCGAATTGGACTCCACTCAGTCCTGTTACCATTACTAAATCATAACTATAACAAAATTCTCAAATCTGATTGGTTATCAACTGCCGCGATTTAATAGGACAGTACGCGTCATGCCTAAGTAATTGGGCAGTACGCGCCATCAGGCGCGCGCTTAAAGGCTTTTTTTTTCACTGCTAATAAAGAAAAATCTTGAAATTTCTTCTGTTTTGATGTTAAAAAGAGCCTTATATATCACAATTTTTGTTAAAGTTATAATTGATTGGTAACAGAACTTCGTGTCGTGCAATTCGGTCATGCCATGTAATCTTACTCGTAATTAAACAAATCGGACTCCTGCTAAGCGGTCGTTCGATTTTGTTAATCACTCGTAATTATAGATTTAGCCAGGGCTAAAAGCGAAGCTCTCTTTAATATTTATAGTTTCCTGAAAGAAAATATAAAATCGAGCAATCTTAAAGACAGGATGAAAATAACGACAACGGCAAAAAACAACAACAATAGACCTAGACTACGAGTAGTCCCCCATTTTTCTTCAAGAATAGTAGAGCGACGCGTGTCGCCTTTTCTCGCGTGGGGTGATTTTCACGCGCGCTCGCGTTTCGCTCGCTCTACTATTCTTGAGGAAAAATGGGGGACTACTCGTAGTCTACAATAGACCTAATAAGCAAAAAAAACAACCTTGCACGTGCACGACACTTTTTTTTCTAATTAGCTAAAAAACAACTTTGCACGTGCAGCAGACATTTTTTGCACATTTCTTTGCCGTTCCTTTACACGACTCAAACGTGAAACTTCTTTTAACTTCCTATTTACACGTTATATGGTGGACATGCTTAAGTTCCTGTTCACTCTGTTTTTTCACTGCCGCTCAATTTCACTTTGGTAGCCGCTAGCGTTTCTCATTTTCTAACCACCGCTATATAATTTTCAAGTTTTTTTCTTCCAACGAAATTGGTCTCCGTTGTTATTTATTTCTCGCTCTAGCTCTTTCCATGTTATCTAAGTCAATGTAGACATTAAAATTTGGTGGAAAGAAAGACCCGCCTTTTCTCTTTTGTTTTTCTCTCTTAAAGTCCCGGCGGCCATGTGATTTACCGCCGAAACGAGCGAGTTGCTTGAAATGCAAAATTTCACCTCAGCTGTAACATACTCCTCCCCCGACAGGCTGACATCTAACTCCCTTCCCCTACCCCAGCGTCTGTACAGACGGGAGGTCGTACGCTGACGTCATAACCAAATTTTCTCGGATGGATATAGATTACCAAATTTTCTTAGCTATGGGGCTCCGCTCGCGAGCGCGAGGAGCTCAGCCATGATTAAAACGTAAATTAACTAGCCGGAGTTAAGGCGCCCTAAGACTTTAAGTCCCCTTATAAGCTCTCCTCTTAAAAAGACGGAGAAGGATAGCTATATCACATCTTTAAAACACACCTGAAAACAGAGCCAAACTGTTCTTTTTTTATTAGTTTCTTTGCTTTCCTTAGGATACCCCCAATGCAACAATTTCTGCATATCAATATAGTCACTAGGGAATCGGTAGCAAATGAAAGAAGGCCGTTTTTACAGATCCTCGCAGCAAACAAAATTCATGAGTTATGGTATCTTCACTTTATCTACAGTAAACAAAACATAACGCTAAAACAACAGCCCACAAGGCAGTTGCTAAAGGCATCAAGTAAAAAGCTCACGAAGGAGTAAACATATCGAGTTCAAATATTTTTCGATAAAAAAACTTGTGTTTGTATATTCGACAGCCTCCAGTTTAATTCAGCCTAAATGTCTGAAAGGCGACATAACAAACTGATAGGTTTTTCTATTAAATAACTAATTGTAGCTTGGCCTTGCCGGTTTTAATGCTTTGTTTTGCTCCAGTTTGTGAATCGTTTTGTTCAATTACCAGCTATTTTGGAAATGTACCCGAATGAACACAAGAGCCGAGACAACGGTGGAAATCGAATCTATTGTGTAAGGATATTTCGACGAGTATTATTTTATTTTAATTTGTCTTAATTGCTTCATATAACAAATGATAGCTTTAGCACCTGTCCTTTAGGTTCCTTGCCACATTTAATGGGTTTCGAAAGTTCCGCATCCATGCTAATGTTTTCAGATCGTTTTGTACCTTCTACACACCGAAACAGGTATCTAGCGATATGGCTTCTTATTTAGGCTATTCTCGGATCGGTTCCATAAGTAATTTCTGGTTTTGGAGACTTTCGCGGTTAAAATTTTTTTTCATTATTATTTTCCATTATTTGCGAGGCCAATTCATTTAGTTTTTTAAATACTTGTTGTTATGGTAACCCCTTTATACGACGATCCAGGAACATGAGTCCAAGTCATTTAAAGTTTGGTTGTTTACAGTTTTTAAAGCAAAAGCTAAAAGAACAACTTCAAAGAACAAGACAAACCGAAAGAAACAAACAAAGTCGGACTCTCGGCTTAGAGGCCATAGCGGAATTGTGTAGAGATGTAGACACGGACGGATTATTTATTATTACTCGAAAGCAATAGTCAGTCAAAAGATTAATTTTCATTCCTTTTCCTTTCAAATCGCTGTGTATTTGACTCTTTTTGTCATTGTTTTTTAAAAACGTTTTTTAAAACGGTATCTCTTATCTGGTTTTATTGCTAGCAATTTAGACGCGTGTTTTAATTGATCCTTGTTAAGTTATTTAAAATTGTTTATATACTAATACGTCAACGTGCTCTCTTGAGGTTTTACTGCAGAGCTAATTTGTATTCAACGGTGGGCTTGCGAACTCGCATAATTACCTGACTAACGGCGCGTGAAACGCTGAGACTTTAATAGTTTTTCATTTCCTCGAGATAGAACAGAGAAAACGTCAGACAAAATTGAAATAGAGAGTTTTCAGCTCCACTTTGTGTATATGTGCTTGTGTTTTGTTTATATATCCGAGTTTTAGAGTTAAATTATAAGAAGACGTAAACTTAATTGAAATAAAGACTTTTTAACTCCACTTTCTGTATGTGTGTTGTTTATATGTCTGAGTTTTGGCGCTAAATAAGATATAGGAAGCCGTTTCTCGCGTTGCTAGGTGATCGCTTCTCTTATTCCTATTTTGCTTTTTAATAGACGGTCCGAAAACCGGGCTCAAGTTACTTCACGGGCAAGCCCAAGCAAGCCTATTGTGCCTATTGTAGTATTCGCTCATTAGTAAACCTATACCGAATTAGTATGCAGGAACACACTGACTAGGCACTTAATTAGTATGGAGGAAGGCATTTTTTCTCTAGGATAAAACAATGGGTGACGTCATAGACTCGACCCTTATGCATATCAATGATTTACCTATACTATACCTATACCTTTACCTATACACCAAACGGAGGCTTATCTTTGCTGAAGCATAACTACTTCTGTCTTTAATCAGCTGAGAGTTTTTAAAAAAATTGAACAAATTCCCCTCAGACAGTAGTCAGTTAAATTGCTTTGAATAGTTTCATCCAAGGTTTCATTCATTTTTTTACTGTTAACCGCATAAAATGCATTTACATCACACGATAAATTTACAATACATTAAAGATGTTAGACACTTCTCTAAATAATTTATGTTACAAATGCAGGTCAAAATGGTGTTACTGAATGAAAAATGGACTATTATAAAAAGCAAAAAATAATAGAGAAAGTATTTAGCGCAACAAAGAAAATATGTGACTAAGAAAGAAGTCTTTTGCCAAACAAACCAATTCCTCTGCTTTGAATTTCACGACTTGGCGAGTTGAAAAACTTAGCACCTTAGCAACACCCCGTTGTCAGGTTGTTCATGCTCCGTAATACTATGTTAACTACAGCCTGTCGAATTTGTCTCAGTTTCCAACAGTAAATCAAAGGATTTAACGTGGAGTTAAGAAACAACAAAGTCAAACTGTACAGGTCTAAAACAACTGTGCTTGTTAGTGAGAAGAGAGAAATAATTAAGGAAAGGAGGTTTGGCAAATAACAAATTAAAAAAGCAAGATATATTAATAATGTTGCGATTCCAAATTTTCTCATACTAGCAGCGTTCCCCATTTCAACTTCGTTGTTCTGAGCTGTTATAACTTGTAGAGTGGCTTGAATTTGGTTCGCGTGATGTCGTACAACTTCATAAATCTTATAATTAAGGGCCGTCATAGTTAAGAGAAACAAGATATAGATAACTACAAAAATTATGTAAAGAATTTGTTCCGAGATCCACAGTCTCATAAACGACAAAACTGCGCTGAAAGCCCACTTTGAAATAACCGCAGCATAAACACGTTTGTAGGTCACAAGTTCCTGATATCTGAGGTGGAGGTAGATAGCCAGAAATCTATCCAAACTTAAAAGGGTTACTCCGAAGAACGAAGCAAAACCAAACAGATTAAACGTAAAACTAAAGAATTTGTCGGTTATGTCATAAGCTGGATTGTTCTCAGTTTTTTGTTCCATTATCATGACGAAAGAGGCAATGCGCGAAGGCAGCACCATCAAACCAACACCCAGATCAGAAACAGCCAGGCTTAAAAGAAGCGTTTTTAAAGGTCTTGGTAATGATGAGAGTTTTGTTAAGGCGTATATCGTTAAACAGTTTAGCATTACAGCGGTGTAAGATAAGAAAGCGTTCAAAACGCAAGCGGTGATGTATGACGAAGTATTGTCTTCATTTTCCATTGTAGATTTTTCCGTTCAAGAACAGTACAGGGAAAACGCCGAGAAGATAGCTAGCCTCAAAAAGTGAAAGATTTGATAAACTGGCTGCAGTTTCGGCAATTGACGAACAAAAAGCAAAGGCCACAAATGTCAATCTAGTGTTTTGGAAACGTAGGAGGTTGAGGAACTCCTTGACTTGAACTGGAACTCTATGCTTCGTTGTTCATTAATTATAAATTTCAATTTGACAGGGGCACCCAACGAGGATATAGTTCAAAACTACTTAACATAGCATTGTTGAACGTATTTTAGTATTCAAACGGTAGATATAGGCATATTTTTATCCCCAAAAAACTTTTCATCTGTTCGGATTTCCTAGCTGAAAGTTTAGTGATCCGAAAATTATAGGGATAAAAACTTACCTTCTCGAAAATTTCAGCCAGGAAAAGGCTCCCGAAAATTCTAGGTGGCCTTTTTTAGGGTCAAAATCCGTTAAAAATGGGTAATTATACCATTTTGTAGATGTTCGAAAATCCTAGGAGAGGCAGGTAAGCAAGAAATTTTACAGCAAATGCTTCGAAAATTCTAGAACTCAATCGTCTTCCGAACAGATATTTTCCCGAAAATTGCCGTTGGGTGCCCCTGATTTGAGTAAACCTATCGAACATCCCATTTTTATATTGCTGTCTCTGTCAGAGTGTCGACTGAATTCTAAATGCTGATTGGTCAATAACCTGCCATCTTAACCTTGTTACAATTTCTCTACATCAATATAGTCACTAGGGAATCGGTAGTAAATGAAAGAGGGCCGTTTTTACAGATCCTCGCAGCAAACAAAATTCATGAGTTATGGTATCTTCACTTTATCTACAGTAAACAAAACATAACGTTACAACAACAGCCCACAAGGCAGTTGCTAAAGGAATCAAGTAGAAAGCTCACGACGGAGTACACATATCGAGTTCAAATACTTTTCGAAAAAAACTTGTGTTTGTACATTCGACAGCCTCCAGTTTAATTCAGCCTGAATGTCTGAAAAGCGACATAACAAACTGATAGGTTTTTCTATTAAATAACTAATTGTAGCTTGGCCTTGCGGCGGTTTTAATGTTTTGTTTTGCGGCCACTTTGTGAATCGCTTTGTTCAATTACCAGCTGTTTTGTTTTTAGGAATATTTCGACGAGTTTTATTTCATTTTAATTTGTCTTAATTAATTCATATAACAAATAATGCCTTAAGCACCTGTCCTTTAGGTCCCTCGCCCACATTTAATGAATTTTCATTAACACTCCTTGTTTTGCTGTAAAAAAAAAGCGTATCGAAAGCTCCCGATCCATGCTAATGTTTTCTTATCGTTTTGTTATGCATTCTTATTTAGGCTATTCTCGGATCGGTCCGATAAGTAATTTCTGGTTACAGAGACTTTCGCGGCTAAAATTTTTTTTCATTATTATTTTCCATTATTTGTGAGGCCAATTTATTTAGTTTTTAAAATACTTGTTGTTATGGTAACGACTTTATACGATGATCCAGTAACACGAGTCCAAGCCATTTCAATTCCTCTCGGGATCATTTGGAGTCCATTTTCTGAATCATTTGCGGTGTGGAGATCATTTACGGCACTAGTGCGCTAGCTTTAGTAGCGCAAGCGATACTTCCGTCTATTCCCACAATTTACTAAGTTGTAAACATGTCATTCATGAGTGGCTATAATGTGGCGTTTCCAAAACCTTCGCTTTTGCCCTCCACATAGCCTCACCCCAATTTTAAGGACTCTAGTTTGGAGAACGCTCTCGAAAACCTCAATTATCGCTTTGGTGTGGAAACTAGACAAAAACACGCAAAACTATAAGCGTTTACAAACGGCCCCAACTTTAAAAGTTGATTTCTACTGACGCTTTTTTGGCTTCGCACGTTAACGCACGTAAATTCTAATCACGTAAAATAAAATAAAGGAAGGATAAAAAGTGCTGAGCTTAAACGAGGAGTTGAGCGCGGTTCAACTTTTACGTTTACATTGCCTCTATTTTATTTGCGAACGAAAATTTTACGCACGTAAAAATTACGCGACACTGGAAATCAACCCTAAGTGTGGACGAAGTCTTAGCGCTCATGTATAATTTAAACACGGCGAAAAGTACTATATTACTCCTGCATATCATTGTTGTGGATTAAGGACACCCCGGCGTAGACAAGGAACGACACGGAGTGTCTTTCAAGGAGACCGAACACAGATCTCTCGGGAGGCCGGGGTGGGGGGGATTGGGCCGTGAAATATGGCGGACTCTCTTACACTCTTTACTGACTGCGAATAAGGGACCGTTTAACGCAGGAGTGGTTTAAATATTGGTGCAAAACCAATCAGGGGATAGCTTGGGGAATACATTCCCTTTTACCTTGATATACATGGAACTAATGACTTGCATGCATAATAAAGTATGTTTATTAGTCTTACCGAACTGCAAAATCGGATGCCCGATATTTCTTTCTTACTATTAGTGAATACAGCTATTTCGAGAAAAATTGTCGAAAAAAGTGCACGCGACAATTCCGAAAGGTATTGCGGGTGGTTTTGAGTTCACTGTTTTTCAAAGAAATTTGAATGTTTGCGAGTGCTGAAGGAAAGCAACAAAAGTAAGTTCGACAGCTGCAGTGTCGGCAACAGTGTATTGAACATATCCCATATTACCTTTCGAGAATGTCGCGTGCGCTCAAAATAGCTGTATACAGCAGGGGGGGGGGGAGCTACTTCCCATACATTCTCTTAAATGAATCCAAACGATGTTCTCAAAAGTTGCAAAGCGATCATCGAGGGTCTTGCCAGCGGATTTGTGTACTGATCATGTGCATTACGCCAAAAACAAAAGATCAACGGTTTTTGAGAAGGAGCAAAAACATGGCGGTCGAAGGCGGGACTGTTTCTCAGTATTTCTGGGTAACTTTTCTTGCTGAAACCTCGAAAGACTTGGAAATAATCCTCATAACTATTGTACTGAGTTTTACTAATAGTCTTTCACGCACTAGCCTTTGTTTTAGCCTTAAGACAAGTTTCTTTTATTCAAACCTCTTCAGTTTGGCTAAAACTCAGTATTATATTTTGGTAATTCGAAAATTATTGATTTTATCAATGTCGCTTTTCAGTGTTTGGTTCTTTAATCTTTCGATTTCCTCGAGCGGTGAAACGTGTCCAGCACGCGTTGGTTTAAGAATTTACACGGCTGCAGTGACTCTCGCTTGCGTTGTGCAATTTCAGTACCAGAGGACAAATGCGATATGCGAAAAAAGCAAAGAGGAAACAAGAAGCCTTATCCTCAAAAAACAACGATTTCGGATTTAATAAATATGATACATCTCTACAGAAAAACGACACGTCATGTAGCGTTCATTCATTCATGTTCCTTTGAGAGTTCTGCCTGAAGTATTCTTGTTGGAGGTATCTCCAGTTCTTGGTTTACCTAAAAGTAGTAATACAAATCTAGTTACTTCTATCCTAGTGACTTAACTTCTTACAATGTGGCATAGCATTTTTCCATTGGTAAGACTGATGCTTGAAACAAAGAAAACGCAACAGAGGTAAACCATGTAAAATTTGGAGCCGATTTTTGGAGTGGGATTCAAGAACAGCGTGATTGGTTTAGCCTTAGATAATGGTGCTCAAGTAAAGCCGTTAATTTGCTGCTCAACAAAAATCGCTTTTTGTTTTAGAGAGAACTGCGTCAAGTAAAAAAACATGTTCATCATATCCGGATCTAATATTGCTGTCTAATTTTTTCCTGCAAAGAGGGCGTCTAATGAATTTTCAGGATATGCCTTGGACAAGACGCCCACATAAACTATTAAGGCCAGTTTAGGGACAGAGGAGCTCTTCTGGTTTAGAATTTAGAATTTAACACGGCGATAACCGAACCCAGAACGGAAACAAGCAACTTCTTGGAAACAAATATGTTGGCTAAGGTTTGCGCGTGGAGTCGCTAGGCCTTAAAAACATGTAAACGTCAAAAATTACCGAAATGTGATTTTTTTACAGTCAAACCTCCGCTAACGGCCACCTCTCTTCAACTTCCACTTCTTTTTGTCCTGGCGGACAGTCTATTTGTTGACTCTACTAAGTTTAAACCTCTCTACAACGGCAGAATAACCTCCTAACAACGGCCAGTGTTTTCAGCGACTGACAAAAAAAGTCATAAATGGTCACAAAACACTCCTACCTCCCCATAACGTCCACCTCTCCACAACGGCCACTTTCTTTTGTCCCCAAGGTGGCTGTTGTACAGAGGTTTGACTATAAAAACTAAGACGATACTAGGATAATGCTTAGTACTGCTTACCCTAGAGTTCACATACTGATGGAGTAACATCCTTAGCTCAGCATTCTGAAGTAACAAAGAGGAAAACATTTGTTAACGAGGCTATGTCTAGTCTGCTACACAGCCGTTTTTAGTGTCGTCACGCAACGCTCCTCCCCACAAAGGAGGGGGAGAAGCGTTGCGTGACAATACTAAAAACGGCTGTGCAGCAAACTAGGCTATGTCACGCCATTTCCTATCTAAAACAGTAAAACGAGTCTTTCGCGTCAACTGAATTTCAAAAATAATGGTCGCGTTTTGTATTGCGGATGGTAAGGATGGACATGGATTGAAATTTGAAAAAATTCGGCCAACTTTTTCAAGTTTTTAAGGCTATACCTGGAAAAAGTCATCACCAAAATACTACTATAGTTAGTGCTCCCTGATAAAATTTGCTTCATAACTCTATAGGAATATTTTGTGCACAAAATTCCTATAACTTACCAGTCTGTAGAAAGAATTACATTTCGTGTGACCACTCAAACAGAACCCTTCTTAATATAAGCAGTATGTTCTATGCTATTACGTTGTCAGGTAAGGTAAGGTAAAGGCGCACAAGAGCCAAAGCCCCAAACGGCCGGAGCTATCTCGGCTTCCTTAGCATAAAGCATGCCTAGGAGTATTTCTACTACCCCCTGAACGGGAAGATAGCCCATCGCAGGGTCACCCCCCAGCAGTATGTCGCCGGTACCCAATTATACACTTACAATAGGTGAAGAGAAACAAAGTGGAGAAAAGTTTCTTGTCTAAGGAAATAACGCAACGGGAGAAGCTTGAACCCTCCAGATCCGGTGTTTGAGGTCCTAACCACTCGGCTCGCACGCCTCCATTACGTTGCTATTTTTGCATTATTTGACAAATTTTGGATTATACCACGGTCCTTACCTGTTGTCTGAGGGCATCTGTTTCTTGTATCAGTGATGCCCTCTCTGTTAACACAGCCAGATATTTCTCAAACCCATCTAGCAAAGCTGTCCATACTCGCTCTTTCTTCAAGTCGATTACCGAGGACATCTTTTGCCAAAAGCTTTCGTCAAGTCTGTTGAGATAATAAGAATAATTTAAACAAGTTCATTTCTCATTTCAAAATGTCACAAAAAGAGCAACACTAAAATGCCGCCTAAATATTATGCAAACCAAGCTTCAGGATTTAAATTGCCGGTGAGGGGAAATCTCTATTCAGGGCTTCTGATGTTTCGCACGGTCGCAGAGCCGCGAAATTCAGGTAAATCCGCGAAATCCCGCGAAATGCACAAAAACACCCAAAATACCGCGAAATCTTATCAAATACATGTCTGTACAGCAATTTTGAAACTTGTCTCAGCTACTGGGGGTATTTACTAGCCGTAAACTCGCAAATTTATGTCAAAACTTCGTCACTGAAACGTCCAAACAACGTTCCGAAACTACCAGGCGTAGATTATGTTGCGAAAAACTGGGCACTAGCCAGGATGTTAAAGGCTTTGCCATTGGTTCATTTCTTAGAGCGTATTGTTGTTGAAAGAGCAAATGATGTTCTCTGTTAGAAAAACATTAAAAACGCTGGTCTGATCAGCGCAAAACCGATCGATTTCTTGCGAAATTTGCCCTGAAAATAACCACAAAATCCGCCGTTTTTTTACCGACTGCTTTCCGGCCAAGTTTGCCCTGAAAATTCCCGCGAAATTCCCGCGAAATCGGCCCATTTTTCCGCGATTTTGTCCCCCAAAATCCCTCGAAATTTGATTTTTTTTCCGCGAATTATCAGAAGCCCTGTCTATTTCTTATAATCTCGTTGGCTTCTCGGGGATTTCTCTGCCACAGTCAACTTCCCAGCTGTTAATCTATTTGATATGCTTTTCCCGCTACTTACTGTAATTATTTTGCGTAGCAAAAATAATAAAATAAAATAAATAACCTTGCTATTATTAGATTTTTTAGTAGATTATTATTATTATTATTATTATTATCATCATCATCATCACCATCATTATTATAATAGCCAAATCAAGAATAAAGGTATACATACGTTGTAATTCTTCCAACTTCAGTCCCAAGCTTTATACTTTGACGCTTAGTCTCCCTTGAAAGAAAACAAAAATGATGCGTTTACGAATCTGTATTTTTCAAAGTGGAAAAATTAGGATTTTGTCCACCTAAAATAACGACACTTACTTTTGGGGCTGGCGGTTTTCTTGCACAAATTGCCTTAATGATTTAACAACTTCGTTCGGGTGAATAAGTTGTGTCATTTCTGTAAAAGAATTAAAAAAAATAAAACATTCTTATTTTACTTCACGGAACAGACACAGAAAGTGGTGTAGAAACATTTCAACATACCTTAAAACCACCAGATACATTGGCCTGTAGCGCAGGCGTTTTATTTTTCGTGTAAGCGCACATAAAGTATAGTGTATTGCCTTATTTGGGTGGGCCGGAAGCTCTAAGAACGGCTCACAGGATTGGTTTAAAAAACAATAGATGGCCCTAACCCAAACACAACTAACAATGAACCCCAACTCTGAAGCAACAGAGCTTCGGGCCAACAAGAACCTATCAAATTAGAGGTTCTAAAGGGGTCTGGCCAACAGCCTTATTTGGTTTTTAAAGCAGAGGCATATTTGAGAAAGTAGCAAATGCCATCAGTCGATGGGTGTATAGCCTGAGAAGTTGGCGGTTTAGAGGGTGAGTGCAGATTAACTTGTGAGTGTTGTACTGTTTTGGCGGCGGAGCGGCGAGGAGATTGGGAACAAGTTAACTCGTAAGAAACTACCCCCGAGCATAAACTGTTCACAGTCCCCTATTTTTCGTAAAATCGACAGGATCAAGAGCTTACCTGTACAGGGTGTCCCAACAGTACGTTCCTCTAATTTCATGCTCTATAACTTTTGATCAAAACTTTATTTTTACATGAAATTTCTAGAAGACGTTTATTTTCTCTTGCTTTTTGATTTTTGATCCCATTCTCTACCCATTGCGGCATGAAGTGGGATACAGTATGTAGAGCCACAGATGATCCATTTGAGCGTTTTTATCACCTGGTGCGCAGGAGCCAGTCTAGCCCCAAACAATATTTGTTTATTTCACGCACCTAAAAAAAATATACATTGGGCATTTATCCGAAGAAGATAATCATCTCGACCTCCTTCCACAGCAAGGCTTTTGTACTTCTTCACAAATTTGAGACCAGCTGGGCGTTACTTGGCAGACTAAGCAGAGGGGTTTTTTTTGCCATGGGTTTTTTTTTTGTCAGGGGCCTCTAATTTCAAACATTTTAAACAGCTTTTCATGACCCTTTCTGGACTTGGCTCTCTACCTATGTGAGAGCTTCCTCGTTGAGTCTCCTACTTTGTATCTAGCCTTCTTTAAAACTATTTTAGCTGCTTTCTTCAGGACTTTTGGTCTTCCCCTTCGTTTCTTGCCTTCAAAACCTTTATTTCTCCACGATCATTTTACCACCCTACATTCGGATTTTTCCAGGTTTTTAGCACTTTCTACAACGGATAAGCCAGTAAATCGAAGTATACATGCTTATGCTCTCACCCAGCTGAACTTTCTTTGCGTTAAGGGGGTTTATCTTTCGTGATATTCACAAAATACAAGGAAGGAGTTCGAGCAATTCGGGCTATAAAATACAAAAAATACGAGGCTGGAAAATATACTCCCGCACAGGCACCTTTGGGGTGGGAGTACACAAAATCGAATATTCGAGTCAAAAGGTGATACAACAAGTATGAAAATAGTGAATTAGATTGAAAGACGCAACTTTTGTTTCAATGAATTGCTTAACAAGTTCAATCGTACTGAAATACAGACTTATAAAGTAGAGGAACAAACTTTGGGACACGCTGTATCGGAAGCCATGTTTCTCATGTACCGAGGGGGCGAGCATCGGGGTTTAACCGTCCTCATTAAGTAAATTTGACACTCATCCAAGATGGCCGCCCGTAACGCGCTCGATCTCGACGATCTTACGGGAAAATGGGGGACTGTGATTAAACTACCCCACGCATAACAATCCCGCTAGCTATGCACGCCAGGAGAGAACAGGGCTGAAAAAAGCGTCCTCTTCAACTCTGACCATAACTTGAGTGGATGATAGTACTCGCGTGCAACCAAAAACGCCCGATGCAGGTTGGTGATGTATATCTCACCATATGGAACTTCTTTTTACAAAATGAAAGGAGCCAGTTTTACAGCATTGTCCGTTGTCCCGAATCCTGAACATTTTTTAAACGGTGCTAAGTGGTGAAGTGACGGAGTTCGAGTCGACGGAAAATAAGGAATCAGACAAGGCAGGGTGTGTTCGTAGGAAATGCATTCAATCTAGCCTGTGCGCAAAATAATCTTTATATTTTCGTCTTTTGCTGAAAAGGCAGAAAACGCAAAACCAAAACAGCAACAAAACAAGCCAAGTTTGTGAACAGGCTAGTTATAGTCGTCAACTTCACAACTGATTGCTTCCTCGTAGCTTTTCAAAATATTGTAATAAATGCTTAATTTGCTTGTTGAAGCAGATTCTGAAACGAAATAATTTCCTTCAGAATCTCATTCACCAAGCTAATGTAGCTCAGTGTTATAATCGTCAACTTCACAACTGATTGCTTCCTCGTAGCTTTCCAAAACATTGTGATAAATGCTAAATTTTCTTGGCAAATCAAAAGCTGAATTAAAATAATTTTCCTAATTCAGAATTTGATTCATCAAGCAAATGCAGGTCAGTGACTTCAATGACTCTTTTTATAGTAATGAAGGCTTTTATCTATAACCTCATTGCTAACATTTCCAAATGCTGGGAATTCAAGTTCTTTCTGCGCTACTTAATTTCCTAATTCTAATTCTGTCTCCTCCTCAGGCGCTTCGAATTTCGCTCGGAGGCGAGTGGGAAACGCAAGTGACTGGTGACGAACTGAATCGGCAAGGGACCATGGGAAGGAGAAGGAAGAGAGGCGACTCCTTCCCACCTTCCCTTGCGCCCAAATTTTCATCGAGAGGGAGAGATAGACGTCTGGGTACGAGGCAGATTCCCGGCACTGTTGCTTAATAGGGACCTTACGATCCGACAACGGCGACGTCCATGAAAACTTCGTTGAAATGTAGACTCCGCATCCTTTCAAACCATTTCGCGATTATCCCAAGTCGCCCAGTTAATTAAAAGAAGAGAATTTAGGTTGGAAATGAGGAGAGGGGACCGCGCCCGAGTTCAGACAGAGATGGTAGAATTTATCGCCTTGCCTTTCCCGTCCTCAAAAAACCTTTTAAAAATTTGATGATTTCACGTCGTAATCGTGCAGGAACGGCAAAGAAATGTACAAAAAAGCGTGAAGCACGTGCAGAGCTGTTGTTTTGCTAATTAAACCTACTGCTTTTTGGTGTTGACGTTGCCCTCGCCGTCGTAGTTTCGTAAGGCCCCTAATAGGGAGCTAAAGCAACGACGACGGGTGACAGCAGCCAGAACGTCGAAAAAGCAATTGGTTTACTGAGATCAGCAAAACAGCATCCTTGCACTTGCATCACGCTTTTTAGCACATTTCTTTGCCATCACTACAAGACAACAACGTGAAAATGCATAATTTCACGTTTTCTGGAGGACGTGAACACAAGCCAACGACTTTCTATTTCTTTTCCTGAACTTTCAGACAGTCTTTCTGAATTCAACTCTAGAAAAATTTGCCAACATTTGATGAACTGAGCGAGATGGAATTAGCCTCCCACACAGACGTTCTTAGGGGTTCGTCACGCCTTCCTGCCCGCATGCAGATTATCGGAGATCAAATCGGCGCTGTTGAAGTCAAAGTGTTGACAAGCCAAACACATACGTACAAGCTCTGTAGAGTGTGATAGGTGACCAAAGATTTTTGCTCCTGGCGAGAATATAGGAGATAAGCGTTGGTTTTTTGTATATTTCTCTGTGTAAAGGCTGGATTAGATGTCATTTAGTCATAAAGTTGTTCTTTGGGTGATGGAACGGTGGGGTTACCTTGTAAGAATGAACAAAAGGCAGAATTTTTTTTCACACATTATAGTTTTGTAGGAAAGCCGACTTCCGTTCAGCAAATTTAACCTCCGACGTAATTTTTTTCAACGAGATTCTGAGGGTAGCCACTAGAACGAACGCTTGAGAGTTAACTGAGTAGTTGGTACTAAAACTGTAAGGTCTTCACCTTTCATGCGACCTTTCTGATCTTTTCTGGTGCTATATAGTCAAGCGCGAAATTTCTCAAGGTCCAAGTGCACTTCCCAGATCTGGAAGTCTGCTGTGATTGGTCTACGTTTTTTTCCGCTCAAGTCAGCAGACGTTCGTGGGGCAGGAACGCGTGACGAACCCCTAAGAACGTCTGCGTGGGAGGCTTAGATGGAATAAGAGCCAAGAATTTTGAAGCAGGGCGAATTTACTTTTTAAGTGAAGTTTTCGTGGCCGTCGCCGTCGTTGTTACCTTAAAAGGTCCCCAATGTTAAAGGAAATCCGTGGACACGTTACCTGACAAATGAGCTTTGACTGATGATGAATCACTGGCTTTGTCATCTACGCTGTAGACCACAGAACCATCGTCATCTTTCTTCTCTGCCTCATCCATCCCGACGGCTTTTTCCTCCAAACTTCCTTTCCCTCCTTCCACGTCTTCCTTCTTCACATCTTTCTCGGCTCCTTCCTCCGCCTGCTCTCCATTTACAAGCCCAGGAACTCTGTTTAGGAAGTAGCTGGACAGTAGGTAGATGTCGTCCTCTGTGTCTACACCCATGGCCTTCATAAGACAGGAAGGATCACTATAAGATTCTGGAAAACTACATACCCATCCATCTCCCAACCCAAAATTTTTCCCCAACTGATCAGTTATTGACAATATTGAGTCAAGTCAGGAGCCCAAATGTATGGTTAGGGGCTCCTGGTAAAATTTAGCTTGCGTGGCTGGCAGTTTTATTTGGCGAGCGTGCAAATGAGTGAACCCGCGAGAAATAAAACAAGAGGAGTCTGCAAAAAAAAATGAAAACCGTCCTTTCCGCTTCTCACGGCTTCGCCACTCGCAATAACAATATATAAAAGAACAATATATATATATAAAAACATGCAAAACAGTATTAAAAAATGAAGGCTACGACACAGTGTACTACCATGGCATTCAACTTTGACACAACATGTTGAGCGCATAACACCACAATGAATGAGAAATTGCCTATAGGGGGTGTGTGAGTGGGTCGTGGGTCTGGCAGAAGAATCTAAAATTCCAGACACCGCAACAACTTTCTTACCGCAAAGATGGCGTCAAGCTTCATTAGCGACTGCTCATCTCTTTCAAGAGGTGCAAGAAGTTTGGTTAGTTTGGACTCCACAAGAAATCCCTGAAAAAAGAATGACAGTATTAAACAGTATTTTAAGCCCGCATACTTATGTTCTTCGCGTTTTACTGCGCAGTCCCTTCCTATTTTTCGGTGGAATGACCTTTAAAATTTTGCATCCGAAAGCTGCTAAGCGGTACTTTTCGGGGGTAGGGGAGGGGTGGCGTGCGAAGGTACTTCCGAAGAAGATTTTTCAGGAACATGCTCCTGATAATTATCCGTGCACGGAAAACTAGCGTCTTTAAACGTCACCCTGTGTAAGGCAATCCGCATTGCGGAATCCAGAAAATGTTTGATTCCAGGGCGTGCAACTCAGAATCCAAGACTGTCTTGGATCTTTTACATGGGTTTGATTAACGAGAAGTCTTGTTTTTAACATGGGGTTAGGACATGCTAAAACAATTCAAAGAAACCCCCTCACACGATCGTAAATACCCTATTTCATGACTGAACAGCTCAAAAGAACATACCCGATTGAACGGCGCGTAACTACGTCACTTCATTTTAAGACGGACACGCATAATAGAAAATCAAAGAAATGGCTGAAAAAAGGCAGGGGCCGAGTCCATGTGTCCGTTTAAGGGTTGTGTTTGCCTTACAGAGAATCGAAGGAAATGACCGAAAAACGCGAGGGACCATTTCTAGGTGACCGTTTTAGGTTTTTGTCTGCCTTGTTGCAAGTCAAATAAAATGACTGAAAAACGGCAGGGACCAACTCCAGGTGTCCGTTTCAGGGAGGAATGAGGGAATGACAACGGTTTCAGAAAACGTTGCTCCTAAAACGTTCCCAGCGAGGGCGGGGCCATGTCTCTCACCCCACTTGTGGATTCTGTGCGTATATACTCACTGCCTCATCGCAGATCAGCTCCAGTATAGCCTTGATCGTTTTGGATGACAACTTTTTTCCCTGACCGATCTGCCCATCTTGTTGAAATTCTCTAACGCCTGAGCCTTGTTCTACATCATCCTCTCCTTCATCTGTCCCAGCTATAGCACAAACAAGTCAAGTGGAAAAGTAAAATTAGAGTGTCAAACCATTTTACATCATACCTCACTCTAGTTAACACAAAGACGGCTGTGTACAACGATGATGATGATGATGATGTTGTTGACATCTATTGATAAAACTGATTGCTTGAACCTATCAGTCCTACCAAGCGGCAAAACGTATACTAATCATGACCCCTGTCTCTTAGTTTCCGCGAACGCTTCATGGGGAGAAGATCATTTAAACAGTGATTGTCAGTGGTCACCTTGTTCCAAAATTCCAAATCTATTTCTCGCATCAAATCAGTTATAGGAGTGAACTTAGCAGTATAGCCATATTCGACTGCACGCTTACAAAACCTATCTCAAGTATCTGAGAAAGGTATTTACTATTTTGTCTATTTTAGTCCAAATATTGTCCATCCCAAATAAAACGTACGAAATTAAACGTGCCGGAATTTTTGAGAGTTTAATGTGAGAGTAAAATAGACCTGTAATATCAATACTAACGTGGCCTGAGTTTCCGACTGCAAGTAAATGTTGAAAAAACAATTTTAAAAGAAGAAGTAAAGGGTCACCTACGCGATCTTGGGGGTGGCAATGAAAATCAACGTGTATTAAAAGTTTCGTTACCTAAAAAGAAGCAAAAACCGAAAATGGTCCTACAGAGTCGGTGATGAAATGTAAAATTCCTGGAAATCTAGGATTTCAAAATCCGAGAATTCTACTACCAAATCGAACAAACCATGCAGCCTTTCATTCGCTTCTTCAACGGCTAGTTTCGTCAATGCTATCAAAAGTCAAAATTTAAGTGGCGAAAGGTAAAATAGCGCGATAAAAGACACATGGAAGTATAAAAGCAAATACTGTTGGAATGCTGCACAAAAGGTCAAGAAGAGCTGGTATCACTAGCAAAACATTAAACTAAAGATCATGATCTAACCTCCAGACATGATCTCATGCGCCATCTGAGTAGCTGACATTTGTTTCCTTTTGGGTCCAGCAGTTGACTCCACTGGCCTGTTCATAAAATCTCTGTAAAAGAAGCACTACGTCACTGAGAAAAGCAGCATTATCAAAGCGGACACTAAGCAGTCGTAGCGAGGTGGAAGCAACTCAAAAGTTGACAGTACCAGTGGGTTGATCCTGGTAAAATTGGCCGCGTTATATTGCTTAGCACTTGCTCAAGCCATTTGGTTGAAAATCTTGCACAAACATTCAAAGATTAAGTTTGACTTTCTTGCAGAAGGAGCCACTGTGAAGTTTAACCAAATTATTTGACTAAAAAGAGTAGAAAGAAAAACATCACCTCCAATGACAGCCAATATTTCCTGAAATTTCCAGGCAAAACTACGCGAACTAATTGAGTTTTCAGTTCCCTCCCCTGTGGGGAGGGGACTGAAGCAATACGACTCCCCTAAAAATGCCTGCGTGGGAGTCTACATTCGTTTAAACTGTTCGGAGCTCATCTACCAACATTCCTACGATTTTGCAGAAGTTGAGTTTTCCACATTTTATTAGCAAAATATTGCGATTTTTCTTTGCATTTGCTTTCGGTATGGAGACAAAACTTCCCTTAGAATTTTATAAAAGCACGGCGACTCCATGTCCTCGGACTTCGATTGGACCCATCAGGGTAGCTAACAGTTTCGAATGAGAAGTAAAAGCCACCTACACCTTCCAAGACGACCAAATTTCCCCTAAGACACCCAAACAGATAAAAAGCTGGCCTTAACTTACAAGTCACGGAACTTAAATAGGTGATTTTGCTGCAATCGATGACATCGATGGAATGTAGTGAAAATGAGACACAGGCCATTGGATAGTACTTACAGATCCGGGGCTTCCCACGGCAACCCCAGCTGTTGCTCATGTATAATTCTATCCTCCTCTAAAACACTGTGTACCAGTTCCCTAACTTGCTCCTCATTCATCGCCCAGATGTCGTGGAACTTCTTTTGATCTGTCGTTTGGAAATGTCTGAAAAGGGAGGGCAAATAAGGTAATACTGTCCTTTATTCCAAAAATACGGAAAAAGTATTGCTCATAGAAACCCAGAATGATAAACGTTAGCGAAGAATATTTTTCTCACCTCGACTTTTTCTGAAGTTCTCTAAACTGCTCCGTAATTCTCTTGTAATCATCTGTCAGAGCTTGGTTGTCTTCCCTATCAAAAAGCCAATGGACAGACCCTTAGCCTCCTTAAACCAAAGTTTAAATTATACTTTCCCAAAAACCACTGACAAGTTGTTTAACGGTTTTACCTATATTGCTTTTCTTGCTTGGCTAATTTCTGTTTTAAGTTATTAAGCACATCCTGGAGCCTGTAAGAAAAACCACAAAATTTATTACAACAATTGATGATTTGATGGAAGATCGTCGAATGACTTTAACTATCAGATACAGAGTGCACAGAGGGTCGGGACAGAGTGTAATATTCTAATATTATTAAAGAATGCAGACCTAGTGATCTTCCGCTTCTGCTGTGACTTTGTGATCGTGTTTTCTTCATCTCGTTTCTTCAGGACCTAAAACAAGTCAAATAAATTTTTTAAAAATGACTGTGAGTGAGCCTTTGTGCATGGCAAATTGTAGCTTGCTACAGGCGTTCAGATAGTAGAGCGCGGCGGTCAGATGATGGGGACCGATTTAAATCGTAAACGGTGAGAAAAAGCGAGGGGAGAATGGGGCGAGAGTGAGGGAACGCCTGTAAACATTCTTAACAAGGATCGTTCCGATATACTGGATTCCAGTATACCCTCTTATTGTTCGATTATGACACTTTCTGTTAACACTCGAGCACCCTCCTCTTTTCCTAATCTCCCTTCAATTTTTTTCTTCGTGAATTTTTTTCGCGCGCTCTATTATCTGAACGCCTGGAACAAGCTCTGTAAATTTCAAAGATGTTAACAGTGTGTGTCTCCAATTCACAGCTGAATTCAGGCCTGGTACAGCCACTTAAGACGAAGATTTCCTCAAATTTTGATTATACTGTAAGAAGATTAACATTCTCGAGAGTTTGCTTCCCAAAAAACTAGCAGACTTTCCAGTACGGTAGTCTGTGGTCGCCTTAGCAGCCGTTTGTGGTGTTGTTGCATGACAACCCAAAAAATGACTACATAGGAGAGTTGTGATAGACAGTCTAAGACTTGAAGATTTTCTTACCGGGCATTGTTACCTTTTAGAGCTCACTTGCCCAAGATGGGCAAGGCTCCAACTAAATCATTAACCCTTTAAGTCCCAATATCAACGTACAAATTCTCCAAACTAATCTCCATACATTTCCTTTAAGAATCAGTTGAGAGAATTTAATAAAAGATCATTTGAAGCATTTTCTTTTTGGTGATCATTTGTTAATTCTCATAACCTTTTCTCTTGACAATGTATCGATATTGTTAGGAGGAAGTTGATGTTTGTGGTTTGGACTTAAAGGGTTCACTAAAACAAGCAAGCAAATTGGTCCTGGACAAGCCTTAATTCATTTTTTGTTATTGAGCTCTGCTATTTTAAAATGTGACATGATTGTAGGCTAGCAGCAAGCTAAGTCAGGTATCAACTACCGGTAAGTCAGTTAGTAGTTGGAAAAGAATGCAAGATGTGAGTGACATATAATGCCAGAGAAGGAACTCCTTTGGTGGACTAGCAAATACCACTTTTTGAAAGCAGTACATGTGTCAGTAGACTTTGCACTTGCAGATCAGAATTGGAAGGCAGAATGACAACTAACATTATTTAACCAAAGTAAATTGGATCACAGTCTTTGAGCCAATAAACAGGATTTTCATTAACATCAGAACAGCTTATAATGAGAAGCAGGTTTTATATAATTTGACTGACCTGAAAGTTGTATTCAAGTTTTTCTTGGTTCAGCTGGTATGTGGCTTTCATCTGCTGAAGCTGCTGCTCCAAAATCTAAACACCATAAAGGAAAATAAAACTCACCCTCACATGAGTAGCCTAACTTTATTCAACAAAACTGTTTTTTTGTTGAACTACCTGACTAAGGTGTCACTAACTAACCCAGGCTTTAAATTCACCATAATATTGCTATCATTGTGCATATAAAGCACATACAGCTATTCCATTCCTAGCAGTATGCAGGATGTTTGTCACATAAACCTACAATCGCAGACAAAATTGTTTAGACATTGTACTCAAATAGGGTAACTCAAGAGAACAAAGGAATCCACACCCCTCCCCTGTCCCCTCCATTCAAAGTTGCAGGTGTTTGTTGTTTTCTAAAGGCACAACATTGCATGGAGGGAATGGGGGAGGAAAAGCTATATTTTTCCCTTTTGAAATCAGGAAAACATTTAAAAAGCCCCTTTAGAATAAAGTGTCTCAACTCATTTTGTTGGCGATTGTAGCTTATTGGCCTTAGCTTTCAGAGTCTCCTGTAGCTTAGTGGTAGAGTATCTGGACTAGTAACCAGAGGGTCATAGGTTCAAATCCTGGCCCCCTTCCTCCCTTACCCAGATTTGTTTCTTTCAAGCTGCCTATGTCACTGACTGCAGAAACATCTTTCTATAATATGGATCTTGAAAGGAGTACCCAGATAATACTTAAATGGAAAGGACAGTACTGAATGGACAGTAAGGTTGAGCTTTAATGAAACTGTATCAAAACCTCCCCAAAATTAAAACTATGGGATACAGGTTACCCAGCACTTCTATTTTGTGCAAAAAAGTAACCATTCAATTTGATGGAACACAGGAAACCTACCTGTACGTCCGTCTCCAATTTGATCTTCACCATGTTGTACTCCTCAGCATCTTGAACCCTTAAAGTCTGCAACTGATTTTCATGATCTTCAACTCTTTTACGGCGTGACTCCATATATTCTACCTACAATATTATACAAAGCAACAAACAGGTCAGCAGCTGGTTGCAAACTTCTTACACTGGTGTGTCTTGGATTTTGATGAAATTTTTCAAAAGAATACCTGGCCTGTGGAACGTGAATTTCATGACTATAACAAGATTTCCTGTGATGGTGAAAACTGCTTTCTTTGTTTAAAAGCAATGGTTCTAAAGCTATGGATAAGATTTGTGCCTTTGGCTTCACCTCTTGAAATAAAATTAATGTAGTATGACGTGACATAAAATAATCGCTACAGTGAAAGGAAAATAATATGACAATAAAATTATTGATACACTCAAACTCGCAATTTTAACTGCTAAAAAAGTGGTGAATCAATAGTACACAGAAATTGTTTTGCAGCTCAGGGGTCACAGATGTTACTTTTTGGGTGAAGAAAAATGAAGTATATATGTAATAAAGTGTTGCTGAGGGAAAAAAAAATGAAGACTGGAAATACGTCTGCATTCTTGGGTAAACCTCTTCCTTGCAATCCAGCCCCTATCATTTTTTACCATTAATACAGTGTGACAGGTGCAGCCCAGATGACTGTATGAAGGCTCATGGCCAGGTTGGAGTGATTGCCAACCAGCACGAAAATGATACATGTAGGAAATGTATAAGAACTCTCAACCATTACCTCTTTGTCGCATCTCTGCAGCATGGAAGTATCCCATTTCTTTCTGTTGTTATCAATCAATTCAGCCCTCTCAGTAACAAATGCTTTCTGCAATTTAAAATGCCTTCTTTGAATAAAACCATTTCCAACAACATTTTTAACTTTGTTTCTCCCAAGCCATAACAATTCTGTTCATGACAGCAGTCAGTTACAATGAGACTACAGCTAATTATAATGTAGGTATGCAGTAGCCTAAGAAAAATTATTCTTTTATTAACCCTTTTTAAGAGTATAACATGCTCAGTATTTTCTTTTTCATTTGAAGCCTACTGTTTTTTATACCTTTTTTTTCTTATTCCTAGGTTTAAATTTTTCTCACTGATGGTATCTTGACAGTCAAATCTGTTAAAAACAAACCTCGGTCTGTGTTAGTTCTTCCCTATAAGCTTTTGTTAGCTGTTTCATCTGTTCCTCCATCCTCTCTACCATGAGGTCGACATCTTCAGCCTGATTAACAAGCACAAAATTAATAAATGAACACTGCAATAATTAAATGAAAAAGTAGCCACCCCTACAGTGATCTATACATTGATCAAGAAATTGCAGTTGAGCCTATAAAAGAAAATTTTTTTGACATGGACAAGTTAAATTACCCAAAATCAATCAATACAGCGCTAGCAAGGGCACTTTTATCAATAGATGTGCTAAGTTTCAAAGTGGCAAGCTGAAAGCTAATGGAGATACATGTATCATTCTGCAAAGTGCTGAACACTAGGTGCAGATGTTTGTAATGCTTTGAAGGAAGGTGCTGTACATGGTAATGCAATAGAAAGTCAGGTACATGATAGCCTTGGATATGAAATCAAATAACATGGTTCGTACAACTTCAGACATACTAATTTCAAGGACTTTTCAAGGATTTTTCAAGGACAAATTACAGTTTTCAAGGACAAAGATTTATTCAAAAAATTGGCATTCTTTATCCCCCTTTTGAACACCTTATTGGCTAAAAAACATCATGGAGTCATTTATGATTTTAACTTCTTCAGCCACAGTGGTTGATCACATTATTTAGTACTACTTTCTGCAAGAACACTTTGCAAAATGACCAGGTATGACTTGCAATTACATCTGAGGTACAGAAATAGCATTTGAAACAGAGAATAAACAAGGCAACAACAACAGCAACAACAGTAAAGAAACAGAAATAAAATATTGTTCAAGCACAAATATGTTTTATACATGTAGGTTCTATACATGTAGGCTCTTACACCAAGGATGAGCCAGATTTTCCTCAGTGAAATAATCTAATTTTACAGAAAACGGATGTCTGGCATAGACAAGGTAGTGAATTTCAAGGACTTTTCAAGACCTAATAAAGAAATCAAGTACTTTTCAAGGACCTTAACCGAATTCAAGGACTTTTCAAGACAACTACCACAATTCAAGACACTTTCAAGATTGTACGAACCATGAATAAAGAAATGACCCCCGTTGTGATAATAGTTTGGGAGAAAGAAAAATCACTGAAAACACTTCTTGCGGCTTGAACAGTCTTTGCCTTGCCAATCAGCTTTTCTGTGGTTCAGCATTTTTTCCAGGCCCACATTGTATATATCGAAAAGAAATTTCTTCGCTTGTGTATATCACTGCAAGGATCAAGGATCATTTCTTAAACTTATTCCAAATCTTTACATCATGGGCGATTCACCATACATTTATTCCCAGTAAGATAAATTATATGTACTTACAGTGCTCTTAGAGAAACAAACAAGGAAACCACAATTTTTTTTCTGGGTGTTTTAAAGAATAAAACTTACAGCCTTCTTTAAGTCTTTAACATACTGGTCATCTTTGGACTTGAGTTCCTAGAAAAAATGAATAACAATATAAGAGAATTTTTTACATTGAGGATATATGTTGTAGTTATTTTTTTATCTCAGGTAATTTTTGTTTTTCTTTTGTTTTTGAGTATGGTAATGTATGCTAATGAAGTTCAAACAAAAGAAAAATAAAAATTACCTGAGATAAAAAATTAACTACAACATATATATTTAAGTCTTGGGTTGGGAGTGGGGCACAAACTTAGCTCGTATTATTACAGTGCCAGATCCAGACCTTGAGATAAGGAGGGGGGCGGTCATCCAGACCCTTAGATGAGGGTGTGGGGGCTGATCTCCCAAAAAAAATTTTTGGCCCTTTGGGCCTCAGTTTGGTCTAAAATGGGGAGGGGGGGAGGGGGGGGCTGGGCCCCTCCCTGAATCCGCCACTTTATTAGATAGTGATATGCTGTTGGAATGTTGGAAGGGATGCATTTTTGCCCTTGCTTCCCTAAACAGAGTATCTAACAAAGAAGAAGTGGAACTGTGTAGTATTTTTTTCAAGGCTCCATTTTTGATCAGTGACATTTCTTCATGAATCAAGTCTCAATAACGTTTTTTATAGTCTACAGGCTGTAACCAACTTTATCAACAATATTATCATTTAAATGAATAACTAATACATTAGAAACAAGCTCACAAACCTGCTGAAAATCATGGATGAGCTTGTTCTTTTCATCTATCATGCTATCACATGCACTTTTTTGTTCCATCAACATCTACAAGGTACACAACAATATGAATAAGTGCACCAATCAAAAAACACCATTCTACACTCTTAGCCCTTTCAATGATCAAATCAAGATACTGCAATTCTGCTGTTGCTAAATTCATTGTGATTGATACTCACTCCATTTAAGTCCTGTGGTATTTCTTTAGAAAGAGCATATTCCCATTTTTTGGTAACCTGGTGACAGGAGATGACGTAAAACAGTCAGCAGGGCAATACACAGCATACAATCACCACATTTTTGGAAGCTTACAACTAATACATAAAAATTCTAACAAATCAGTGTTAAATCAATAGATATTCATTTTTAAGTGATAATTATTCAGCACGTAAAGACTAATAATGAGCTACATGTATAAGTGCACCTTCATAATGTGTTCATAATGCCAAGGGTGGAAAAATTTAGAAGAGACCAAAGAGGTGAAAGTGGCAAGTGCCACCTTGTGTTTAGAAATCCTCAGGAAACTACTTTAGAAAAACAAAAAAATGAAATGTAACAAGACTAAAAAGACTAAAACAAAATAAATAAGTGCAATATACTTGAAACAAAACAAGAACTAACCTCCTCAAATTTTTCTGTAGCAGATTTTGCCTCTGCTTCTAGTTTCTCATTCCTTAAAAATAAGGAAAAAAATAATACAACAAAAAAATCATTACAATATTACTTCTATCATCAAACTCCTGACCTAAACAAATATATAAAGTCTAATAGGGTTGCAAGTTAAGTAGTAAAAACAGTTATACCACAGGGGTCAATTCTAAATAATTTTTTGTGAAACAATTGAGTAACCTTTGTCTCCGTTGTTCTTCCTCTTCTAATCTCCTCATGGATTCCCTTGCATCAGCTGCAACATGTACATTGGTCACCAATTCTGTGCCATCAGATTTAAGCTTGACCAAACGCTACAACCAGGAAGTCATAAAGCCATTATGTAACTAATATGTACCTGTATAACCCAACTTCTTTGAATACTCACTGATACTGTAAGAAGTTTTAGCACTTTTGCTTGAATTTGCATTTCACCCATGTTAACGCAGATATAAGAAACACAAGTGCCAACACCCACCAGTGCCATCAGTTTGGGCTTTATTTGCAGACTGATTAAAGCCATAAGATAAGTGTTTTCAAGGAATACACTCTTGTCTGTCCCCTGTGGAAATTCCAGATCTAATCCCTCATGCCTTCGAATTCCAATCCTAAGTATCTCACCACACCTTCGAATTTCCAGTTCAACCCCCCTCCCCCACCCCCCGACACTGCCCTTGGAATTACAAAAAGCCATCCCTGGTATGGTAAGGATAGTTCTTGGAATCACCCATTTTGCTGTAGTAATTCACACATTTTTAAGCTTTATTTTCTTTTTTGCTATTGCTTCATTGGTACGAAACAGCTCAAATCCATATCACTCCTTCAAATCAAGTACAATCAAATAATATTGACTGCACCTGAGTTGGAGAAGTGATACAGAGCTGTCACTGAGATTTCTAGTTGCTCGATATATGCAATTATTTAATAGTCAGGCAGGATCAAAAATCAAACAGCCGCAATGAAAGTTCTTATTGTTCTGTTTTCCTCTTGTTTCCTTTGAAAGGTTGCTGGGGAAATAAATGGCCCCAACCTTCAGTGACAGCTCTGACAACAGTTACACTTAAAACCACCTGCTTATAAGTCTTTATTAATTGTTGCTTTGAAAGGTTTAAAAAAATTTTGTCACAATGCTGTTGAGGGTCTCACATTGTGATGGAGTAAATCCTCAGCTGTAGGAGAGAGAAATAAAAACTACACTAAAATCAAATCACCATTAGATGTTATAACAAAAAGCATTTTCCAAAGAATAAGTCATCACATTCTTTAACATACTCTCACGAATTACTCAGTAGCCCGAGTATCAGGTCTCCCTTAGGGCTTAGGGGAAAGGAGATTTTAGATGGGGAGCGGGGGAGGGGGGGGAAGAGGGGAGAAAGAGGAGAGGTTTCTCTCTCTTGGCTGTTCACTTCACTCTTACTCCTTTTCCTCCAGAAATGCCTGGTACTTAAAAAAATCACTCAGGCCTGGTTCAGAGGCTGTACTTTATACATGCCGAACCTAACTGAAAAAGTTTGACATGGAGTGACACTGATGTGACAACTGATTCAGATGGCACACCGTGTGTCGCACCTAAGTTTGACAAACGTTCAAGAGACTCTGTCAAACTGAATGCTTTTCTCACACTAAACTAAAACTGCTGTACCTAATTGATTCAGACGCCACTCTGTTGCTGTACTTAATTCATCAGTTACGTGTAGGTTCTGTACATAAGTGGAGCGACGTCTGAACCAGGCCTCAGTGACATGTTTATGTTCGTCAGTATGAGGATTTCCTTGTCTTTTGAGTCATTTTAACGATTACAAATAAATACACTATTCTTGTCAGTCACCTGCCGGCTATCTTCCATTTGTTTTCGACTTTTGAGTGCATCTTTTTCCGAGTCCACGGGCTTCTTTTTTGCGGCATCTTCCCCACTAGCTTCTCTAGACGTTACAATTACATTAAAAAACTTAACAATAGTACAGAACACAAATAAAATACAAGTTTTAAAAGACAGAAATAAGATTAACTCAACCAACCTTTTCGCAGCTTCCAATCGTCTCTGTATTCGTATTCTTCGGGCTGCTATCCGTTCCTCGGCAATTGCAGAGTCTACAGATGGGCCTTCGTCCTCCTCTTCTTCATGCGGGTTCATGTTTTTAATTATAAAGAAAAACTAACAAATTTTGTCCAAGCTCCAACTTACTGTTATTTATGCAGCGTTGCTACCTTGGTAACCTGGTGATCTAAAACTAGTGTCCAGTCTTTTTCATAACACATGACCCTGGGTTCCCGGGTTCCAGTGCCACTAAGTCGAAAAAACATGGCGCCCAAATTGGACTTCGAAGTTATGAATTTTTATTCCTGTTTCGTTCTACTATTACCATTTTTCGGTTGATTACCGATTTTATCCTAGAAGGTGTTTCAGTTATTCGCAGCTGTATAACTGCAGAGCATCAATGGAACTAAATCTATGGAATAGTATTATAAAGCTTATTTGGTCTTATTTCCCGTCAAGTCTACAAAGCTAATTTACAAATATTAGCATTTTAAAAGCTTATCATTCAAGCACTTAACCTTATTGTTCCTGATGTCTGAAGGGGATCAAGCAATGCCTAAAACTAAGCAATCTCTTCAACACACTGGATTCAAAACAATTGAAACCATTGGACGTCTTGTTTTACATGTGGTCCTTCGATTTTGGAGATTTTGTAGTGCGGCAATGTTGACGTTGCTTCTTCTCTACTGGCTTTATGGAGGAGTCGTTAGCTTCTTGTTATTAACTGCAGCCGTATTTGGCGCTTTGTATCATTATCAAGACACCCTTCTCTACTTCCCAGAACAGCCTGTTACATCAAGAGTCTATGTTCAAAATCCAGCAATTCTGGGCTTTCCATTTGAGAATTTGTACCTCAAGACACAAGATGGCCTGAAAATTAATGCTGTGTTTCTCAAACATTCTCCTCAGTTTCAGAGCTCTGTTCCTACTGTGTTGTTTTTCCATGGCAATGCTGGGAACATTGGTCATAGATTAGCAAATGCCAGAAGTTGGTATAGTTACTGTGGTTGTAATGTTTTTCTGGTGGAGTACAGAGGTTATGGAAAGAGCGAGGGCTCCCCTAGTGAACAAGGTAAAAGCGTTCAAGACCCAACCACAAAATAACCTTTGTTTTGCCCACAGTTTACTAAATGATTAATTAAAAGAAATCAACAAATCAGCAGATGGTTAATGGGTAACAGGTCTTTTCACCCAAAAGTTGATTCGCTGATGGCAGTTCACCCGTACCGGCATCGATTCACCCTAAGTTTATTTATCATTCCTTAACCTTGAAGATAGGTGTAAGCATGAAAAGACAATGGCTGCGGGCGGGGCGGGGGGGGGTATGGGTGATTTGGTTTGTGGAGGAATTTTTTTCCTGACATACATCGGTGTAGGATTTTTTTTTATCTAGCATTATATGTCATGAAAGATTTTTTTTCCGTTGTAGGAATTTTTCTTTTGCCAGGTATTCCCTTGCAAGAATTTTTTTTCCTCTTGAAATCAGTCTCCAGGATATTTTTTTCTCAAATCACCCATACCCTCCCCCCCTTCAAAATTCAAATGGTCGCCCCCTCATTAGATCGTTCTCAGCAATGGAATCCAAGCTTAACTTAAAAATATCTTTGATATTGAGTTTTGCTGTGTTGTGAGGGTGTTAAACATTGACTTTGGGACAGTAGGTGTTTTAACATGATCAATATTGTTGAATAGGTAATTGAGATAAAAATGCTAATTTTTGTACCCAGTGTACTTCTGAGTGGAAAACCCAACACACTGTAAATCTCTTTGCCATTACTGATCAATTTACCATTGATCCATATATGATAAATTTCAGGGCTTCATTCTTAAATAATATATATTGTCGATTTATTGAAGGTTTTGAGCTTGACTCAGAAGCTGCATTTTCATATCTGATGTCACGCACTGACATAGACACAAACAAGGTTGTTGTATTTGGACGATCTTTGGGTGGAGCAGTGGCAATTTCTCTTGCATCAAATGAACTTTATCTCGACAAAGCATTTGCTCTAATCGTAGAGAACACCTTCACTAGCATCCCTAGCATGGCTAATCAACTTGTCATGAATGGAATTAGCAAGCTACCTTACTTCTGCTTCAGAAATAAGGTAAACCTTGGTTACATGTAATAATTATTCTATTGATAGTTTATAGAATGAGATAGTTTTTTAGTCTGGTTAACTTCTGTTCAACACTTTGTTTTAGCCATGATTGTGCACAAAAACTAATAGCACCCAAGCCATATTTAGTTGAGCCCTTGATGTGTGACTAGCTGACTATACTGTCTATACTGGTATACCCCACCAGGCATTGCTAAGTTTTTCTGTGCCACCAGCAAGGTGTCTGGATATCTGATGAAACACTGGGTTGAGACACTGTTTAGGATGTTTAAGATACTGTCTAACAATTCTACAGTCTGTTTTGTAAACTTTAGGTTTGAAATTTTTTGACGAACTCTCGATCATGAGAAGCTCTATCAAACAACATGGTTGTGATTTTCTTTATTTCTGATCATAAAAGTTGAAGGATGCCTGGAATAACGTAGACTACGAGTAGCCCCCCATTTTTCCTCAGGGATACTAGAGCGAGCGAAATGCGAGCGCACGTGAAAATCACCCCATGCGAAAAAAAGACGACACGCGGCGGGGAGAGGGAAAATTCACTCGCTCTACTATCCCTGAGGAAAAATGGGGGACTACTCGTAGTCTAGGAATAACGCCTTAAGTATTTTTGATAACTAGATTCTCCTTACAGATTACATTGTTTGTCCATGATAATATATAAAAAGGAAAATATGACATTTGACAAGAAATCACTTAGGGTCTTATTCCATGCATTCACCCCTATAGTCTGTCCTTCAATTGTTTTGATAAGTTTGTGCAGAACCTTTTCAAATTTTGGCTAGAGGTGTTATTTCAGTGATAACATTTAAGGATTTATAACAGAAACCAAAAAGATATATTGGTAGGTTTATTCCATACATGAAAAAATCACACTAACCATGTGCTGTGACACAGTTTGATTCTCTGAAGAAGATTCGCAAGGCAAGAGTCCCAACGCTGTTTCTATCGGGATTGGCTGATCAACTAATACCTCCCAGAATGATGACGAGTTTATACAAGGTACGTCTTAAAAATGTCATTGAAATTTAATTTTCTCATCCTCTTCATATGCATCTTGAAATCCTTAAACTTTCTCCAATGTACATTCAAATTTCTGCAAGTATTTTCAAATAACTTGTCAGAAATTTGATACTTTAAAAGATAGGTTGATTTTTTAAGCAGAGGGGAAAAAATGCTATCAAACATTTTTTAAATCCAAATAAGAAGTTTAAACAAATTTTTCCAATTTAGAAGCCTTTGAGTTCATTTTTGTGGTTGACCCATGGCTTTAAAAGTCCTGGAACTTTTACCGAGAAAATAATCATAGTAAATTACTGGAGGATACATGGTCAAGTACAAACATGTATGCACGACAACGATTTACTCTATGCCCAGAAAAAATAGCCTCTTTGCTTTCATCTTGTACCTGATATCATTAGTTTTGAATGGTTTTGTTTGTGTTTCTTTCCTAGGCCTCAGGATCATGCTTAAAGAAAATGGAATGCTTTGATCATGGCACTCACAATGAAACCTGGCAATGTTATGGATATTTTGATGCTATTTCTAGATTCTTATGTGAGGTATATATATTGGCTTAAAAAAAGCTAGAAAATCTGGATCAGAGCGGATGGGACCTAATCAAACCCTGTCAGTGTAAACCCATTCTTTATCTTCTGTCATTTGGTTAGTTACAGGTGTTGATTAAGCCCAGTCCAATCCAGATTTTGTTGCGTTCTCCTAGAACATTCTCATTTACAGTTAACTTGTTCAAGTTGAAAGCTAACCATTTATAATAGAGTGCTTTAAACCCTATCACTGTTCTTTGGTGCTAAACCCCGTATTCAACTCTTTCACTGACCTAAAATAGATACCTAGAGCTGGTCCCTGTCATTCCTCAGGCCTTTTCTTTGACTCTCTAAAGGATGGATACTGTAAAATGCTACTTGTCGAATAAGCCCCCACTTATAACCCCTCCAGCATTTTTCAGTACCACTTTAACAGTGTCCGTCTTGAACAGAGTTCATGTGATGCTCTTCCGTCAAACACACATATGTGGCACAGAGGCAGCAAATCTTAATACACTCTGTAATGTAACATTTTTGATTCTCCAAAATATAATGTTTTCACTCATATTTTTTGTAGGTTCATCAAGCTAGACAAGCTGGAGTTATTGGACCTCCAGTTGGTGACAGCCCAAGCGTGTCTGGGGGAGCTGCTAAACCAACTGTCCTTAATGTACATGGCCGAACTGAAGACATTTAATTCAAATCATCTGGACTTTTGTAAAAAGAAAACAATGTCAGACTATTTTATCATAGTGTAAAAATGTCTGGTTCGTATTTACTTCTCTGACTGGTAAAAAGTGACTTAAAAGTTACAAGGGAGAAGTTCTCTACACCCAAACCCTTCAAACTTAAAAATGAGGATTGTAAATAATTTTTTTGTCAGTAAATATCCATACTCTTCTGCAGAAGGTTGTGCCTTGGCCCCCTTGCCCTCTCCTTGGAAATTCCCTTTAAAGGGGTTATGTCATGCTATTTGCTATAGTCGTTTTCAAAAGTTGGGACGTGTCTTCACATCAATTGAATTGAAAAACTATAATGGTAATGTTAGGTATTAAAACTGCTTTCTGTTATCTGTCGTCATGGGTGGCAAGGATGGGCGTGGATTGAAACTTGAAAAGTTGGCCTGCAAAAATCACCAAAAAAATTTATGGTTTGTGGGGTTTGAATGAAAGGTGCGTACGGATTGCTGCGTGATTGATTGTGACATGCATAGCACTTGTCTATGGTGAAAAGTAATGTCATAGATGTCAAACTGAACCGATAAAACTGTCTAAATTGTGCACATCAGTCACAGACATGGGGCAAAGAGACCCGCCCTTAGCATTTTCTTAAAGGAAGTCTGTTTTTTTCTGCTCTTAATAAAATTGTAATGTATGTGTTAACTCTTTTTGTCATCGATTTCATTGTACTAATGAAATGAAATTGTTTTGTTTAACCCCTGGAAATTTTGCCGAAAAACGCTGTTTGAAGCTAGCCTAGCACTATGCTAAGTTCTGGCATGCGCAAAAGACAGAATTTCCCTACATAGTTACTGAAGACTGTCTCCTTCACGTGTGTGGGTTTCTATGTGCAATTAAAGGGTGGGTGATTGTGTACCGTGCATGTATTAACGTCTCAATTGACTGGCCTACTTACTTGTACTTGTTTTTGGTTGAAAGGTGGTTGGATATATTAAGTTATGGAAGGTTGGAGATGGTATTTTCTCCCTCCTCATCTCCCTATCATATCACGTGACCTTTATTCCATTCTCTTATCCAATCTCCACCTGACTGAGGAAAAAGATCTGGGCACAAAGCTAGTATTTTCAGGTTCACATAAACGGAACAATAATTAACCTTTTTCATGATAGATCAATATACAGCAATTAGTAAAATCTAGTTTTCTGTTTTCCCTTGCAAGTTAGAGCTACAGTTAATTTGTGGTACATACAGTTTGCTCCTGAAGAAAAATAAACTCTACCTAAATCCATATTCAAAGACTCACTTTATTGCTGACCTCTATCAAGCAAGCTTTTATGGACACATAAATTAAAAAAATCGCGCTTGATTGCAGATTACTCGTATACAACATATTTTAACCTACTTTCACTAGCCACCAAATTTCAAACCGATTTTTGAACAGCAATGCCAGTGTGTTAAATATTACATTTCAACTTGACAATTAATTAATTTACTACTCAAGACAGAGGAGCAAGGTAATGTACAAAAGAGCGTGAAACATACAAGAAATTTACATCTGACCGACGGGGGGTGGGGTGGGGCGCTAACTTGCGTGTGTTAAACTAAATATGGGAAGCGTTTTCTATGAGAGCTTCTCTTAGAGACACTCCGCACTAGAAAATTACCCAATAAATTCAAAAAGTCACCCTATGAAAATCCTAGTTTTTAAGTACTATCTAAACAGTTCTAAGCCTCTTCTATGTCTAAACACGACACAATCGTCAATTACAGTAAGTTAAGCCAACGCCGCGAGGTTTCCTGCGCGAGTTCCTTCCTCGGTCGCGAGGAAGAAACTTGGTCGCGCGCAATCTAAAACGTCTATCAATCTTTTTTAAATCTATAAGTTGAAGGGATTAATTCCGCTCGTTTCCTCTGTGAGGATAAATATCCTTGAGACTTGGTTCTAGGATAGTTTTAAAATAATGTTATAGGTGTTATTCATTCAAAATACGTCCTCGTTTCTGATTGGCTTAAAGACGTCAATGATTGTACATTGCAAATTAAACCACTGACGTCAAGACGAGACAAGACAGCGGCACAAACTAAACTATTTCGGTTTGAGAGCTAAACTCAAGAAAATGGTGAAAGCGTTCAGGTCTCCGCGAAGACGAAATATTAGAATTAGTGACTAAAAGAACTCAGTGAATGTAGCCGGCTTTTTTAGGAATAGCTACGAGGAAGAAACATCCGTTCACACTCTGAAACTGCAGAGAAACAAGTAAATTAATGTTTTAAACAACCCTACGTGGAAGTAAGAATGTTAAGGAACTTGGAAATATTTTAAATTGATAATAAAACAATTATTGAATTCGGCTCTAGTACAATATCTCGGAGGGTGTTATTCACCAACGCCTAACACCCTCCCCGATCTGAATAAATCTTCATATTTATCCTAAACCTTACTCTTGCCCAAGTCTGTCCCTTAACTATCAAGTGCCCATGTGCAAAGACAGCACCTGGCTACCATCGCAGATTAGCTTAATAACACGTGTTATTAAAATACAGGAACTATCCTTTTGGCCCATTCTTTCAGCATACAGCGAACTTTTTAACATTTAGATATTCTCCTAGCTTAACCCCACCCCCAAAACACTTCCCTACTCTAACCACCCCCAAATATTTTACAACGTGCATAAAAGAAAGAAGAATGTCTGTATTCTATTCAGACGCTGCTGAGTGGAACCCAGACTGCCTTTTTCTGCTGCTCGTCCACCACCTCTTGGATCTGGGAACAAATGTTGCTGAGGTTGCCAGTGCAGTGAACTGTACCTGAAGAGAAAACGAAATCATTAACATTGTCACTGTCAACCCCTTGCTTAGTCCCTGTACGGTGTCTTTCCAGGCCTTCTCGATCAACGTATTCTCGGTGACGCATCCGAGACGAAAGGCTGAAATCTCGATCGGACCACGTGACCCAAAACGCATCGGCCGGGCGCAATAATGAGGCCTAGGGACAAGGCAAGTCAACCCTTTTTAAAATAAAATATGTACACTTAAAAACAAAAGCGTAAAAACATGACTATACAGTGAAAATTCCTGTTTTTCCAAGCGGCGATTTATCAACCTCCAAAGTAACCATTTGAGCAAATACTCGTTTAGCTCCCGCAGTCAACAGCGTACTTAAACAAGATATTTTTTTCCAGTGAGTTTTGAAAAATTGGGAATCCGCTGTTAACTAAAATTACGGTAAAAGGGGCGACAACAACGAGCGACTTGTTTTGTAACATTGCTGCAAAATGAGTTCAATAGCGATGTTGCACGTTGTACCACCCACGAATCAAACTTGTCTTGCAACAAATCAGGTTGCAGGTTGCAAAAAGTTGTTACAGAACGTGGAGTATTTCTACTTTTGCCAATACAATTTGTATATGTTGCGCTTCTAACCGGCCCAAGACAAAATTGTTTTTCAGCAAGACAGGTTTGAACGAAGGTGGTACAACGCGTAACATCGCTTAACACCACAGTACACTACTGGCCTTACCATTAAAGAAGTGTTTATATTCTCGTTCCAGTTTTGCGGAAGATTCAAATAATTCTTTGGCACGTCTGAGACTGATCTTTTCTCTGATGTATCTTCCATCTTTCTGATCCCTGTCAGGAAAAAAAGAGTCACGGTGAGAGTAAAGTTTGCATATTGAGCCTATGATAAGGATTAGCCTTGTCCTTGTGCGGCGTCTTCCCAGGCTTTATTGGTCAATGCATTTCGGTGACGTAGCCACGACGACCGGTTCGCTCGGACCACGTGACCCAAGGCCGCGCGGAATAATGAGGCCTAGGGACTAGGTAAGATAAGGATAGGAGTGACAAAGGTGTATGTATGTATGTATGTAACCTGCACTCGGGGGGGACAAAGGTGCATAACCTGCACTCGGGAGGGGGAAGGGTGCTTCTTCCCTTTTTCTTTGTTTTTTTTTCCTGTTCCCGTCCGCTGACGTTCGTGCTCTCCCACAAAAAAGGAGAACGCCTAATCGCAGGTTAAAGGCTACATATCTCTCGAATTAATCCCTAGACTGCGCACACTTTCCTTTAGCGCGACAATGGATTTGGAGCGAGCAACCGCAAACAGTCTGAGTATCAAGCTAGCTACTCTACAAACCAAATGCTTTCGTTTTCACTGTTAAAGGGACGAAGTCATCGTAATTTTGTCCATTCTATTTAGTTTTACCAACTATTCTCGCTAAGGGGGTCAACGCTATCAAGGAAATTACCGTCTACATGACAAAACGCAGCTTCAGAACAAAGAAATAATGTCTCCCCAGGGCGACCAGTTCCAAATAGCTGAAGGTGGCTAATTTTCGAGACACACCTTTAATTCAAATAATAATTACTCGGCGCATACCCATACAGATGTGATCTAAAAACCCGACAATGTTAGGCAATAATCCATAAATTACAACAACTTCAGCGAATGCGGGACATTTATTTTAAGCCTAGCCTGCAAGCGGGCTTACTTGTGCTACGTCGGGGAAAAGTTTTCCTCGCGTGATGGCAGCTCCGCCGCCAAAATTTTCCCCGAACTAGCACAAGTGAGCCTGGTCGCACTTTCATAGAAAAAACGCCAAGATCAAATTCAAATTGGAGCAAACAGTTGAACGTTCTTCGACTGTCAACTACTAAAAGTAAGTTCTTCGTTTGTACGAACCTGATGTGTTTAGGAGATTTGAACTTAACAAACAGTATAATAGGATAGACTTGTAAAGCGTGCAGGCGTTCTACTGCAGATGGACTGACATCTAACAAAGAGTGTTTGTCTGTGACTTGCTTGATTGACGCCATTGTAGTGCAAGCAAGTTGATGGCCCTTCCAAGCGGAGTCTACAAAGGTGCCATCTGCAATTCCCCTCTCTACTTTCTCTTGCGGTAGATTAACCACTTCTGAAATCAAGTCAACATTAGAGGTTCATTATAATCCTCCTCCGCAGGCTTCACTGTCCCGTTTTCGAGAACGAGTGGGAGAATGGGGAGAGACCGGGCTCAGACTCCTCACGGTCAGTGTAAGCATTACAATAGAAGTTGCTTGAGAAGAAAACTAGTTCAATATATAATTACGCAAAACTAAATGCTATGGAACTTAACGTTAACGTAAAAAATTACTTCTAAATGACAACAAACGTCTCCCCAGCATTACAATTCAGTCAATGGTACAAACAATTGCCAGTCCGAACAGTTTTCAAAAATTCCAACTGCAATGTGTTTCATAGACTGTTCACAGTCCCCTATTTTTTCGTGAGATCGTTCAGATATACCGCGTCTTACCGTCACGGCTATCTTGATTTTCAAATGTACCGAGGGTACAGGCGTCGGGGATTATAGCTCTAGCGGGGGGCGGGGGCGAGAAAAATTTCTTCCTCCCAAACCGCCCCCGCCCCCGCCCCCTAAGTAGTTTTGACACTCATGCAAGATGACAGCCCGTAACGCAAAGCGCTCGATCTCGATGATCTTACGGAAAAAATAGAGGACTGTGAACAGTCTATGCGTTTCACTCTTCTTCAAATTTATCTATCTGTGACTTCTTTGTATTTGCTGTGTAATTTTGACTCAATCTGGTGACCAGTTCCGAATCCCTGAACAAAACTTCAAGAACAAGAACAAGAACATGATCTGTTTTTTGCCTCTTTTGATTGTAGACACAAGACCAACTGAACACGTAAAAACAGGATTAACAAAACTAAGCATTCAATGAGCGGAAAAAACGCTTCTGTATCCGCGTTTTACATATTAGTACATTTCTCTATTAAATATCCTTTGCAAAACAACATAAACAAATGATCAAATCTCTGTGGAACACATGAAAAAATGGCCGTTAACTCAAATTTGGTGGTGAATTTAAGCTGAGGAACTAACATGCAATAGGTATACAGCTGCTAACTGCGTTGTAATGCTTAAGTACCTGGTTTACACTGCACAAACTTGTACGGTACTTCCTCACTGAGTTTCTCATACAACACTTCCACCATCGGGCTAAACAGTATAACAGCTCGCTGGATATGAGCTGCAAAAAAACATGTAAGAACATCAAGGAATCAGTATTTTGTCTTAATCGCGCTTGAAATTGACATAACGTAAGTTACTCTATTCAAATTTACTGTACTCACTGTCCAGTTTTTCCACTGTTTGATATGACGCTATTCCAAGATCTATAAGAAGAGAAAAATCACAGTAAAATTTAGCTGGCTACTTCGCAAAACTACTTTTGATAAACATAGACAGCTTACTGGTAGTGACAGCTCCGTATGACCTTTTTCTAAATATTTATATCAGACTCATCATACTCTCCACCCCGCCCCCTAAAAAAAATTTCCCAACAAGGAAGAAAATCTGATCGCCTGGAAGGTTTCCTGAGATGAAGCTCAGGGTAATTAATTTATCTTTCACATTCACAAACGTTGCGAATCAAATACGCCACTAACTCTTGTGACGATCAGCACAATATCTAAGATAATGAAAGATATTATTTTCTGAGGTTTTAGTTTGGAAGCCTATGTTAACCGTTTTTTTTTGTAATCCATAGAAAAGTTACCACACTGAGCCTGTGAAGGTAGCAAGATCCAGAGTGGGGTGGGAAAGAGAAAAGATAGCGCTCCATTCCCCTCCCCACCGGACAAGGGCTCATATACACACAAACAGGACAGACCTGGACAACTGGTTGTGATGCTGGTAGCGGAGTCACTTCCTTCTCGTGAATGATTGACAGCTACGCCATGCGTGCCTTTCTTGCTACGTCGAAAGAAACTTCGCCTTCCGGTGAGTTTGTAATCCTCGCCATGCGCTAATGCCACGCTTCTACGCAACAAAAGCTCCTGCTCAGCTCTGAAAGTAAAACAGAAATGGACTTTACGTCAGTCGCTCGCGTGGCGCTCTCGAGGCCTTTGCGTGTTATAATAATAATAATAATAATAATAATAATAATAATAATAATAATAATAATAATAATAATAAACCGAAACCGGCAGAAACCGAAGCACGGGACTGACCGAACACAAACGAGCGACGAAGAATGGTGACGTCAACAATCACATTGCTGAGCACCATTTAAAGACGAAACATCAAATTGACTGGGACTCTGCGACATGTATAACAAACGACTTATTGACGAGATCAAGCAAAACTAACTACGAGAGAATGACAATTTGACTAACAATAGACGACTGTTTAACTGTGACAATAGACGGATCGAAACGCACCAATTACTGATTACGAGTCTTCATAGCCAATAACATCACGGCTTAACTGACAGACGACCAATAACATCGCGACGTAATTGACCAATCAGATCAAAAACCAGAGTATAATACGTGATACAACTCACTTTGACTCTGAAGATGACTACCGCACAGGTTGTCGAAACGTCAGTCACTGTCAACAACAACAGTCCTCTTCAGGACTACGTTCACCCGGACGATCAAACTCAACCTACTTTTGAAATAATAATAATGCAATATTGTCTCAATATAGTTGCAATTTCTCTTCATCCATTTCCTTTGGCGGCATTGTGAAGGTTTAACGATATTTTTTAACTTTAGTAGCTGTTGATTAAGTAGTGTAAAATGAAATAATTTGTTTGGATGTTTTGCAGCTCGGTAGTGGTTTTAAGTAATTTGTAGTGTTCGTATTCAATAAAGGCTGTTAAGTGACAAAAAATGAAAACTGAATTCAGTTCTTCGCAATTCCTCGCGCAAATTTATCTCTCGTGAACCTCGAGAAGATATTTCAACGTCAGACTTTGGTGGTTAGTATAGGTAATAGCATGATTTGTTGTGATATTTGGCATAAATACCACGAGTGATATTTCGAAATTGTTGTACGTAATTTCACGAGCCGTTAGGCGAGTGAAATTTGAGACAATTTTGAAATATCACGAGTAGTATTTATGCCAAATATCACGTACAAATAATGTCATTATTTGTTTATGCTATTACCCACGAACGGTTTGTAATTTTCACAAGTAGGTATTTCAAATTAAGCCGAAATACCACTGCTCTAAGCCAATCAAATTGCAGAAATTTCTCATGTGGTGGTTAACAATAAAAACATACTTCATTCTGCTGGGTATCATTCCAATATCTCTTTTCTGTGCATCTTCTTCGTTAACAAGGCACGCTCTCCAGCAGCCCATGTGACCATTGTACATTGTGTCGGTGACGAAAAGAATGTCTCCCTTCTTAAAATTTAGTTCATCTTTTGAGTGCGGTATTCGATCAAAAAGGGCCCTGAAATACAAGGAATACAGTAAAAACCAGCAAGTTCGAACCTAATTTTAAGAATCTGTTATGTTTAAATTTGCCAGTTATGCCCCCTCCCCCCCACCCCATACCAAAACTTGTTTAGCCTATAATTTGATACAGGTTCTTACTTTCTAAAATCTATCAAAAATTCTGTATACTTAAACCAATAAGACAAAAAAAAACTAATGAACATTTAGGATCCTCCTTGGAGACACAGGTGTCTTATCACTCCAACTGCCATGTAAGGGTATGCAAATTTTATACAAGGGATAAGCTGAATACCACTAAAAACAATTAGCTACAATGTTTTTTCCTTCAAAAACTAAGAACCTGTTTAAGAACCTGCATGTAAATAGCCTAAAGTTGTGCTAATTACCACTTACCTAAGAACTTGTTTAGGCTAATTTGGTTCTTTGTCGTGCGTTTTTACTGTATTACGATTAGAACTAGATTCCACGCGAAACAGGTAGGAAAATTCTGAAGATGATTTAGGTGTCCCACGCTCGTGACGTGCTGATCACTTCATTTTCACATTTGTTTCACTGACCTTAAAATTTACCATCTTTCATTCTTTCACCACACAGTGCGACATTGACATTGCTGATCCTATCAGTATGCAGGACGCATGTCAAATATGAACCTAGTATATGGTCTCGCTCTCCATGAGTTCTCCGTAGCTCAAGGGGATAGAGCGCCCACCCGGTGTTTGGGAGGTCATGGGTTTGAATCCTGTCAGGGATTCAGATTTTTTCTTGGTCCCACGCTCGTGACATACTGATCATTTCATTTTTACATGATTTATATTACCTGACGTAGAAGGAGTCTCCTGGTTGATCCCTCAGGGAATTGAATTCTAAATAAATAAGAAGGCAAAAGAATAAAATGTTATTATATTAGCTGGACGGAAAGCAAATTCTCTCCTGTTTATACAAACAAAATACTATTAACACAGAGAAATATTCTTCATCACCAACAAGTTCTTGAGAGCTACACAAAGCTCTTAGAACTCATCCGAATCCCTTCACAGTGGTGACGTTTGGTGTTATTCGCAGCCTATAATCATGGACTAAAGTCTTGGGACACTTTTACATTTCTGGGCGTTTTCCAATTCACACAGGCCCAATCCCTCCCTTCACCCCACAAACAATGTTGGACACGTGTATCCAGAACTTTTTCTGAGTTTCAACATCGTATAGGGTGGGGGGAGGGAGAACAGCAAGAAAAATTCGAAAAGGATGCACTGTTTTATGAGGAAACCCAGAATGAAAGAAAAATATGAATATTGCATTACTGTCCCCAGGACTTTTGTCCATTGTTGTAGTTTTGATAGGGCTGCAAAACTGTTCCATATCAGCCAGATCTTGGACTAAACTGTACAAAAATTTTAATAGGTGTCCAGAAACAAGTTAAAAGCAATGGAAATCACCTCTGTTCAAATAGAATGATGCATGGCATACGCAAAGAGAGGATGTCGAGGGAGAAAAGATCTTCTACCCTTTTGATGCTGGCTACATTGATAAAATACTAAACTTACTTGTGGGATTAAACTGCGCCAGTATCTGGACTGTTTCAGTGGGTTTACATAACTCTAGCATCGCTTGCTCTGCAGTGACTGATGTCAGATCTACACCATTCAGCTGAAAAATAAGGTTAATTAACGGTATGTAACGAAGAATGAAAACCAAAATCAACTTTCATACCAACTAACAGAGGATAATAATTTATAAAAGGTTTAGATCACACTATTGGCAATCTGTTTAAAAGGGTAAATCGTTCTTTACATAAGTTGATATCCAAAAATAATCGTCCAGTTTTGTCACAGCCTGAGAAAACAGCTGACATTTGACGACACTACCACTGTTTTCACTGCCAAATCACGTCTGAGAAACGAATGCAGAAATTCCATACTGATGATGTGTCACTACCCAGATCTGGGTAGTGATTCTGATTGGTTGAAGAAAATTTTTAGCCAATCAGAAGCACTACCCAGATCTGGGTATTCTGATTGGTTGCAGAAAATTTTTAGCCAATCAGAAGCACTACCCAGATCTGGGTAGTGACATGTCATCAGTATGGAATTTCTGCGCTCGTTTCTCAGATGTCATTTCACAGGGAAACCGTGGTGGCTTCGCGAAATGTCAGCTGTTTTCTCAGGCTAAAGGAACTAAGTAATGAGAGTATAGAATTGCCTAAGATGATAATCATCATCATCATCATCATCATAATAGTCCCTTATATATCGCAATTTCAATATGCATGCTCAATTGCACTTCACAGAAGTTCTAAAGAAATTCGTAAGTACATGCAATATTAAAAATTAAGAACCTGGGTAGTCATGAAAAAACTTGGGAAAATAAAAATGTTTTCAGTGTAATTTTAAACATTACAGATTCGCGCTTGTCCTATGTCCCATGGTAGGTTGTTCCACAACTTTGGGGCAGCAAACATAAAAGAGCAATCTTCAACGATCTTTGATGATTTCATTGGAGGAAAGCCAAGTAAAGTTCCATCAAAAACACTGCGAAGACTGTAATATGAAGGTGTCACAACACAGATAAGAGAAGAAAGATAAAAATGGGCCATATTATTTAATGATCTTAAAATCAATGCACTGCCTCACAGGTAGCCAGTGCAAATCCCCTAATATTGGCATGATGTGACAGAACTTAGGCTCTGAATAAACAGAGATATTCTCATAACATAGTCCCTTTAAAAGCTCTGGACGGCAAATTTTAGAGAGCAAAAGATCACCTTAGTATTTCATATTCTTACTTCTAAAATGTGATCTCCAACTTTGAGCCCAGACGAATTAGCAGCAGTATCATCAGGCTGAATTTCAGATACAAAAATCCCCATGGCATTCCCACCAGCAATGCTGAAACCTAATGAGCTTGGACTCTTTGTGAAGAATACATAACGTAGATCTCCCGGGGGTTCGTTATCAATGATTGGTAGAATTTCACCGTTTCTTCTGATTGGTGGAGTGTTGCTGCTTCCTCGTCTCTTTCTGTTGATTGGTGTGCTGCAGGTAGTGGTTGCTTCTGATTGGCTGGATAATGACTCTGTAGTGTCTTTGAATTTCTCGGGATTGAACTGTGCCAGAATGGTGACACTGTTGCCTGACTGCTTCAGAATCATTGCTGCTTGGTCGTAAGTTGCACATCTGAGGTTGACACCGTTGTACTACATGGACACAGATGAGCATTATTACTAGTAATATCCAAAGGTTAAGGAGTGCAGGCTTTTGATTAGATGTCAAAATGCTTGTGTAAATTTCAGATCATAGACGGTCAAAACACAAGTGATCGGGTAACGAATAATATAAGGTAGAAACGTGTGTGATCAGACTGCGTTCTATGCATTCCATTCATTCTTAGTGGAAGTCTAAATGAATGATGGCTACATCTGTGCCAAGCATGCATAATAGCAACCTGGAGATTAAGATTACGAGATCCTCCTGTTGCCCACAATTATACATTGTATTCGCCATCTGTCTTCTCATTGGCTAAGAGCATACAGTTAATTTTGGGAAATCAGAGCAACCCACAGATTACTGGCCTACAGTCAGTTAGTACTGACTAATCTGTAAGTTATGCCCGCATGCATTGCTTGATTTCTGAGAAGATTTCAAGAATGTCAAAAGGTGTTACATGTCCAGATTTGAAGAGCATGGTATAATGGTTCTTATTATATAGACACGAGTGTTTTACTGGAAAATATACCACTCGTAAAATTCATAAAAACTACATCCGGGACACGAGTGGTTTATTTTCCATAATCTCACACATGAGTTTATCGATGACGTAATTTCGGTCATTTCCCTCTATTATTTTATCGATGTCTTTTTGTCTATATAATAAAAAGAACATTACACGGCGGCTTGAAGATATGAATTTTATTTTCTCGTGGCAAAAACAATCGTTTACTCACTCGCTGTGCTCGTTCATAAAATATTGTTTTGCCACATCGAAAATAAAATTCATATCTTCGCGCCACCGTGTAATATCCTCTATATATACCATGAAGGCTAAGCCAATCAGAGATCTGGAATTGCATTATCCAATGATTCAGTTTTTAATAATAACATTGTAGTTATTTTCTTCAAAACAATAAAGGGTAAAACAAATAATTAATATTGGATTAGTTTTTTGTGATATCCAGAATAATCAAATTATTACTACATATATAATCACTCCAGGTGGGTGGTACAAGAGACTTACGGAGGGCAAGGTAGGTTCATAACAACGAAAAGGGTGTTTGGGAAGACACAGGTTCAAATCCTGTCAGTGACTCAAGATTTTGTCTTGCCTCAAGCTTATGACATCACATCTTTCAAAAGACAAAAGTCATTGAGGACAAAGTGTCTCCATTAATCTTTTTGCCAGTTCTTGTAAGCTAGTAGCAACTCTGGAATCACATGTACCTCTAACAGCTGATCACCGCATTTCAGTCCAGCCTTGGCAGCCACACTTCCCTCATTGACTGAGGAAACAAATACCCCACCCTGGCAGGCAGCGGCGATGGAAATGCCCAGAGTGTCTTTCTTTTCAATCGTCACCAGGCGTGGTTCATAATCCCTGAAAACAAAAAAAAAGGTAACTTCTCAGTTGGAGATGCCTTCCAACATTCAGGAACCAGAAAATTTACATTCCCCAATAAGAAAAACAGTCAGACCTTTTCACAATGGCAGGAAGGGTGGGTGGTACTATAACACCACTCTTTTTTGAAGCGGATACAGCACTTTTTTAATGCTTATTATAGCATATAAATACAAATCACAATCAAAATGCATCAATATAACAGAAGTCAAATGTTGAGAACAAAAAAAAGTTAATGAAGCAAAGTGAAGAGAGAACAGAACAATACTGTTTACCTATTCAAAGGATCTTCCCCTGATTCAGGTGGGTTACTGAAGTCAAATGCAAGAGCTGGACCTGTTTCCGTAGCTGGGACAATAGGAGTTGAAGGAATAACAACAGGGGTGGTGTGACCTGATGAGATAGAGTATGTTGAGCTCACTGAACTGCTACAGTAGCTAGATGTTCCAGCACTGGGGTAAGATGTCACACGTGCTCTTGATGTGGGTAGATTGATTCGTTGAGGTCTGCGTTTTGCTTTTGAAGGTGTGTCATAGTCATACATTGACAAGCACTGCCTGTTGCGGCTATCCCCATCTGCACTATGAGAAGAGCCCTGTCGACTATGCCTGCCTTTCCCAAAAGGGTCTGTCTTTAGTCTTGATTTCTTCTGCTTTCTATCACACTGCACTGGTAAACACTGCTGACTAACAGCAGGGAGCCCTTCGCAACTCTGCACTGAACGGCTCTTAGCGGTATAATATGGTACACTTGTTGACCTCAGCACAGCAACTGTCGCAGGAGGTGTTGAGGAATTTGGTCGGGGTGGAGTCAGTGCAAAAGGATCTTCATGACTAGATGAATAGCGCCCAAAACCAGATGAACCAGGACTGCTTCCTAGAGCAATCTGGTGTTGTCTTGAAGAAGGTGCCGACTGGGGACGGGAACCACGGAAATGTGAATCAGTCTTTTTACGAGTTACCACAGTGTTTGATGTATTTACTACGGAAGAGTCATGAAAATAATTTGAAGGATAATGAGCAGTAGACCCTAGAGGGGGTGAAAATGTGGGCGCATCATCTTCCTGAGAATGTACATTGTCTTCTTCACCCTGCGGTGGTGACGTGATGGCCGACATGTAAGAACAGCTTCTCATGGGAGGGACAGGGCGCTCCTTATATGTCAGTTGTACAGGCATAGAAAGACGTGGTGACTGTGTAAACGGGCTGGAGCGAACTAATGATTTTCTCAACTTAACGAATGCTTGGCTGCGTTTGTTTGAACCCGCAGATGATGCAACAAGAGGTGAAGCACTCCCCTCCTCGGTGGACAAATCACCGCTAGAGTCAGTTTGCTTTCTATTTAACATTTCTGGATTTTCTTCGTACAGCGGTGTCAGTGATGATAATGACTGCAACACTGGTTCAGATATAGACTCCGGTGTTGATGACATCTGATCATCAGGCAGTGGAGAACTTTTCCCTGAGAAATAAGCAGATGACGACTCTTGTTGGAGCTCGCTTAAACTTCCTGAGTTTGTAATTCGTTCCTTAGTAAGCTGAGCCTTGCGACATATGTCATTTTCCCTGTTAATTCTGTCATTAACTTCTTCAAGTAGTGACTGAAGCACTTGTGTTCGTGATGAAGTTGTTGACAGCTTTTGGACAGTGAGGCTGAGAAGACTTGTTGACAAAAGACTTTCCACTTCAGACTGGTTAAGGTTTTCAACTGATGTTCCATTTATCTACAAATAATCAAGTTTATCAAATAAAAAGTCAACGCTATCCTTGTGAGCAACTCTAGTTACAAATAGCATGGTGAAACCCCACTTGAACTATGACTTAAACTCCTGGGGAGAGGACTTCCCAGTAATAGGCTAATGGGGATGTGTTGTTGGATGGGGTCACCTTTTCACAACTAATTATTGACTATTAAGGGGTTGCATTTTCAATAGAGTAGCTAAAATGGGGTTGCACATTTTCAAAATTTTGGAGGTAAGAAAATTCTGGTAAGAAGGGATGAAAAATAGAAATATTTTTACTACATTCAGATTAATGAATGTGTCTATAAAGTATATGCATGAGCTTAAAGTGACTTAGTTGGGATTACAAAAATTACATTTGCCCAAAAGTGACTAAAATGGGGTCGATTATTGGCCACAGAATAGACTACAACGGGGTAGGGGTTCTGAGAGGCCAGCGGCACATACCCAGCAAAAATCGACCCAAGTAACCCCCCAGCTATAACTCTGCAACGAAAACCTCTAGAGAGGAGGTCTTTTCCTTTGCTGTTCAGTTCTTATTAGCAACAAATCAGTTGACGCAAGAATGACACCATAACTTGTTTTATCAAATTTAGGGTAATACATAGTAAAAGCCCTCTAGAGCAGTTCATCAACTTCAAAAGTGATAGGTAATGAAAAATAAAAAATTCCATAGTATATTTGACCTTAATTCTTGCTGAGATCTTTCACTAGTGGCCGCCCTTAGTAAGTTTATCACAAGGTCATTTATGATAACCCACTCTTGTCAACAACCAGCTCTAGTTTCCACCAATTTAATGGATTCCCAAGGTGGTTGCTCACAAGAGTTTTGACTACAATAATATGCACTGTAACGTATGGATCAAGTTTTCCTTTTTGGATTTAAAGCCTACATGCCAAGTAAACAGGCCATACAACAATACCAACAGTTATAATTTTATTCCTAGACTTTCACTCAACTAAACAGGGACAGTCATTGGCTGATTCTTGGTCACATGGCCTTGACTAAAATCAAATGCATTCCGATCGTGATACATTAAGCAATGTACCACGCTCAGGATACATTACAGCACATGATCAAGGCATGGTGGAAAGTGGTGTGACAGAAGGCGGGAAAAACACTGCCAGTTTTCTTTTTAGTGAATGAACACAACAACATAAACATGAAACCTCAAGCTAAAAAGTAACGATTTCCAAAGTTATCCTAAGAAGAGAAACAGCTAGTGGAGGAAAAAGATGCAGATAGTATAAGGAAAGTACGTTGTAAATCATTCATTCAGTGGTTTTGAGAATTAAATTTGTGTTCTTATAAGTACCAAGTCGACTGTTTTGATTTGCTCCACTAAAGCGTATTCTTTTGCTGCTGCTGAAATACGTTGAATTGAAAGTAAAGAAATATAACAAAAGACTTAATGTCAGGTCCCTTGGGAAACCAGTTAGTTTTGTTTTCCCTAGAGTCCTGATGTTTCCCTCGACTTCATCTCAGAAAACATCAGGACTCTCGGGAAAACCAAACTAACTGTTTCCCTCCAGATCTGACATAAAGTGTGTAATGTAACAACTCTTCTTACAGTAATAATTTTGTCCCCAACGGCAATTCTTCCCTCATCAGCTGCAACACTACCAGGAACTATGGAGCTGATGTGATTTTCACTGTCGACTCTAATTCCCATCTCTGAAAGACACAACAATGAGGAAAAATTTAGTACATGTATGAAGCACTTGTTATGAACTTTTGCCTTGTTATAAACATTTTTTATCCATAGCAATCAACTGAAGGTAGTTTTCTACATCTCTTATACTTTTCTTATTTCACGGAAACGTAGATATCACCTTGCAATAACAAATTTTGTACTTATATATAGGTATTTGGACCTTTACAGTTATAGTGTCTTTTACTGAGAAACTGCCATTTAAGGTGACACTTTTATACAGCCATCTATCCAACTTCCTATCTTCCCCACATAAAACAGCTTTCAAAATGTTGCCGGCACCAGCTAAATTTTTTTGATCACGTTCTTTATATCCATTGTTATGTTTTCTGAGCATAAAACTCATATTTGCAAACTCAAAATTCTTTGAAAGATATTCCATAACAATGTTTTTTGTCCCTTTACCTCTGTTGTTTGTCAGCATCAAGCTGACTGGGACCAGCAAGGGTCGCAAACCCGTTGACCTCTTTCTCTTCACTGTCTACAATAACAAAAGATGAAGCATTATAATCAGTTAGTGGTGATAACTTCCAGATGTATTGATGGGAAAATGTGTATTGAAGTTATATATTCTGTTCCAGCTATTTTTCCTTTGTCACTGCTAAAAAATACTAAAAACAGAACAGTTTTAGCTGACAGCTAAATTGATAAACGTTGATTACCCACCATAAAAAAAGCTGAGAGTGCTATCCCCTTTAATTAGATTAAATTGAAGGGCTAGTGCTTGAAACATTGGTTTGAGGTATCAAACTTGGTTGATAAAACTCATTTATCAAGTTGTTTTCTTTGACCCTGTAAATAAAATTAATTGTAAAAGCCAGCGCTGGTACGGTTTTTTCACTGGATCAAGTTACATATATTTTTCTTATAGCTGCAGAAGTTTCAGACAACAACTAAAAATTAAGACTGTTCAGTTTTCAACATAAAAAAAATCATAAACATTTACTGTTTCAAGCAACTGGTCAGCCATGCAATTAATGTAGTATCAGCTACATGTAACACTTGAGACTGCTGCAACAACCACTGTACTCAAAAAGTACAGTATTTTTAACCCTGATTCTTAATAAAAGAGCAAATTTTGGTCAAATGAAATTCACTAACCATGTTGACAACTTCTCCTCTGCTGATAGCTTGCACTGCAGTACAATACTTGACATTTGTTAAATCGATGTTGTTCACTTTCAAAACACAATCGTTCACTCTGGTGCAAAAAAATAGAAAAAATAAACTTATTAGTTAATAAACAAGGAGAAAAATTTGAGACATGTTGTTATATTTCATCATAATTTTTTTTTTGGACATGGTTAACCCTCTAACAGACTAAAGTCGAACTTCCATAACAGCCACCTCTCTACAATGACCACTTTCTTCTGTCCCCAAGATGGCCATTGTAGAGAGGTTCAACTGGAGCATGCAGGAGCAAACACCTCAGAGTGGATAAAACAAGCCACATTTTGACAAAAAGGCATCAGATCCATCTAGGCTGGAAACAGCCATGTTCCTAAAATCAAATCTACATTAAGTGAATCTGTATCAACCCTTGCGTGGGGGTTGGAAGTAAGGAGCACCCAAGGGGGAGTATGGGTAGAGGTACAGTCATGTGCTGCTGAGGCCCTAAAAACCCTGACCTTGTTTAAGACAAAAATTACTCAATTCAGTACCCTTTTTATAGTGCGGTTGGGAAAACTGTGAACACTTGAAATATCTCAGGAATGTTTGTTGTGTTATGACCAATCACAGCAAAGATCAGGACATGCGAACTAGCCACAAAACCACAAACTAATTAACGCTCTTGCTTGCAGTTCAGTTTTCTAAAATGCCTGATTAACTTTTTTCTTACAACACAATAACATTTCAGAAATATTTCTGGTGTTCACAGTTTTCTCGGTTTGACTGTTAGACAAGAGACCTTATTTCATAACCCTAATTCATTTCATACAATGAGTTAACCAGGGGGTTCTTACCACTTACATAGGGAAACCAGACATTCTGATCAGATAATACAAGAGATCACTATAGAGATAGGGATTGTATAAAGTTGGTATCTTTGGGACTAGTAACCTGTCCATAATAAAGGGGTGTATACTTTATAGAGGTAAAACAGGGTACCCTTTGATGGGTGTGGCATCCCATTGAAGGAGAAGTAGTAATACTCATACAGTACTCTCTTCATAGAAAATAAAAAAAGATAGAGTGCAGTAAAGTGTCGAATCACTTAAGAACACTTGAGACCAACTTCAGAGTCAGGTACAGAAAAACACGTGAATTAAGTGTGATGTTGGTTTTTCTGTTGCACTTTTAAGACTTGAAGGTGATCCTACCTAAGCTTGCCATCTGCTATACTGCCTTTTGCAACATTGGTTATTACAATGGAGCTATCATTGGGGATGGCTGGAGTGTCTGTCCCACCAGCAATAGCAATACCAAGATCATCATCAATGTTCATCTGAAATCACATTTAATGCCAGAATTTAAAACATGTACCAAAAACACTGATAGGGTCAAACCTATCATAGACAAACTCCTATTTAAGTAAATGCAAAGATCTTGTAGTCACTTATTAATAATTATTCAAAGTGGTGGCTTAGAAGAGGTTCCCCCCGTGCATGTATAACACCTTGACTGGAAATACTGATTCGTTTTTTTTAGATAGGCATTCACTTAACAGAGGTAGGGATATAAGGTGTATTTTCCACTGTATTTCAAAAAGCCACCCAGAATTTTCATATTTCATAGAGTTTATTATCCCTGAAGCTGTTTTCAGTTGTCTGATTTATTATGATCCTATATTTTAGCTCAAATAAACAACAGAACACTCTTAAAAATGAAAGAACTCACCCTTTCTAAAACAACAGATTCTGTTTCCCATTCCTAGAAGAAGGAAGACAAAACAATTTAAGTAAACACTACTGCAGCCAGACAAAACACCCCCTTACTGTGACTGAATAACTAACATTTCACACTGTATTACCATAAACAAAGGGCACAATGATACAGGGCTCTGTAATGGTAAATGTCCAGCATGTGACATGGCTTTAAGGAAGCATTATAGAGGCCCTCTTGAAAAGAGGCTATGATATGTCCATAGTCTGAATTTCAAATAATTATGGCTGTTTTGTGTTCTGAGGAGTAGGCCATATCCCTGTTGGTATTGAACCAACCTTCGCCTCCTTTATCGCCATTTCATTGAGTCTTATGTCACTGTTTGAAGGCCATGTTAGTTGCTGCAATTTTACCCTGGCTAGAAGCACTAGTCCAGAACCACTTCTTCATCACATTATTTTACTGTAAGTCGGAATTAAGAAGAATGTGAAAATTCATTGAAAAGTGTTTCTTTATCAGGAACGAAAATCAGCAACTGAGGAGAGTCAGGTAATTGACTAATGCCCTAAAAAGAAAAACTCCTCTTTCCATCACAAAAGATTTTCTTTCCAGATCAGGTGAGTATTCTGGTTTATTAACTTTTCAATGCTTTACTCTCCAATAGGCAAATACTTCCTAAAGAAACAGGTAGACCACGAATCCAGAGATTTGCCTGACAACTGATTTTGTCGGCAAACATATGTCAAGTGGTTTTGTTTGTCAAATCAAACAGGTGAACTCACGTGGTCACATCCACTAGCATTTGGTAGGCCAAGTTGAACAATGGTGTTCTACCTCAACCAAAAAGGACAAATTTATTCATGGAGAGTCAACTGAAGAAAGTGCTTTTAGTTGCAGCCTTCAAGTGCTTTTTAACTTTGATGTGCGAACAATGAAACCAGCAACTGACCATGTGAGTTTACCTTTTTTGTTTGACATACAAAGCCAAGTGAGCTAAGACGTTAATGTCTGATGCCAAAATCAACGGCCACATAAACAGTCAACTCTCTCTTAACCCTTTAAGTCCAAGTGGTGACCAACATCAATTTTCTCCTAATGATATCCATACACTGTCAAGAGACTAGGTTATGAGAATTAATAAAATGATCACCAAAGAGAAAATGTCTTGATCTTTTACCAAATTCTCTCAACACATCCTTTAATAAAATGTAAGGAGATCAGTTTGGAGAATTTGTATGTGCATATTGTAAAACAGACACCTAGAGTTGGTCACTCCCTGCCTTTCTTTACCCCCTTCATTTGACTTTATATGAGACGGACATCTCTCTAAGATGGACACTTAGTGCCGGTCCCAAAGGAATCCTTCTTAAAGAGAGTTGACTGTATTGTTGAATTCACCGTCTACATGTTTCGGTAGTGGTCTCCTTTCAAAGTGCAGCAGTTCATCAGAAGTTGCTTAGGGCTTTACTCCAGTCTCCCCTTCAATAGAGAGGAGAAGTCGTTACCTCACGTTGCCATAGTAGCAAAATTTTGGATGACAACAATCAAAAAATGTCACTTAAAGGTCTATTCGCACTATTTCAAACTTCACCGATCTTATTCAATTTCATTTAATTAGGCAAATCTTGGCGAAATTTTCTTTGAGGCCATGTCTATCGTTATTTAAGTTGAGAAAAATTTTGTGTTGTGTTCACCTACTCCATAAAGCGGGCTTGTGAAATTGGGAAGTTCCATGTCATAGTGGTACAATGACGGAAAAGAAATGTACAAAATAACGTGATGCACGTGCAAAGTTGTTGTTTTTGTTGATATAAACATATTATTTTTTGCCGTTCTCCTTGGCGTCACCGTCATCGTTGGTTTTGTTGTCATCCAGAAATAGTGCTGCCATGGTAGCATGATGTCACACTTCTCCTATCTTTTATAGAGACATGCATGAAACCTAAGTTTTAAATATAGATCACTATGGATGTAACCTATCATTGGTATGACTATCTATTATACACTTTTTAAAACAGTGTGTAATCAACCACAAAGTATTTGGCAGTATTTTGCAAGATAAAATATTAACTATGGGGTGCTCTGGAGAGCAGAAAGATTAGGATAAATAACAGAGCACTTACGTTGGAATCAGTGTCAATGGCAGAATCTCTGCTCGATACAAGTTCCTGAGGAAGGTTGCCTTGCTTCAGCTGGGACTCAATATGCTGTCGCAACTCCAAAAGCTCACCCACAGCTTCACTATGTTTCCTTCGAATATGATCAGATTCTTGCAAAAGTTCAGCAAGGTCGCTTACAGCACGATCGCGCTCTCGTTGCATCTTATCAAACCTGATTTTTAGAGAGTCCCTGTCCTGGATAACCTTGTCCCTCTCTGTTAGTGCCCAATCTCTTCTCATTTTCACAACTTCAACATCATGCAATGCATCTGTTAGTTCTTTGGAAAGAACTTCAAACTGTCTTCTCAGAGCTTCAACTTCATTTTCTCCTTTTAGGACAAGCTGATGCTTCTGTTTGATCTCAAAACATTCTTTCAAAATTTTGTCCCTATGGATGATTGCTTCACTACGTTCTCTGCGTGCAACATTCCTTTCCTGTTTAAACATTTCACAGTCTTCTCTAACTTTGTCTCGTTCTTTGACAAGGCTGTCTTTCTCTAGTAATGCCTGGCTAAGCCTTTCTTTGAGCTTAAGTGCCTCTTTAGCAACTTGTTCTCTTTCTTCAACCAGAAGGGACATCTCTCCTTGTGTGTCGTCAAAGTGATTCTGCAGTTTTGAATAATCTTTTTGTAAACTTTCATTTGTCTTTCGCATATCAGTAAGCTCATCGTGAAGTTTTTCAATTTCTCTATGAACTGTGTCTCTTTCACTCATTACCAACTGATACTCATTCAAAGCGGCATTCCTCTCCTCTGTTAACTTTGTAATATCTTTTGCTGTTTTCACCTGAAGAGACATGACTTGGTCACATTCTCTCCGAGCCAGATCATACTGCTGTTCCAGTTGTTGTTTATCTTGGAACGACCTTTTAACCACAGTATCACAATCCTTCATCGCTTTTTCATACTTTTTGACTGCAGCCTCAGATTGTTGTTTAAGTCCATTGCGCTCTATGATAAGAGAATCTCGCTCATGAATTAAGCCATCAAATTGTATTTTCAATGCGGAGTAATCCGATTCCAAGTTTTGAAAACTATTAAACAGATGGTTATACTCTGACCTGAGCTCACGATGAACATCTTGAAGGCTTTCATGGTCTTTCTGATGTGTCTCATATTTTTCAAAACTTTTATTTCCTGACTGGCTGTTTAAATACTCCTCATATTGTTGATTGTCTTTCATTTCAATAAGTTCAATTTTTTCTCTTTCCCTCAACAAAACAATTTCCTCGTACTCTTGTTTGAGTTTATCACGCTCAAGGTTCATCTCATCAACCCTTCTCTGCAAGGTTTGAAACAACATCTTATACTTTCTACTGTTTTCACACTGCTGACAAACAGAATCATATTTAGCAGAAATGTCAGAATGTTCATATCGTAACATCTCTAGCTCTCTTAAGTTATCAATATATTGTTTTTTTAGAATGTCATAATCATTGTCTCTTTCACTTCCTTGGGAATTTGGGTTACCCTCCATGTGTAACCGGTCACCAGTTTTATGATCAATCATTTTTTTGAACGCATCTCTCTGTGCTTCCGTCTCATGCAACTGTGCTGTAACCTTTTCCAAGTCACGCTTAACAGCCCTCAACTCGTTTTTCAGGCCAATCACACGATCTTTACAAAGATCATGACCAGTCATGCTTGTGCTACGGCCTACATTGACTCGCCGAGATGAACCAATGCCTATCAGTAAATTAACAAAAATGTTAGTATCTGTAAAGCAACTGTACCTCTGATGTGAATCAAAAGCAATCATCATTGTATACAGCCAGATGATACTGGGGATCTTGATAATGATTGTGAGCGACTAAACAGATATTCATTCTACAGCTGTCCATAAGGAAGAACAACATTTGGGATGAAACTCAAAAACAAGTTGTCCTTAATCTTGAAAAACAAGTTGTTTTTGTGAGCGCTTCATACTGCCAAGTTTAGCTTACACTTTAGGGTCATGGTCAATGACTTTGATTGATTAACCAATATAGCAGTTAAATATATTAATGTATAAAATGCTCAACCACAGTAAAAAGCCAGCTCATTTGCACAAAGATCTGTCTGTGTATGAGCTGCCAAAAGTTCACACAGAAAAGCAAATATCAAATTAATTATCGGACCTGACGCTTTTGAAAAACAAGCCATCAATATCCACACTGCACATTGGGCACCCAGAGAATTTTTTTCTGGTTGTTTTCGTGTGAGCCGTTACCCCAAAGTTGGGAAATTGGCCAAAACAATTATGTTTGTTGTAACAAAGGGGGATCGAATTTTGCCTTGGGGGAAAACATTCAATAAAAGAAACAAACCACTCTTTCATAATTTCTGTCTTTTTTTTAATACAAAGAAAAGCATGGTTTTTTAGGTACTTACATTGCATGTGGCGAGTAGTGTCTTCGTTGGTATCTCCTGTTTTCCCTTGATCGTTCCTGATGTGTTGCGAAACTACAGGAGTAAGACAACAAATCGACAGATGACATATCAGCCATTCGATTCATATGACGTGACTGTTTTAGCAGCAGAACACATGCCATCACACAATTTTAAATTAAAATTATATATAGGATCTTCCTTTGCTGTACACAAAATTTGATAATTTGTTGCTAACAATGCTGTGGTAGATCTTTAGAAAAGCCTTTTCTCACCGAAAATTTAGCTGGGTAAAATTTTTCAGGCATCACATATAAAGCTTCTCATGTAACAAAAAATATTGAAGTTACCTCCGGAAAACGTGAGATCATTTGTCACAAAATAAAGGAATCGTGTGCTTGTACTTCACAACAACTGTAAATTTTTTTTCTCGAAAATGACCTAAGGAAAATGTAACCAAAGAAAACAACGAAACCCTTTGCGTGCGAGGCCACCTACAAGCATAGCAAACTTGCCACTTTCACGTCAGCGACAAACAAATTTGGATTTCCGCATCAAGCATTTTCTATTAAATTTTCAGTTTTAAAAAAACAAGAAGGACAAGAAGGTGTATTAAACCTATTGGAGTTAAATGAGAAAACGGTTAAAGCCGACTAAATGAGAAATAAATATAAGAAATAGCGCTTTCGCTGGAGAATAAAATCACCACCAAAAATATCCCACGCAGCATCCACACACCAAACAGCTGCTTCATAAAAAAGTCGTCAAAACAAGATTACACTAACTGTACCTTAATGGCTAGGAACACTTGTTTTCGATACCTAAAATAACCTCATCTGGGAAAAGCAATCATTTCATGCGAGCAAGAAATGTGGAGTCGTTAAAAAAAAATCCTAAAACGCTGACATGTTTACATTAGCCGTGAACGTTTTTACCTGATGTTGTCGGAGGCTCTACTCCGAGAAACATACAGTTTAGCATGTACGGATATGTCGTCTCCAAAACAACACAGAATTTCTTGAATGTCTCATGGTCCTTTCTCTGAATGACATCCAGCAAACGATCCACGCGTTGAGCAGGATGTTCGCTCTGAATGGATTGTGCTTCCTCCGCGCTGACAACATGGCTGACTACCAAGGGCGACAAAAGCCTTTCCACCGTAATTGCACGACGAAATTTATCCCGATGTCGTTCGATTAACTTCTTATACCCTTCATCCATTGCTAAATTATCAAACTACTGCGTACAATTCACACAGCTTAACAAAAACATTACTAAAGATGCGGTTGTTTGCAAACTCGCGTTCAGGCCCGCCATGTTGATAGACTGGAGCTTTCAATCTTTGTTGATCCCCATACTCCAAATATGGCATGTAAAGGAACGCCGCGCACGTGATCGAGTGGAACAATCGATGATTGTTCGAACTCCTGAGTCAATTGTGCGCGAGGTATAGGTACTTTACTAAACAACTGGTGTCCAAAATTTATTTGTTTTTTAACCTCTACAGAAGTTTCACGAAAACAACACTAACATGTGGATAGGAAAGCGTGCGCCTAGCTTCAGACGCACGTGAACGAAAACAGGAGCACTTGGTTACCGGTTCTGTCAACACTTGCCACCAGAGGTTACAGTGTATTGCCTGAGGGGAAATGTCATGTCTTTCTTCGGGTCATTTAACCACAACCCGCCTTAAAAACGTGACCTCAGACAGAGCATATATCTTCCACTCCTGACCTTTTTATTTCCGGTTGGTGAAGAAAAAAAAACTGTTGTGTATAACAGCGATCAAGCGCAGATTTTCGTGCGCGAAAGTGAGGAAGCCTCAAAGTCTAGTGAGGCTAATAGCTTTTTTTTCTCTCGCCTCTTGAAAGTCTTGGCGCTTTTCACACTTACTCCAACTTTCCATTCGGACGACTGCGCTCATTTATGGCCAACTCAAGATATTGATGTTTCACAGTCTAGTGGCAATGAAGGGGCAGTGAAGCACCTACAAAAAAATATTATAATTGCCTTTAACCTGAATTCAGTGAATCCCGGGATTGAATCGACCGAGGTAAGTCCGATCAAACTGGTAGCCTGTACCAGGCGTTCAGATAGTAGAGAGCGGGAGAAAAATTCACGAAGGAAAAAAAAATCGTTTTCCCGGTGTACAACTTAACTCGCTCCTCACTTAGCGCCGCGCTCTGCTATCTGAACGCCTGGAACAGACTATCAAACTGGCAGAGTGCTGATCCTTCGGACGGAGAGATAAATTACAAGCGCCCAGTCAAGAGGAGATCAATCCTCTCCTTCCCGGCAAAGGTAGCCCATCAGTTGCGGAGCCACAAGAATGGCGAAACAGTTGTCCACAGCTACAACCCCGCTCTGTTTTGGGTTCTTTCGATGTCGTGTTGATGCCTTGTAAAGTTAACTTTCACTTAGTACGATCAACTTTGCAGAATTCAATGTGTCTACTTTTTGCTGATCAGTTTTTTATAGATCTTACCTTCTGCGGCATATTCGTTTGGGATCCTTAGCAGTCCAAGCTCAATAGCCTGCGGAGCAGGCGCAGAAAAGGGAGAGGGGAGGGGGAGAAAAGCGCGAGCAAATCCCGTCTCCCTTTTCCCTCCTTTCCCCTCCGCTGTTGACGCATGAAGTTCGAAATATGCCCATCGCCACTGTTGTGCAACGCCTGAAATATAAATATTTGTATGGAGGAAAAACAATTGTTACTGTAGCTTACAAATGTGTCTCTCTCGGTCTCATCTTTCTTTAATGAGTCCTTTAATCCTTTCCAAACTGGTTCCCGACAGGAGCTCGGGAACCGCACAGGACAAAAGAAACACACAACTTGGGGGAGGTAAAGAGATTTTTATTTTGATCACGTTTCACATTCGTACTACAGTAACAAGAGGGTCTCAATGGGGTAGTGGCTTTTACGGTTATCGGCTAAAATTTTGGCTTTTTTACGACTATCGGTTAATTTTTTTCAGTTACGGTTAACAAAAAAGTTAAAAATTAACTTCTTTTGTTTCAAAAAGTTAAATATTAATTAACCTGTATTTTTTGTATCTTTTAATAAAGCAAAATATAGATCTTAGGATCATCTCGGGATTAAATAAGCTATTCTTTTGATAGATCATACTTTTTATGAAGTATTCCACTTCTAATACTATTTTACACATAGAAATGTCAATAGTCAATTTAAAATTAATCTTTGTGAAAAAGCAAAGCACACACGCCCAACTCAAGGCCGAGGCGCGACATTCATTACAACAGAAATGGCCGTTTTCACACTACAGACGGATTATTCGTGTGAGATGGGTTATCCGTTTGATGACTCGCGTCAGAAAGGTAATACGTCTTAATTTGAAGATGGAATAGTTTTAATTTTGAATGAACAATCCGCCTGACTTTATTCGTCAATTTCGACGGACACTGTTTGAAGACGGGATTATCTGTTTCTGTGTACAGCCGCCCCTTCCCCTCAGAAAAAATCGGAGAAGGGGTGTCTGTCGGGAAGGGGCTAGTCTCAGACGGATAATACATTTCTAGCTCTAGTGTGAAAACGGCCAATAACAAAATTCCCGTGTCCAGTGTTTTTAATGATAGCGAAGGACTGTACGGAACCACTGTCAGCGGTTGCCTTGTCCGTAGGCCTCATTAGGGAGTTTTAGCAAAGACGACGGCGACGGCAACCAGGACGTCAAAAAAGCAATAGGTTTATTACGCAAAACAACAACTTTGCACGTGCATCACGCTTTTTTGTACATTTCTTTACCGTTCTTGCACGACTACCACGTGAAAACGCCTAATTGCAAGTTTTATTTTATAAACAAGCGACGACTCTCTTTTTCTCTCTCTAAACTTGAAAGCGGTCCTCAAGAAATCAACTCCAGGGAAATTCGCCTACACTTGCCATTTTCAGCAAATTGGCTATTACGCGCGGCTATTACGTTTCGGGTCACGTGGTCCCAGCGAGTTCGCCACCGAAATGCCTTGACCGAGATTGCGTGGGAAGACGCCGTACAGGGACTAGGCCTGGCAATGTCTACTGTGGCGTCAGAGAAAAACAGGGACATGTTGTTTATTGGCAACGTGTTTTACAAACAGTGACATCTCTGCGTGTTGTTTTACTAGTGTGTCGAGGGCACGACCTCCTGAAAATCGCAAATATTTATCCCCAGCAAGAAGCCACACTTTCGCTCTTGAAACTAGCCGGGAAATAAAATACGCAACCATGAGTGAGTTTAGTACCTTTCTTAAAAGTAGCAACTCTGGGGAATAATTTCTTTTACGGTTAACTCTTTTTTACCCTATTTACGGCTAACGGTTAAAATGTTTCAATTTTTACGGCTATCGACTAAATTTTTGGCCGTTTTACGCCTATCGGTTAACCCCATTGAGACCCTCTAACAATCGCTTCCCCCCGTGCAAATCCCAACCTCGTCCCTAGGGCGCTTCCAACACACTTCACCCAGAATCCGAAAAGCAGTTTTTGGAAGGCCAAGTTCAAGAAATTCTTTTGGAGACACATTTTTAAAGTTCATAAAATTAAACTTATCAAAGAACCGAAATAAGTTTAAAAAAAATCTTGTCATATTCACATTAAAAGATTATTGCATGTGTGGTTTAAGAAACTGAAGAAAAAGGACCTCCCGGCTCCTATCTTCCCATATTAAAAGTTTGGATTATTGTTGATGCCAAAACGTTTGCTACAATTAAAAAGAGTTCTCAAACAACAATACGGTTTCCATTCAGTAACCAATTACCAAGAGAAAGAAAATTTTCGAAGTATTAATTAATTCTGGACAATTCAACTGCCGGTGTGATTTCATAATTGATTTAATATATACAGATCTGACGACTTATATGTAATTAAAAAAAATAATAGCCCTTTAATCGGCATACAGCATGAAACAGTCAATTCATTATTTGGGCCCTGTTCGAACTACGACGAAAAATAGAGCTTGGTGTTTGCAAAAAAAATTGAAAATGTTGTTATCACTTATTTTTCGTTTTTACAACCTTGTTCGCATGTGAGAGACGTGAAATTTTTCGTATAACAGGACTTTGATACATACATACTTTATTATTACCTCCCCAAAGGGGCTTTTCGGGATAATATTCGCGAAATAAGATGACCCGACGAAGGATTGGCTGTGCTTGTCAAGAAACAAGGGATTTTGTCGCCTGACCAAAAATTGTAGCCCTCCAAACATTCTGGATTGCTTCTTTGAAGTTGTGACGATTGGCAAGTGAAAAAATCGTTCACACCAGGATATATGGCTTCTTGTTGACAGATTTTTTTGCAAAACAAACAACATTTGGCATAGTGCGAACAGGGCCTTGGAGGAACCTGTGTCCATTAATGGTGGGAAACTACCAGCTACTACCTTATTATAGGAAATTAACGCTCAATGACTGAAATTAAGCAGTTAAAATCTCGAATTTTTTTCGAATGAAAAGTCCGTCGAGCAAAATAGCGAAGATTAACGCGAAAGAGACAGTTGGTGGCCAAAAACTGGAACAAATTTATTTCGACACTGGATGCGTCAAAACTGATGGCGCGACTTTTGACAGTGACAACGATGAAGATGAACTCGAAATATTGTAAACCTTCGCCTTAGCTTTTGTGAAAGATGAAAAAATGGAAAGAAAGCGTAGTTAATGATTTTTACATTGTCAAGAATGTCTGGACAGGTTTCAAAATTGTGGTTAAAATACTGGAAATTAAGAGCGCGGAAATTAACGCTCAGACTTCGCGAATTTTAACGATTCGCGTTAATTTTATGGAGCGTTAATTTCCTATAATAAGGTAACTTTTCTGATCTCTTCCTCAAAATCACACTCCCATTTCTCGAAATCACATTTTCCCCAAAAATTTCGATTAAGGTCTTATTTCCATTGACATATTCCAGTAAGTTCTAGCTCGGCACTCACTTTAACAAAGACAACTAAAGACAAGAACGCTCTTACAGCGTCTTCCATCTCGCTTGCTTGGAGATTAGATCGAGAAATGAGGAGGCGATAAATTCTACACGAAACAGGATTTACTCGCTAAAGGTAGTTTACTTCCTACTTATCGACATCGATATTTTTTATTTGTTTCTGAATTGATTTAGTACGCGTGTTAGCGACGACCGGAAATACGTCTGCGGTCGTAGGTTATACACGTGTATAAATAACAAATGACGAAAGAATTTCCGTTAAGCTGCGCGGCACTTTAGAAAATAAAGTTAACAAACATGTTTATTAAAAATAAAGAAATCATGAACAAAAGTGCCTTCTTTAGGTTGAAATTATCCTTTCCAAACGTTTCGGGCTTGGTCCTTCATCAGTGGAATTACCAGTTCGTTGAAACCGTTGCAAGGTATAAATACACGAAAATTGAAGGGCCTCGATTCCAGTGAAATTACGTCATTGTCAGAGATCAAAAAAGTGATTTACAAGGCACGTCATTTCAATCATCATTTGCATACAATGAAAGTTTACAACACCCGACCATCGCAGTTTTGCTAATTAAGATTCTCATTTTTTTTCGACCACTCAGTAGTGTTCACTTGTTCCAAAGTGATCAACGCTTTCAGGCGATAGAATTCGTGGACCGACATGTTTCGGAAAAGCTCTAAATTTCATTTTTCCTAAGCTTTCTTCGCAAAACATGCGTGGCTTCGATCACGCAACGATTCTTAGTCCCAGTTTCCACGTTCTCCGCTAGGAACGCCTGGCACAATGACTCCCCTTTTGTGTCCTAAATACGACGAAAAACGAGTTGCAGATTATGAGTCTCACTGCTTACGCAAACGAGACCAAAATAAAAAGCTTTCTGTATTTTTCTGATCACTGCTTTCCTAGTAACACAAAATAAAACAATTCCAATCTTGTATTGGAGCTTCTTCCCTTCTTTTCATTCCTTAGTTGGAAGCTTGTCTCATCTGCCGAAAAAAAAAATCTTGCTTTTAATTCAGATTTCCAGCCTGTATATTGCCTTTGTCAAATACTCAGGGGATTCGAGTTCCTTTAGCATTGTTAAACGTATTTCAGTATTTAAAAATATAGGCTAAAAATTTGAACTGTTCGGAATGTATAATTGGGTTAAGGATCAAAAGAGAAAATGTCAGCCAGAAAGTTCTTACAAAAAAAATGGGCAATTATATCAAAATGATAACAAAGTATGCTGAATTTACAACAAATGTTGAACTTGGATAACGAACAGATATTTTGAAATAAACATCCGAATAAATTTATCTTTAAGGCAAGGAAAATAACAAATTGTTGGGCAAAAAATAAAATAGTCGTTGAACTTTAACGAAGGTTTAAAAAGCATTCTTCTCTCTTAAGCAAAAAAATATAATCGTTGTTAGTTTCAAAGCGTTCTTCTCTCTTAAGAACTTCTCTCTGGCTTCCACCGAGACTTGCTGTCCAGCAATTTTTTTCTTGTGGCGTCGTGTTTCGTAATAAAGCTCAACTTGACAGGAGAAGATAGAGGCAACGCATAGAAATGTTAGGCCAAAGTCAAATCGAACGTACTTGTTGTTATTTGTAAGAAACGTTGAAAGCAGGGTTATTGTCCACAAGAGAGAAGAAACACCACTCAAACGAGCTTCAGTGACTGTGATTTCGTAGCACAGTGAATGTTTGACGGCAATGTACTGCTCTACGGCGTTTACCTTAGCCAGCTGCAACAATGATGTGATGCCTAACAATCTAAAGGATGCTCTAGAAAAACTTATTAGCACACAATACGAACCGGAGGTGTTTCCTTGCAGTTCTACGATTAGCCAAAAGATAAAAAAAAGGCAGACCGATCACTTCCATAAACCGCATCAGTGGAAGACAAACAAGCACGAGCAATGTTAGACTTGGTTCTCACCTGGTTTTTAGTTTTCACGGCAACTATGATCAGTGCATTCAAAACAGTTGTGATAGGACGTGTGATGATACTGATGACTGCGATGAAGAAAAGCAAGCAGTAAACGTCCGAGGATGTATGATAAACAGTTCCTTGCGAGGTCAGTCCACATTCGCGACCTGTCCTCGCCGTCTGTGAGGCTTCACTTGAATTCATATCTTGTTTTGCTTTTATAAAGCGGTCTTTTGCTGTTATCATGCACGAATAAGCTGTATTGATGATTTATTTTTCCTTACATGCTGTATATAATCATAGGAATGCTACGTATGAGGAACTCCTAGAGAAGGGAAGACTCTCTAGTCTTGAGAACAGACGGTTACAAAATATACTAATTTTAAAGTAGAAGGTTAAAAACTCACTAGCTCCGGAGCATGTATGTAATATGTTTTTTCAGCAAGATAAGCATTATAACTTACGAAGTGATTTTCCTGTTCCAAGATATAATAGTGTTAAGTATGGCAAGCACAGTATCAGATATTTAGGCCCACACATATGGGGCAAGATATGCCAGGAACTACGCGGTAAGACCAGTCTTCAGGCATTCAGGAGAGGGGTGCGTGCTCTCAATGTGCTTGGCTTGCTGGACGGCACGTGTGGCTGCTGTGTATGCTCATCTTTGAGTGGTGGGTATGCATAGTGGCTTCTGCTGTCTGGCTGCCTGGTGTATTGAGAGTGTGCTCCCATATCCTCTATTTAATTCGTCTAATTTAAATTTTCTAGACTTTTAACTTTCTGAATTTTGTATTTATGTTTGACTTCTGCTTATATGTTTGTCCTATATTGTCTGTTTGTTTGTCTGTCTATCTGATTGTCTGTTTTGCCTATCTATTTGTTTGTCTTTGCTTGTTCCCTGTTTGTCCTACTGTTTGTCTGTAATAATTTTATATATTGATGTTATTTTTATATATTAATGATATTTTAAAAATATATTTTTAATATTTTTACATACACTTGATTTAATCTTATATTATGTTCATTTTATTTATTTATAGTGTCCACAATTAGCTTTTAGCTAAATACCTTGACACTTTAATAAAGTTTATGTATGTATATATGTTATTTCACGCTTCTATTTCCTATGCGTTTGTTTATCCTTTTTAATAAGCACGTCACTGACGGAAAGTTGGTCTTAGCAAAGTGTTCATCACTAAAAAATCTTTTTAATAAGAATTTTATTGTTGCATCTAAACCATAAAAGCCACCAATCCTGTTGGTCAAGGAAAAAAATGACAAAGGCGTCAGTTTTTCTAATGATAACGAAGCATTAGAAAATAAAACCTAGTTTGGACTTATCATTTTAGTTCTTTGATCAAGCAATTGTTTGTTCTCGGTTCAAAGTAACTTTACTGAACAAATGAAAATAGCAGTTTAACAGTTTCAAAGAAGAAAGATAATCTTGTTAGCATGCGTCGCGTTTTTGCTCAAGAATATAATGTCCCTTTTTATGACGTGGAGTTTCGTTAAAATAGCGTACAATGAAAGCCGAGACTGATGGTAGATTTAATGCGGCCATTTGTGGAGATATAGGATTTCGGCGGCATCTATACGAAGAATGATTAGAATATCAATGCATTAGTTTAAGCTATTTGGTTATCCAGTGCACCAATGCCCGAGGGTGTGGATAGGGGTGGGGGGTACAAATGTCAGTTGTCAGTTAAAATTTTGGCTATTTGTCGTTGTCAGTTAAATTATTGACCTTTTGTTAGTTATGATTATTAATAACTAACTATGATTGTTAATATTTATGAAACTTATTTGTTCATTTTTGATCCGAAATTTAGCTAAAAAGCAGTGTCTTACCAGGATTTTCTTCACTGGGGTCAACAGGACCCATCGAGAAGCTAAAAGGGGTAACTAGGGAGAAAAGCAGGTCACAGTATTTGAGTACATCCTTCAAGATGGCGGAGCTTCGGAACGCATCATTTAACACATGAGCAAGCGCAGAAGTCGTCATTTTATGGACGCCGCTGATTGGGTGTTTTCTAAAGTCGCCATCACCAATTAATGTTTACGAACGTTTCTTTGATTGGGCGTCGCCCAAATAGTGTAATCGAGATCGCTCGTTTTGATTCAAAGTTGCAATAGGCACGCAATACGTGCGAACGTAAACAAGCCAAGCGACGCAAACATTTACCACGCGAACGACTCGTACAAGGTAAAAAGCATGCAAGAAATAAAGCTCCCATAGCGTCTTGTTTCTTTTTTTTGTTTGTGTTTGTTTTCCCTCTTTGCGTCCTTCGGACTCCTTGGGCTAATTATAGTGCGGTATTTCCCGAATGCCTGAAATGCCGCAGTCTGGTAAGAACACTGTAAAAGGAATATATAAAGTAAATTAAACATTTAAAGCGAAAACTGATGCAATAGTACCTTAATTTTTACCGGTTTTGCTATTGAAAGCATTCCAATTGGCCCTCCATTTCTCAAGTCTTGTGTTACTCTCGCCCACACAAACGTTTTTGCTGGCCAGAGTCCAACATTTCCGACCATTAAGCCAATCAAAATTTATTTCTTCAAAATATTGGGACGTAGATCATGTAAAAAACGAAGAAAGACCGAATTTGAATCATCTCGGTAAAAATTTACAATTGCTTTTATACGCCTTCATCAGGAGCCAACGTGTATGCTGGCACGTTCTCAGAGGAGTGTAAATTTAAGATCATAGGCCATTTCCAACGGATGATCCATGACACGTGATAGTCTTTACGGTAGATCATTAAGGAAATTTGTAAAAATCGCGAAATTTCTCTTCTTCCCTCCCAAAAAAGTAACAAATAACTTTTTAAAGTTTCCAATTATTATGATTTTTGTATTTTGCAAATCAAAAATAGCATAATAAAAAAGTGCAGTGGTTATATATTAGGAAAATGATACCTTCTTTGTTTTTTTAATCTTTCCTGCTCATCCCAAGTAAATATTCGCAATCCAATATCTGAGCGTAACTAACTCTATAGATAGAAATTAGCAACAACAAGAACGATTGCAGAGGTGCTATCAACTTGATTTTTCCGCCGTTCCGCGAGGTCACCTTGCATTATGAAACGCTGCTAGAATATACTCAACGATCTAAAATTTTTCTGATATTTGAATTTTACTCACTGGGTTTTTACTGTATGGATTTCACTACTTTTAATCATGGCTTATGAAATAGTTTTGCGGCTGGGGCCGCGGTCAAACCTAGTTTTCCTCAGACAAAACCTGTTTTTGGCCGGACAAATATTTAGAACGTCATATCCTTATAAAATTTAATTTATTAGAAGCATAAAGACGGGTCCAGTTCCTGTCATCCAAGGATTTGTCAGGACATTTTCTGTTGACCGACCGTTATTTCAAGCCCTGTTAAAAGGCGGAGCACCATGTGTAAGGAAATTTGGTTATTTATGCATCCAAGAAATTTTGGTTCTGACAAAATAGACCGAGGGTTGTCCAATACTGTCGACCAGAATCCAAGTCGTATCCTCTTGCTTTCCATCGGAAAACCGGAAGTCTCGTGGTGTAAAGTCCTACCAAGTGTTTGGATGCATTGGACACGAATAGATTCCGATGGAAAAGTTCATTTTCTATTCGTGAGAGACTTAGAAAAATTCCGCTCATGTTGGATGAGGGGGTGGAAATCATTCCGATGGAGTCCATCGGATCCATTGGACACGAATAGATTCCGATGGAAAAGTTCATTTTTCTATTCGTGAGAGACTTAGAAAAATTCCGCTCATGTTGGATGAGGGGGTAGAAAGTCGTTCCGATGGAGTCCATCGGATCCATTGGACACGAATAGATTCCGATGGAAAAGTTCATTTTCTATTCGTGAGAGACTTAGAAAAATTCCACTCATGTTGGATGAGGGGGTAGAAAGTCGTTCCGATGGAGTCCATCGGATCCATTGGACACGAATAGATTCCGATGGAAAAGTTCATTTTCTATTCGTGAGAGACTTAGAAAAATTCCGCTCATGTTGGATGAGGGGGTGGAAAGTCGTTCCGATGGAGTCCATCGGATCCATTGGACACGAATAGATTCCGATGGAAAAGTTCATTTTCTATTGGTGAGAGACTTAGAAAAATTCCGCTCATGTTGGATGAGGGGGTCGAAAGTCGTTCCGATGGAGTCCATCGGATCCATTGGACACGAATAGATTCCGATGGAAAAGTTCATTTTCTATTCGTGAGAGACTTAGAAAAATTCCGCTCATGTTGGATGAGGGGGTGGAAAGTCGTTCCGATGGAGTCCATCGGATCCATTGGAAACGAATAGATTCCGATGGAAAAGTTCATTTTCTATTCGTTAGAGACTTAGATAATTCCACTCCTGTTGTATAAGGGGGTGAAAAGGCGTTCCAATGGAAGCTATTGTATCTATTAGATTCGAATAGATTCGAATGCCTGGAGAAGAACATTTTCTATTTGTAACGCCAGGTCAAAAATTGTCATCATGTTGAACGAGGTGGAAAAGTGTGAAACGGAGTCTACTGCATCAGTCTTTTGCAGTGGAGAGATGTATAAGAGGTCGGGAAAATGTGGTATGTAATCTTAATTGTTTGGTTCGCGAGAAAAGGCTAGTGAAGTCCGATCATCCATCAAAAACTGCATCGCATCATGAGGTAATTTCTTTTTAAAAGCGAACTCGTATTTGAGATAATTCAGTATAACAATATCTGTGTAGCGAATGGCGGTAGCGATATGCGTTCTCTATTCGTCGAGCTCCCGAATTTCGATATGTTAGTTCGTTGTTATACTCCAGGAGAAGTGAAACAAGTCAATTAGATTTGACAAAGTGAGCGTGCTACAGGATCAGGTAACGCGAACTGTTGGGAACGCGAAGGATGCGATCGAGGGGGACTAGAAACAAGAGTTGCCTGATCGACAAAATGGCCAAGATGGCGCATCTTTCGATCATTGACTTTCTAAAAGGATTTACGAGTAAAGAATTCGAACGGCTAGGAAAAGGCATATGGAATTATCTTAAATTCCAATGTTCCTTGAAAATGTGGAATCTTTCGATATTAAATCACAGCATAAGAAAGCAAAAACGTAACCTGAAGTGCGAATTTGGAATTCCTCCGAGGGAAGAATCGACGGAGTTATCTATTTTGAAACTCGTAAATGGAATCTCTCAGTAGGATTTTGGCATCCCTCCGAAGGAGACGTTTCAGAAGGGGTTTGGTATCCTTAGAAGGAGGTGTGTTGCAAATGGAATCCCTCAGAAGGACTTTGGCATCCCTCAGAAAGAGATGTCTTTTGCCTGAGATTTTGATCCAAAAGTAAGTAGCCAGGAAAATACCACTATTCATTATCTGCATGTACTTACAGTTACTATACGCACCACTGCATGCAAGTACATGCAAGTAGACCAGTTGGCAATTCATTATAATGTGTTAGAGCTGGTATTGAAGTGTAGTTTTTAACATTTACTTACCCGAGTGATGATAATTGTGCAAGTCTAGGTTCGTTTATGAAATGGTTTGGAACTCCTCAGTTCCTTAAAAATGACGAATCTTTTCATAACAAAAGCATATTAATGAAGCATAAACCTTATGTGCTGATCAATTGAAACTTTCAACATTCCCCCTGCCCCGCACCCCGGGTATTTGACACACTATTTTGTGGTAAATTGTCATTGTTATCATTGGTACAAATACGCCTAACTTACTTTTAGACGTCCAAAACACTCACCATAAATTAATCCACACCCCAAACTACATGCAAAAGTACCCTGGGTGTGACACGGTGTGATCCCCCCTTTGAAAATTCCTAGCTATGCCCCTGATGTTTTGTTGATAAATATATTTTTGACAGGATCATGCAAAACTGGAAATTTCAAATCTCAGTTCTGTAAATTGATCCTTTAGTTCCAGACCTTTCAAGGCAAGAAGGAAGGTTTTAAATAATTGTTTGGAGGGAGTTAGATTTTGCGATTCCCTCTGTATACAAAGAGGTAAGTTTTAAATTCAATTCTGGCCATAGTACCACATTGCATTACAAATCAGAATTTCTCCAGCTCAGTTGGAATTTGAGATCATATATTTTTGTTTTGTCTTGTCACTTTACACTTAAAAAAAAAAAAGAATAACGAATGGTGCTGGCTATCCACAACGTCCATCCAACATGGATTTCAGTGAAATTTGTTTTTGCTTTTAGACTTAGATGAAACTTTATTGTGCGTTTAGTCGAGTGCACTTATAAATTGGGTCACCTTGGCTGTGTAATTTCCTTTTCTATTGTAGGTATGGCAGACAATGATAGCGACAAGGAACCGGTCTTTTCTTTAACTATATATGCTAGCTTTGGCAGGAGTGATGAGATCAGCTGATCTGACAATGTTAAAACCTTCCTTCTTGCCTTGAAAGACCTGGGACTAAAGAATCAATTTATAGAACTGAGATCTGATATTTCCGCGTTTGCGTGACCCTGTGAAGAATATGATATCACCAAAACATCATTGTAATGTTCTGTTTTTAAGAGCTTGGGAAGATCTGTAAACCGTTCAGGGCATTTTTTTTACCAAATTCTGACCTGCAACCTGCAAATTACACCCCTCAAGTGGAAATATAACCATGGCCATGTAATATTTTTAGAGGCAATAAAGATGTCACCTAAAATTCCAATTTTCCCTCACCTGAGATCATGCTCTGAGAACTGCTAAAATTGGACCTGATCTCAGGTTAAATTTTCCCATGGGCAACCAATCAAAAAAAGCAAAATATGTTGAATCGAAAATAATGATCTTTTTTAAATGCCCTCAAACTTACTCCATTTTCCATAAAGTATTTACTTTTTGTTATCTGCTATACCTGAACAAAGTGGGGAGAACCCAATCTGCAACATAAATATGTACACAATGCTATTTTCTGTCATGGACTTCTATTTCACAATGCAACAATCAAATATAACAGATTTTAGTGAAAGGATACTCTTAAAAGTTTATTATAACAATAACACGAGTAATAACTTGTTCATTGTAGTTTAGAGGAATAGAATGAAAGTCTCCAGCACAGAAAAATTAGTCTAAAGAAAGCTCTGATTTAAGACAAGAATGCATTTCAGCTACAGCACATACACCACATATAGCATCAGGCATAGAATATAATTTCTGCAAGTTTGTCTTGATTTTGAATAATAAACTACCAGAAGGTGTTAAACAAATTTCAGTAATTATGTTGGCGTGAAATGACCTTGATACTATATTTTTTGCTCATGATCAGAGAGAGATTTTCTTACAAAACTTTTTTCCAACAAAATTAATCTGCAGAATATCACCCTCCCCCTCCAATCAAACTGAGTCTGGTATTAGGGTGTGTTTTGCAACTCAGAAACTCTTATGGCAGTGGGTAAAAGCAGATAGAAAAAGAAACTCTCTGGCAACATCTGATGTGAGGAATTCTTCTACGTTATTTTAGAAAACACATTCAAGCCAAAACAGGATGATCAAGCTATGTCCTTTTTATGTCAGATATTTGACCTCTACTGGGCTTCTTATGACTTGTCATGCCCTCAAGAGAAAAAGAGTGAGGTACTGTAATACATGTAACTGTTGACTTTGGAATTGTTAAACTCTTTCTAAAAGTTGCTGTGATGTTGTAACCCAAGTAAGATAATTAATTGTGAAAGGTTTGAACCCAGGAGTCATTTCAAAAGCAGGTTGAGTTTGATTGTCTGGGTGAACGTAGTCCTGAATAGGACTGTTGTTGTTGACAGTGACTTACGTTTCGACAACCTGTGTGGTAGTCATCTTCAGAGTCAAAGTGAGTTGTATCACGTCAGTTGATGGTATTATACTCTGGTTATTAATCTGGTTGGTCAATTACGTTGCAATGTTGTTGGTCATCTGTCAGTTAAGCCGTGATGTTATTGGCTATGAAGACTCGTAATCAGTAATCGATCTGTCTATTGTCACAGTTAAACAGTCGTCTATTGTTAGTCAAATTGTCAGTTCTCCAGTAGTTCTCTCATACATGTAGTTAGTTGTATTACATCCTACATGATGAGCCGTGATGTTCACCATTTCGATTCTCTCTGCTATCCATGAGACAAGGCAATTATTAGCATTTTCCGGATATTTCTTTGGAAAGTAATTATTTAGAGTTCTTTTAAATGTAAATTTATTTCTTTTGCTAATTGTACATGTGCATATATATGAAACTTGAAAACAATGCCACTGAATAATGAGGACACTCACTAACTAAGGGAAAATATGGTTATACATGGTTGTCAAAAGTAGCCGGCTGCCGGTAAAAAGTGCCACCTTCTTGGTTAGTATCGGCCGGCTACTCTGCTTGGCATTTCTTTGCAGATGACCTTTTTTAAATAAAATATCCCTGGACTGGCTGCTTACTTTGACAACTCAGTCATCTACTTCAAAACTTTCTGACAACCCTGGTTATATTGGAGGCCCTTTTTAAAAGCCTTCACTGTTTTCAATGTTCTTGAAACTTGCAGGGTATATTTATTAACAATTGACCTTGAGATTGGGAAGTTTATGAAAAAATTTATAAAGTGGTTTTTTGAATAATGTGAAATTTGTAGGCATGGACCAAATTATGTGCAAAAACTGTAAGAAAAGCAGCTGAATGCAGGTTAATAAAACTCTTCTCACTCGCGTTCGCCCAGAGCAATTCCCCTCTTTTTATTTGTACACAGTTTTGAATGGAATCAAATCATTATGAGATGAAACCATGCTTCGAAAGCTTAACATTTTCTTAACATATTAGCTAATTGTGTGGATATATAGCATGCTATTTCACTGTTTTCATGATTCTAAAAACTTGTTTCAAAAAATTTCCAAAATGCTCTCACAGAATTTGTTCAAACTTTGCTATAATTGAAGCAATTATAGCAGGTACATACTCCCTTAAGCCTTTGCTAAAAAACACTCCTGGTACAGAGAAACACAAAAATAAATAAAAAACATATTGGTTTCATTAGGTTGCCATGGCGACTCCATTTGCAATAAAACCTAGATAATAAGAAATTTTCATGTTTATATAATACAGGAATGTTGTGGTAGCCTTTTTCCCATATCTTTGCTCATGCTGATGTAGTTAATGCTTAAACTTGGAAGGTATCCCCCCCTAAAAAATCCAGTCAAGCCACCGTATTTAATTTTGTTTTCTCTGTCATACCTTTTTCTTGCAATCTTTCATAGGTAAAGAGAGATGAGGAAGTGTAGAAACCTATCAGGTCTGGTTCCCCCAATGACATTAGGAACAAGGAGGATATCTCAAAAAATGATCAGAAATCTCCCCTGTACCTACTAAAGCTGTTATCCCACCTCAATTCTGACAATGAAGATAACAAGTGAGGTCTTATTTGCAGAAGGTGGCTATTCCTGAAGAAGGCACAGATGGTGACAGGTGAAAGAAGGGCAAAGGGACGGGCCTTGCTGGAAGCTTTGGAAAGGCCAGGCATCAGTCAGCCCCAGGTGCGGGAGTTCCAAGAGCTGGCTGATGAAAACGGACAAGTGAGACCAGCCCCTTCAAAGCAGTCTGATAAACCTTTTTTCATTCCTGAGTCTGCTTTGTAATAGTTATCCTTTTAGTTCAGCTCGTCGTTGTTTTGTTGTTTTTGTTTTGTTTTTTATCCCATTCCTCTATTTTGCTGAGAAACTTGTTTTGAAGCTAGTGGCTTCGTTTTGTAGTCACTGTCTTGCTTATGAGCTAAATCTTACCAGAAGACTGTTTGAAGGCCGTGTAGTTCACAGTGTTCAGTTACAGATGCAAATTGAAAATGTTATTTTCAAAAGTTGGGGCATGCATAGAAAGCATGAGATGGTTTCGTGGTTTTAAAGTAACACAGCTGCAGTCACAAATTTCGCTTTCCCTTCTTTATTCGCTTTTATTGCTACCCTTTTTTTCTTTCAATGGACACTACTGTTACTGGCTTCATTTGGGTGGGGAAATATTGGGAAAGCTTTTAAATAGTAGGATAGCAGGAAGTGATTGGTTAATGGGAACATAATTATTTTTGCAATTTTTAAATCAATGTTACATGGTTTTTTTGTCTTTTCCTCTGGCCCCCTGTACTGAATATTTGTGCTCACTCTCCCTCTTCTTCAAAGCTTCCTTTGGCAAGGGCATTGAGAATGGGATGAAAGCAGTGCAGTGGCTATAAAGCTAATAAAATACAGTGCATGATACAATGCCAAAGAAAATTTTTTGTTAAGTACAGTTATTAGAGGAGAAGTAATAGTAAAGACCTTTACTAGCTTGTGGTTGTTATCGCAGATGCTATGTTTCCCCAATGTAGGTCATGTGTGACAACATTTAGGGCATGGAAATCAAGCCTAGCCATGTGATAGTGCTCCAAAGAATGCTTTCTTTAAAATTGTGTATAAGTCACATCAATAATGTTTGGACACAAGACCTATATAAATTTTAAGGTTATGATGGGTAAATTGTTGTGAGAACACCTCTTCATTCACACTGGGGGAAAGCAAAACACAAGCTAAAAGGAATTTACTGTCTCTCCTTAAGATGTTATACCACTGTCTAATATTCAGCATAAAAGCTACAATCCTGCATTGAAAGTCTTTGGAACAATGATTGAGTATTTGTAATTTATTTGTGCCCTGGCTCATAGCCAGGTGCTACCCTTTTGAAAAATACCCTGTACTAAATCTATCACTGTTTCCCCACACCCTTTACATATTGAAACTGCGTGCATATATCCAACATATTTCCTGTAGGGTGCAGAATAGGGTTGGGCATGCATGATTTTACATGAAAAACACAAATTAACTCTAACTTGTTATAAGAAATTTGTCCATGCTTTTCTCAACAAAGGTGTGATTAATAGCAATCCAACAGAGAAGGAAGGGTAAGCCTTGCTGGAAGCAGTGAAATATTGTTTCAACATGAGAAGAGAAATTTCATATTTCCAAGCGGCCATGCAATATGTTCCATTTATTTTATACCACTGAAATACTTAACCATTTCACTTATTAAATGAATAATTTTTTTCTGTAAAAGGTGTGTGGTTGTTATATTGTACCATAGCAGTGGTGATCTTTTCACATGCAAAGTAGACTACGTGTAGTCCCCCATTTTTCCTCAGGGATAGTAGAGCGAGCGAAACGCGAGCGCGCGTAAAAATCACCCCACGCGAGAAAAGGCGCGCGTGGGGTGATTTTCACGCCCGCTCGCGTTTCGCTCGCTCTACTATCCCTGAGGAAAAATGGGGGACTACTCGTAGTCTACATGCAAAGATAACTTACTTGTTACTTTGACATGTGAAGATATCATGTTTTCGAACACAAGCTCACCCAATATTTCATTGGCCTTTATAAAAATATGATAAAAAGCATATTTCTTTCATTTTTCTGAATTGGGCCCTTATGGAAGAGATCTATAATCATCCAGCTTCAATTTCTGTCTACATCTGGTTGATGTGTGAAGTGACCAGCACTTATTTATGTAATGTTTTATATAGCTTTTTATCACTTAATGTTTTTTATTAAGTATTTTACAAAACAAATAATAATTCAATATTGCTCAGGTTTAAAACTTCAGCTGTTCAATAACTTCATACATTTTGTATCCATGTTATGTCAGTTTCAATGTTATGCCTACCGCGTACCAGTATGTTTCTTTTAATAATTCTACTCAAGTGTAGCTCATATTATAGTTACCATTAAAGAACGAAGCATATACTTGTGTACTGTCCTCGTTTCTCTGGGCTTTTGCCCCGTTTCATAGCTTTACCGTGCTTGTTTTGACTCGTTGCTTTAAGCGTGCCAGTCCGTCTCGAATAAAGGGCCTGGGGGACTTAGGGTTTAAAGAACGAGTTATGTTAGGTGGGTACCGTGCTTGTTTCGACACGTGGGTTTAAGAACGCGTTATGCCATTCGCGTAGCATGCTCGTTTCGGCTCATTGCTTTAAGAACGAGTTATTATTTTTGTGTAGCGTGCTTGTTTTGACTCATCGCTTTAAGAACGACTTAAGTGTACCGACGTCCGTGCTTGTTTCGACTCATGGCTTTAAGAACGGGTTCTGTTGCCTGTTAGGCTTGCCATTCTCGACTTAGGGCTTAAAGAACGAGTTATATTACACGTTCAGTGTGCTTGTTTTGACTCATGGCACGACTAGACTTCCTGAGATTCCATCGGAATCGATGTGTTTCCAATGGATCCGATGGACTCCATCGGACGACTTTCCAACCCACCTCTAAGTATTGTTTACACTTCCGGTTTCATGTCATGACTAAACTTCCGGTAACTCAAGTGGACTCTACTGAACTTCCGGTTTCATTTTTCGACTAGACTCCGTCGGACTCCAGGTTTTGTCCACTGGAATCTGGTCGAGAGTATTGGACATGTGTGAATAGACCACACGTACCGTACGTCCGCCCCTTCATGTTTGTGGATGTGAAACGTCTTACTTACTAGCTTAAAAGTCCAAGGCATCCATGTTATGATCAATTGACAGCTATCAAAGCTAGGTTATCCGCTGACAAGTGTCACATGACTGGAGCGCCGGCTCAGTTTTACAACTCACTGAGGTGACGTGTTTTATTAAGTTCCCCTCTGAACAGTTATGGTATTCAACTAATCCCAGGCTCGGAAAACTTTACTTCATTAAGACATTAAAAGCTTCACGAGAGCTTTCCTTTTGGCCTTGGCTAAATCTATATATTAAATTGATTCTCTGAACTGTTTATGTCAATGTAGGTGAATTCGGAGGAACTGGTGGATTTGTAATTGATGATGAGACAGCTACCAACTACTAAAATAAAGCGAACGATGAGAACTATGGTGAAAACAAGAACGCTCTTACAGAGGGTGTCAGTCTCGCTTGCTTGGAGATTAGATTGAGAAATGAGGAGGCGATTAATTCCACACGAAACAGGATTTACTCGCTAAAGGTTTTTTGCTTCCAACTTTATCGACGTCGATACCTTTTATTTGTTTCTGAATTGATTTAGTACGCGTGTTAGCGACGACCGCAAATACGTCTGCGGTCGCAGGCTATACGCGTGTATAAATACAGGAAAATTCAGGGGCCTCGATTCCAGAAAAATTACATCGTTGCCAGAGATAAAAAAATTGATTTACATGGCACTTCGATCATTTCAATCATCGTCGAAAATAAGTCGCATGCTAATCACAAGAGCCACTTGCATACAATGAAAGTTTACAACACCCGACCATCGCTGTTTTGCTAATTAAGATTCTTACTTTTTTCGACCACTCAGTTGTGTTCACTTGTTCCAAAGTGATCAAAGCTTTCAAGCGAAAGAATTCGTGGACCGACACGTTTCGGAAAAGCTCTAAATTTAATCTTAAGCTTTCTTCGCAAAATATGCGTGGCTTCGATCACGCAACGGTTCTTTATTGCCAGTTTTCACAGTCTAGATAGATAACCTTAACCCTAAGGACCTTAAGATCCGAGGACGGCGACGGCAGACAAAATGTCGCTGAAAAAGTGAATTTGCGTTCTTTCAATCTTCATCGCGATTACTCCAAGTCACTAACTTTGTCAAAGAATCATGTCCAAGTTCAGAAGGAGAAAGGAAATTTCGTTGTCGCTTGAGTACTTTCTCTGTAAAACGTGAAATTAGGCATTTTCACGTCGTAGTCGTGCAGTGACGGCAAAGAAATGTACAAAAAAGCGTGATGCACGTGTAAAATTGTTGTTTTGCTAATGAAACCTATTGATTTTTGAAGTTCTCGTTGCAGTCACCGTCGTGGTATCTTAAGGTCCCTATAAGTGTGCCACAGTCCACGTTGAGCTTCATGCAGCTTAGAATTGGCAGCTGATGATAGTTGAGTTTATAATGAAAAATTTGGAAGAATACAAACCAAGCACCAACATAAAACTTAGGGAAAGTTCATTTAATATGACAAGGGGGGGGGGGATGAAGATATTGAGGGGGGGCTCCGAAAATTTTTAGACACCCGAAGGGGGGGCTCTGAAAAAATTGTTGCGCTACGAGGGGGGGCTCCGAAAATTTGTATACTTCAAAACCAACACATGACATCATCATACAGATCGGATGGTTTTCAACTCAACGATTTAATGACCTGTGCATCTCAGCTATATCACGTGGTTTACAGATATAACAAATGTAGTCTCAGTAATTATTACACTCTTGTTCATCCCAAAAATGCTTTAGAAAATTGTATCACAACTGTATCTCAAGTTTGTCATAGTATAAACCATTGAAGACAATAACGGTAAATATATTTAATACAGTCTAGCGATCTTTTTTCAGGGGAGCAAAGGAATTGAAGGAGGAGGGGGGGCTCTGAAATTTTTTGGAATACCAAGGAGGGGGCTCCTAAAAAATTGAACCGCTAGCGAGGGGGGCTGCTAAAATTTCAAGCTTCGAGTTTCAATATCTTCCCCCCCCCCTTGTCATATTAAATGAACTTTCCCTTATAATATAATATAAACTTATAGTGACACAAAAGTCAATTCAGAAGTACTCAATTCGTTTTCTGTTTGCTCTAAGAAACAACTAAGGTAATTAATTCCTAGTACGCTTTGATAAGACTCTTGGGTTCATCAGAACCACTCTGTCCAAATTCAGTTGGTACCTCACTACTTCGAAAGGGGTTCTCGTCAAGGTTCACTCGGAAGCATCGCTATCTTCTCCTTTGGGTCTACAGATCAACAGTGTGTGCATTTGGTATGAAAATTTCGCGTATAAGAAATGGCATAATTCATCTTTGCTATCACTGTTTTATACAGCGAACCCCAGAATGTATGTACGAGAAAAGGTTTATCTAGATGAAAGCAACGCACGATGGAGCGCATGTGATTTGCCGGAGACAACTACAACTTGTAGTTCCCAATCCATCTCGAAAAAGGATCGAAGGATCCATGGAGTGACGGGAGCGACTTCGTTATAACTCGCTCATAGCGCTTTGCGCAATCACGAGTTAAAAATGAACCATTATTTTAAAATCCCGTTCTTGTGTGGACAGCGCGAAACGCACAGGTTTATACGTGTAAGAATACATTTAGATGTACATCCGTTTCATACAGAAATTTCGAAAAGGTTGACGGAATAAATGTTCACGCAACAATCCCGAAAGGTAATATGGGATATGATCAATACACTGTTCCTGACACTGTGGCTATCGAACCTACTTTTCTTGCTTTTCTTCAGCACTCGCAAACATACGTCCATGGTCTCTCGTGCCACTCCTTAAAATTCCTTTCAAGATCAGTGAACTCAAAGCTACCCACAATACCTTTCAGGATTGACGCGTGCACTTTTTCCGACAAGCTGTATGTAGATGTAGTCTGCCCTCTAGACGTTAGCGCTCGACGATCTCTAAAGATTAAATAGAGGGACTTCAAAAAGACTAGAGCGGATGCCCGCATTATTTTCCTTTGGTAAAAGGCTCGCTCTATGAATCAGTAAACAAACCACAAGCGTGATTGAAGGAAGTTGTTTATTTAGGATACTGGAATTACACTAACTCATAACAACTTACATTAACAAAGTCTAACGTCCAGACCCAGAAATAATGTTATCGATATACAGAGTTCCCAGCAACTGTTGATTCGTTGAAACAAATGATGTACGCGTGAGCTCAATCAGACTGCGGTATAAACTGTTTCTGTGATGAACGGCTTACATAAGTTATTTTGTTTTACATCCCACAGTAGACACAAAGATGAAAATGATAAATCATTCTCGCTTTTTACTTCAGTCATGCTTCTGGAATTTAAGACAGCGAATCCACCTCTAGTTGTTTGTTCACCATATTTCGTTTGTTAGTTTATAAACTCAGCTGCTTCTTTGAAAAAAGTTGTCAGCTTATTTCTTGTAAACGTAGATTATACCGCAAAACCAGACTGGTTAAAATTTGAATCAACAGGGTATGCCAGCGCGATCGCCAGCACTAATCCATTATTTTGACCGACAGACTAATAAGAAGTGGATTCGAAACTCGTCGGAGTTCTAACGAAGTTTTCCCGAAACCGCCCATTACTTGCTGACTTTTCTCGGTTATAATTAACCCTTCCTCAAATAATTGCTAGCTTCACACGTGACACTGGAATAACACTAAGGAACAAGTTTTCAAATAACTTAATTTCACTAGCGAAACATTTTTGGCGACGGACAGTACAAAAACAGCTAAACAAAAAATGAAATACGCGTGTGAATAAAGCTTGGTGAATTCTGCACTGGATAAAACGGAGGTAAAAACAATTATTCAGTTGGTAAAATGATCGTCCTTCGTGTCCAGCCTCTTCATTACTTTAAAACCCTAAATAATTAACGTACTGACATAATTATGCGCAAAATAAAAAATTCCTTCAGCATTCAGGACTACTGTTTAAGACATGCTTGGCATGAAGAATGAAAATATTTGAGCCTGCCGGCACGCAAGACGCCCTGGTTTAACGACGTTACATTTTAAATCTTCCTCTAATGATTTGTGGACCTATTCACGTATAAATCCACCCTAGATACTTAGCCCTCCACATTAATGGACGGACCGAATAAAACTCACTCGGAAGCGGAAATGTGCTACTACTAACTCTGAAGAGAACAGCTCTTCTTAATAACAGTCCATTTATAACTTCTTGACTTCAGCCGATCTACTGAACGGGAACGTTCATCTACTGCAATGCATCTTTACGTCCTAATCACGGCCGATCTAAGTCTCCTTTGGCAACGGTCACACAACACCCCTGTTAGGGTCGTGAAAATAAGAGAACAGCTGCAAAAGGGGACCTCAGTAAACAACGAACGTTCAAATCTCGGTTTCTTCCGTATTTCCGTTTTCCACTTTTGCCGGTGCGTCATCAGAAAGGAAATTTAGCACACCCTTGTCATTACCAAAGAAATCTTGGAGTAACTTTTCAGTATCCTCTTTGCTAATTTCGTTACCGTCTTGCACATTCGCGTCTTCATCCACGACTTTGTGTTTTTTCTCTTCCACAATGTCGCATTCTTCTGTGACTGGTTCTGGTGAACTTCTTTTCGCTTCACCAAACACCTCGTCTCCGTTCTGAGCCTCCACGCCGGAAATGCGCGGAGAGCCGCCATCTTCGAACATGCAATCCGTTTCGCCAGCGGCATCCAGATACTCTGAAATTCGACGTCGGCCACCACTTGAGCCGTCGGTAGAATCTTTTTCAGGAGTGCTGCTTATATGAAACGTTTCTACGATAATCACAGGATCCTTAGAGTAGCTACTGTACGCAAGCTGTTTGAAGTTTTTGACGATGTCTTCTCGTCCCATGTCACGAAGGGCTTTCTCAAGGGCCGCCATATTGGCTTCGGTATCCTCCTTGTCTCGCCAGGTTTTTAACACGTCAGCAGCACATTCGTTTGCTTCAGCAGAACTAGAGAGAAGAAAAACAGAATAGAGAGACGAATTCATCAGAAAATGCCCCCCAAATGTTAGTTTTTAACTAAGTACTCTTCAAATCATGGGATCACATTGAGGATCCTAAAAGAGACAATGCCTGTACCACAGGAGCTGCCTCGTCCCCAGTCGCTCGCGATCACTTTTTGGGGGATATTGATTTAATTATTAAGGAAAGCGGGGACGAAGGGAGTGATGGGAAGGTAAGAACTTTCTCTTTCCATCACTCCCCGCTTGTTCCCATCATCCGCCTCTCGCCTTTCTCGCTTGTCTCCAGCTCTCGTGTGTTGTCTCTCGCTGCTCCCCACTGAGCCTTGGGAAAGCCTGTGGAGGAGGCAGCCACTGGAGGGTACTGTTCATTGGCTGTCATTTAATACTGGTCCCACCGTAGGATTTCGTCCACAGACACACAAGCTAGAATCACCTTATACAGCATAACACACAGTATTTAAATGGTCACACTTATAAGGATTTAATCTACAGACACATGCTAGAATCACCTGACACAGCATCATACACAGTACCACAGGAAAGTACTACTCAGTAGCTTTCATTTGAATGGTCACACTTATAAGGACTTAATCTACAGACACATATGCTAGAATCACCTGAAACAGCATAATACACGGTACCAAAGGGAAGTACTACTCAGTCTGCTCAGTAGCTTTCATAAGAATGGTGTCACTTATAAGGATTTAATCTACAGCCATACAAGCTAGAATCACCTTAAACAGCATAATACACAGTACCACAGGAAAGTACTGCTCAGTAGCTTTCATTTCAATGGTCACACTTATAAGGATTTAATTTACAGAAATACGAGCTAGAATCACCTTACAAAGCATAATACACACTGTAAAGTACCACAGGAATTTCAGTAGCTTTCATATGACTGGCCACACTCTTTGGATCGCAACTTGTGCAATTTTTGGATCAGAACTTGTTTTTTAATTATCAAGCTCTAAGGATTTACAGAACAATCTTAACGTCCAGTAGCGTTCATTTTACTTTAAAAATTAATGAATTCGAGTAAGGCTGAGTTGTGACTCTGATTTTGTCAGATTTCTTGAAAAATGGGTGGATCTGTTCAATAAACATACAGATCGTGTTTTGTCAGGCCTGATAACACTCGGCGCCTGATCAAATACCCCTGGGTTTTTATATCTAGACTCTACAGTCCAGTTTAACATCATAAACGGCACCATAAAAGATAATCACAAACTAGGCGGCGAGCAAACTCTATGTTTAGGAATCACGAGAGTTCATTGCAGGAAAACATTTCAGTTTTAAAATACTCACTGTCTGTCGGAAATTTCTTGGAGTTCTGAGTCGGTGAACCCAAGCTCCTGACCGAGGCCAACCCATTCGCCACCAACACTTTTTCCAATCAATGTTAACAATTCATCTACAAAGAAACAAGTAACACAACTGTGAATGCAATTCACTACTACGGAAAGTGGTTTTTTTTTCTTCATTTCATTAAAACGGACATCAATCAGTCGCATTGCTCACAGCTCCTCATTTCCTTAACGTAAGCTGAAAGTAGCAGAAAGCGAGTAAAACCGGCGCAGGGGGATGGGGGTACATGGTGGGCACACCCGCTTCCAAGCGCTCCCGCGCTTTTCGGTCGCATCCAGTAAAAAAAAAGACAGTGAGCCTTTCCATGGTCATAACAGCAGCTGGTATTTACCGGGGCAAATTGAATATATAGCTGAGTTTATAAAACGAACCTTTTGAGTTACAGTTTGCGTCCCCCCTAAGTGGAAGAGATCAGATACAGAACCTTTAACCGTCATCATTCCGTTAGATAACTTCCCATCACTTTGGAGTCATTTCATGGCAACCACTTGACTCTGACCAATGGCGAATTTGAAACCTTCTGTTTTCAAACCCAAAAGCCTGCAATTTATTATGCTCAAAATTTCGAGAACGACCATTAAACGCACAGTTGAGACAACCGTCTTAAATAATACGCTCTAAAAAGTGAAGATTTGTCCTTATTTTGGAAGAAAAACGATGTCAAGTTCGTCCCCCACTATACAAACGTCTGGTAGACGGTAAAATTTCGCGACTTTGCTGCGCTATATCTTTGTTAGTTTTCAGCAAATCACTGTCAAACTTGGCAACTGTGATGATTTTCAGGCGCTCTTTTCAGCCGTGTTGACGGATTTTGGCTTACTGGTCCCTGTCAAAAGTCAGTGAAAAAACCGTGGAAGGGGCTATAGAGAGGAGAAGTCGTTACGTCACGTTGCCATAGTAGCAAAATTTTTGGATGACAACAAACCGAAAACGTGACTTAAAAAGTGAATCCGCACCGCTTCAAACTTCATCGATCTTATTCAATTTCATTTAATTTGGCAAATGTCGGCGAAATTTCCTCGGGTTGAATCTAAATGACCGTATCTAAGTTTAGAGTAGGAAAAAGACAACGTTTGTGTTGTGTTCAAGTTTCACGTCGCAAGGGTGCAACGACGGGAAAAAAATGTACAAAATAGCGTCAATAAAAACCTTTTGCTTTGTTGCCGTTCTCCTTCCGTCGCCGTCGTCGATGGTTTTGTTGTCATCCAGAAATAGTGCTACCATGGTGACATGACGTCATGCTTGACGTCATACCTCTATATTGTGCGTGCATTTATGGTCTATTTCAAAATTCGCAGTAAACAGGTGATTTTACGCGGGACGATTTGCAACGACGAAGTGCAACACAGCGTTACAACATTGTTTCGAAAGGCTGCAAAACGTGTTCCAATAACGTGACGTTGCAAAAATTCAAGTTTGTGAAATATGCACCAACAGGCTGATTTTTAGCAAGTAGCCATTTTTCATCTTGTTCTTTCTGGATATGCCAACCTATATCCTAATTTCACAAATTTACTTTTTGTGACGTCATCACTTTTCTTTTCTATATTGGCACCTTGTGTTGCGCTAAAAATCGTCGTTGCGATTTGTCCCGAGTAACTTTACCTCAAGCTGAACATACCTGGAAGTTGAGCTGTCCCATTGCCTTTCCTCAAGTTCTGAGTAAGTAAAAAGAAAGAATGAAAGACATCGTCATAACTCAGCAATTGATTTGAAAGCGCAAAACGCGAAACATTGCATACATTTTAAGCGTCGTCCGCTCTGGTCGATTTTTACACTAGAGATACAATGATAGTGGCAGCACAATATGACCAGTTCTCAAAACTGGACAGCATTCAACCTTTTTACTGCTACTGGCAACGAAAAATACAGTTTAACTTAAACACGAAATTTCATTTGAAGAAATACTTCAAGTTAGAAGCAAATTAAAGTATTATACGAAAGGACTGCAAGAGGTTGTATTTCCCTCATCACTCTGTCATATCATGTAGGAGCTCGTCCATAAACCAAAGGGTTAAAAATCACATTTTCATAGTTCCTAGCCTTCGAACAAGCTCTCCATTTGAGAGAACCGCGAGAAGTCACGCGAGAGCAGCACGCGACCTTTCGCGTGCTGCTCTCGCGTGACACGAGCTATAAAACCAAAAATGGCTAGGCAAACTTCTCGGCTCACCTCCTCAGACAGGTCGATGCTCAAGTTACAAATTGTTCGTACGTTCCCCTGTCGATCTTTACGAGGTTCCTTGAGTAAAGCCAGCCGGCAGGTGGGGGGCTGGGACGGATCAGTTACACACACCGTCACGGACAGTCGGTTTTCGCGGAAAGGATTAAATGTGAACTGCAGTGGCTCACGGTTGACTGGCGTGACATTGCCTAAACACCTAGTGTATACAAACAAAAAAGGATTAAAACTCAGGGCCAATACTTAAAACAGAATTTAGCCCGTGTTCAACAAAGTCGCTGTCAAAGCCAGTCAAAGCGTTGATCAACGTTAGCAAAGACCGAACGATATTAATAAACAGCTAAATGATGAAAGATGGCGCTCAGATCGTCTGGGTGGGCAAGCGCTACTTATGATTGGTTAATGGTTGCCTTGTATACCATTGACCAATCATAATTAACGCTTGTCCATTAAAGCAATCCCAGAGATCACTGCACCCAAAGCTTGTACCCATTCTCCCCAGAGTTTCCGAAGTGGGGAATAGAGAGGTGGGTTTTTGCAATGTAACATCGACCCAGGGAGGAATTTGTGTCCAGCGGTTTTAGTGGAAACAAGGGTTTGTGGGGGTTGCTCAGTCTCGCGGGCTCACAAAACCTCCCTTAGGTCCATCTTATTTTGTATTTACCAGCGAGGTGTCCACAAGGCCGTCAGCCGTTATACAGCGGCCAATCCAACGTTTCAGAAAACAGGTATTGTTTAATTTTCTGAACTCGTGTAATCTGCTGATTTTTAAATGTGTAAGCGATAAATTAAGTGTAAGTTATTTTCACACATACCTGACGTGAACTGGTCTTCCCTCGCAGACTTCAACATCTCGGCTTCGCGCTACTTCTGTGAAGCCTGTCTGCTTTTCGAGCGTCTTGTCGATATTATCATCAGTAATGCAAAAGACTCTTAGTGTAGCCTCGGTTCCATCAGGTGAAACCTTGGCGAACACCACGACCTTGGCCAAGAATGGGACAGCGGTTAACTTACGGAACAGAAGGCGTGCGTCTGACGTCACGTTGTCTGGGTTACGTGTCTCCACAAGCCAGAACCTAAAAGACATTAGACAGTTGCTTCCTCAAATTGAATAACGGCGATTTTTCTTAACAATTTGACACGATTACATGTCAACTCCTCCAAAACAAACGCGACGCAGCACCTTCAAAGGTGAAAAGGAACTTAGGCAGATGTTTCGTGTCTCACCTTGCGGGATAACTGGTCGTGAAAGTTGCGCACGCGTTTACTACGCTCAGCGGTGTTGTATCAGTGATGTCAGTCCAATTGTAGAGAGGGGCATGGGACATAGACTTCCTATTGTCCTGCGGCTGACAGCTGAGTAGTCTCAAAGAGGGCTGGATATCAACCTCTTCTCCACTCGCACTGTACAAAGGGGTGGGAATGGTAATGGATACAGGCTTGGAAAAGACTAATTCCTGTGGTTCTAAAGATACCACAGGGCTCACAGCCACCCATTCCTCATAGTCGTTGAACGATTCATCAGCAGGTTGAACCTGAAAGAACAAGACAATGAAGAAGTTTAATCAGTTCGGATGACTTATTTGTTTGCCAATTTCCTTGTCTCACTCCCCTTAGGAAGACAAAAGACCGATACTCTACAATTTATTCACTTATACAAGGCACCTTTACCCTCTAAGGCAAGATTACCGATAAAAGAGTCACCAAAAATATGCGCGTTGAAAAACCGCGTAGAAATTGACGGTTTTCTGGCTTATTAACGTTTTTGTAGTCTAGCAATAGGGAGCTTAAGCAGCGACGTTTTTGAGCGACGCACGTCAACCGGAAATGGACTTTTTGCACACTTGAGCCGTGATTTTGAACAAATTTTTGGGCAGATCGTCTCTTTAAGAATTAAGACACTTGGCAATATAAATACGGTAGCGTCAAGGCGTACTAGAAGAGAAAACGGCTCACTTCCGGTTGACGTGCGTCGCTCAAAAACGTCGCTGCTTAAGCTCCCTAATTTTGCAGTTACTCTTACGCAGCATTTCTTTGTGTCGCCATTCGCCCCTTTAGAAACGAGACGGAAGCTGGGCTGAGTAAGCTTTCGCGAAGACTTCTGGGACTGTCACGTGGGAGAGGGGGGAAAATTGGCCAATAGCTGACCGGCGCGTCCCCGGTAATGATCCCAGAAGTCTTTGCGAAAGAATAGAAAAAGCGTGGCGAATAGAAGGAGCGTTGCGTGGCAAGACAAAGAGCGGCTATACAGGAGACCAAAATGCAGCTCTCCATTTGGGGGAGTCGCGAGAAGTCACGCGAGAGCAGCACGCGAAAGGAGACGCGAGCTGGCAGGTTACTTTATTTATTTTCTTTACGATTACTTGCAGACAACTAAAACTTTCAACTTCAGAATTCAATTCGCCCATACCCCATTCTACGGGTAAACTCGTATGCTAACGAGCCAAATGTAAGCAATGACGCCAAGATGAATTCGACAATATCAAAACCACCAAAAGCGATGCGAAATAGAAGAGGGCACAAAGTATTAACCTGCAAAATAATTTTCGTTCCACTTGACACAGCTCCTTCAGGAACTTTAACTTGAACTTGAGGAAGCACTGAAGACTTAAGGATATCTCCGCCCGGTCCAACCATGAAATTTTCTTTCTTCAGTCGGGAGATGATAGAGAACTTCTCAGGGAAGTCATGTGTTTCTATTCGAGCGTATCTCTTGCTAGGAAATCCTTGGTGAATGTTCATATCTGAACTGTAACCATCCACCGCTAAAACAAATTAAGAAACAAGAAACGATAAGATATAATTTGGTAATAGATTTTAATTTATTGGGAGGAGGGAGGCGATGCACCAAAACTAACACCGACTCTAACCTATAACACTAACACTTGAACCAAAGTTAATCCCATACACCAACACTAACACCACACTAACAACTGAACCAACACTAACATCAACACTAACAGTTACACCAATACTGACACCAACACTAACAACGACACTAACAATTACACCAATACTAACAACAACACTGACAGTTACACCAACCAATACTAACAACAACACTAACAATTAGCCCTTTGACGGTTTCCATCCACGTGGTACAAAACCGGCATATTGGCACGCAAAAGTCGCATTGAGGTAAGACCAACAAAAGGCACACATAATTCTAAATGGTAATTTCCATTGTTTGTCTTGTCCCAGTGCGAGGTTTGCGTCCCAATATGCCGGTTTTGTACCACGTCAATGGAAACCTGCAAAGGGCCTATTACACTAACACTAACACCAACATTAATGCCCAGCACCAACACTAACACCAACACTTACACCACTAACACCAGCACCTTAACCCCCAACACCAACATTAACATCAATACAACACCATCACTTACACCACAGTAACTCACTACACTACATTACAGTTAGCTATAGAGCGATTTTTGTATGACCTTGAAAAATAGTTTCGGTAAGAGTTCGTTATTTGTTTTATCAGCCAACGGATAAAAAGATCACACAGAGACTCTTCGTTTTCCCGCCAAAACAATCCCTAACATGGAGAAGGCATTGTTCGATTGGTTAATCGTATTGCAGTATGACGTCAAAGCGAAGTATTGATTGATTTCTAGAGAGTTCTCGGGCATGGAGTTTTCTCATCCGAGCGTGCGCTTAACCAACCAAAAGCCACGCGCGTTTGTATCCGTTCGATAAACCAATCAAATCCCTCTATTTCGGTTAGTTTGTTGTTTCTATTTTGTTCGCGCGTTTTCATTTCAAGGTCATACGAAAATCGCTGTATCAGGGATTCTCTGTATTCTCTTAGAATTTGTAAGAACCTTCTATTATAATCACTATTTGTAAATAGGCTTTTCATCATGATAAGTGTAATTTTATTGGTATCAATTTTGTTTTTAGAGGGCCACTAGGGAGGGAGAATACTGGAATTCTTAAGATCTTTTATTATAATTACTATTTGCATAGGCTTTTTATCATGATTGTTGTAATTTATTATTATCAATTTTGTTTTTAGAGGACCACTAGGGAGAAAACTTCATAGTAATTGGTGTCACCCTCTTAAAATAAAGGTTATTAAGATTATTATTAAAACACACGGCCCAGTCTCCTATTCGCTCACCTTTCATGTCTTCGACACAAACTTCCTGCCAGTTCCACCCTCCATCCTGAGTTCGAAGTACAACAAGTTCTCTTTCGCCATCTCTAAGCGCAGAGAAATGCGGCAACTCCAAGTAAACAGGCTGCAGAAATTTGACGCCCGACGGGCTAACATCAAGGACGCGACAGGCAAGAGCCTCGCCTTCATAAAGCGGCGGTAACAGAGATGGTTTGTTCGGCCTTGAAAGAGAAAGATTAAGACCATTAAGACCAAACGCCAGGTTTGGGTATATGCAGTATTTTCCTTTTTTTTTTGCTTGTTAGCCTGTTTGACAAACGTTTCTTAGAAATCAAAAAAGATAAACAGACAGTCAGGACCGTACAAAGGGTCTAAAGGTTCAGTCACTTTTCTGTGGTATTGTTTTTTTTAATGCTGCAAATGGTGATTTTATCTTTTCAGTCTGTGGACTAAGCTCTTAAGTGTGACCAGAAACTCATAAGGGGTTGTTCAACCCCTTATGGGTTTCTGGTGTGACTTAGATGAAAGCTGTTGAAGAGCAGGTTTTAATTCCTGTAGTGCTGTTTATTATGCTGTACGAGGCGGTTCTAACTTTTCAGTCTGTGGCCTACAATTTTAAGTGTGACAATTTAAATGAAAGCTACTAAGCACGACTCTCCTGCGGTACTATTCATTACACTGTACAAGAAAGTTCTAGGTTTTGAATCTGTTGTCGAAATTCTAAAGAGTGAACATTCAAATGAAAGCTACTGAGCAGTACATGTACGTTCCTACCGTATTGTTTATAATGCTGTACAAGGTGGCTTTAACTTTTGCGTCTGCGGATTAAACTCTTAAGTGTGATCATTCAAATAAAAGCTATTGAACAGTTCGTTCCTGTGGTGATGTGTATTATACTTCAGAGGGTGGTTTTAACGTTTGAAAATGAAACCTTTAAGTGTACCATTCAAATGACATATATTAAGCAGTACACAAGGTGGTTTTAAATTTTGCGTCTACAAAATAAACTGTGATTCTTCAAATGAAAACTATCGAACTATACTTTGATGGAAATTTTTACGTGTATGTGTTCAATAACCGTCCATGTATGACTCACCGTATTTGTTTACAAGTAATTCTCGTTGGCATCTGGCAAGATCTTGGCGGCAAGGTAATTCGAAGTCCTGTTTGCGAGCTCTCCATTTTCCCTCCCCGAGCGTCGACCAAAAAACTAACAAGGAAGTCCCCGGAAACGGGCGGCTCGTACTTAGGCACGTTATCCGCTGCCATATCTGCGAGACTCGACGGCAACTCCGATTCTGTTACGATGGTTTCCGAAGTCGTTATGGTCTGTGATACATTGAAATCGGAGAGACGCGATCGGTCCAAGTCGGATGCTCTGGATCCAGTAGGGGTACCCTCAAAGAACCCTCCGGAGAATCGTGAGGAGCTGAAGATGCCCGAGTCTCGGTGTTGGCCGAGAGTCAAGTGGTGTTCTTCATCTACCATCTCCTCCATTGTCATAAAACGGTCGATGGACTCTTCGGGAATTGCTGGTTCTGCAGTAAAAATATCAAGTTCCGGCACGTTGAAAAGGACGTTCTAACTCGGATTTTAATGAAAACGCATACAGGCTTTGCTTCATTACTTTCAACGGTTAAAAAACAATAAAGCAATTGTAAACTTATGATCTATTCAGACCAGAGCTAAGACACGTTTAAACGATGTTAATTTTGACGCGGTTTAAAACTTCTTTATACGCGAAAAGTGCCGGCTGAGTTTTGCATTTTCTCTTAATGGTTTTCAAATTGTTAACCCACATTTACTGAAATTAAAAATGTTTTGTTGGTGTGAATGGAGCAAAAATAAAACTTAATATTACGACTTGAAAGCTCAAGTGGCAATCTGGACCGTCACAGCAGTGACCGCTGTCATCACGAAATCAATGATGAACCTTTTAATCCACTGACATCCTTGCAATCCTACACTTCCTATCCCCACTCCATGTTCTTCCTCGTTTTAAAGCTTTTAAAATGTTTTTGTTATATTTTTAAATATTTATCTTCCTTCACCCTGAAGAGACAGACGTCGTCCGGATTCATTAGCTCACGCTAGTGTTTGTGATGGGTCGCAAAACTTTTGACGCCAGATGTACGCAATCTGATTTATAGTAACCCAGGGATTAAGTTAAGCTTAGGTTTGGAAGGTAGCCAAAGTCTGCACTTATTGGCGTAATTAAAAGGTTTCCATGGGTTGGTGACATGACAGGATTTTACCCGGATTCAAAGCCGATTAGTTTACCCAGAAGTCAAGCGGGTCATGGGAGCTATCACAACGGCGCGACTCAAAGTAAAAGGTACAATGTACTCTCGCAAGCTAAGACGTGAAGATAAAAGTTAGTCGCTTAAGTTTCTTAACGAAGCAAAAGCCAAACAACTGTGATTCTAAGTTTTTGCACCGACTTCAAAACTTCCAGTGAGCTTTGCACAAAATTTTCGGTTGAAAAAACGTGTTGTCACGCTTGGATATGGACGCTGAGAATACAAGCGTAAGGTTCATGCGCAATCGCCGGGTTCTTTGCGTGTCTTTTGAGGTTTTTGTAAGGCTTGTTTTTACTTTTGTTAGGGTAGAGGTAAGATCAGTCAAAAGGAGAGGCACTAATCATTCCCGTTGCACGCTACTCAAAACTGAATTGTACGAGCTTACCTTCCTCGACTTCAGCTAGCTCTAAAGCCTCAAGGACCTCTTCCACTTCTAACTCTTCCGGTGCTGCACTGAACACAATGTCGTCTGAGTCCTGGTCTTCTTCGCCTTCCCCTCCTTCTTTTTTCTAAACAGGTAAACAATACCGTCAAGTCACACAAGCTTAAAGAGACTTTCATGAAAGTCACGCAAGCGTAACGTCACTTAGGTGAGCTGTCACGGGAATTAACTGCAGTTTCAGCAGTGTAGCGGATGACTTCGCAGGCGCTTTCTGTCAAATACGTCCCCTAGGGGTTAGCGAGTCAAGAATGAAAGAAATAGCTTTTCTCAGGGGGGTGTTGAGGCTTAAAATGCAAGGGTTTATCCCAGGTATGATCTCCTGGGTATGACATCCTGTAGCCTCAGGAGGAGTGGGGTCACAGAAGACTCCAAACCCCTTTCCCCTAGGCGAGAGAGCTGGCTTGCGAGGCTGGACATCTCAAGGAAGAGTGTATTAAAAAGTGACACTTTTTAAAAGGAGCGTTCCTAAAAGTGCCCAGTGACCGAGACTACAAAGCTGCCTGTTGATCGAAACACACATGCAAAACGCAGGTAAAGGTTACTCAAAATAACTTAAAAGCTAATCGAGTTAAGAAACAAAAAACTAAGCAAAGACGGTTGGCAAAAAGGCTCGGAAAACAACACAAGAAATACTCATACAAAGGCGATAAGAAATAAATTTACTACAAATAAATATATTAGCAACTCTTTCTTCGCTAATACATACATTATGGTTGGTACTCGATGAAAATTCGGACTGTTAAACTTGGACAAGCGACAGGAATGTCAGACGTCTTTAACTTTAAATTGTAAACTGTATGTATCCTAAGCTAATCTTAAAAATCTGACAGGGCTTATTCAATATAAAGAGTTTCAAAAGCCCATACAATGTTGAGGGTGATATAATAATCTCATTGTAGCGTTAAAACATGCAAGATAATAGGTTGACTTCGATCACGCCTCACAAAATTGTCTAATTTCTAAGATCTCAGATTCGTGCAGCTTATTTGCACTTTGTATCAGAGCATGAATCGACGTTAACAAAGCAATATTGTAACTGTCAGTCCTTGGCATCCACGTTTTCTAATTAACCCAGGACGGTTGATCATTTTACAAGTAGTCGTGGCGAAGATTCTTAACGAACTTCTCTAACCTCACGCTTTAAATTCCTACCCAAACTGCGAACATGCTCCCGATAACTATTAGTTTTTGGACTACAATATATTCGACAATAAATATCAAATACTTATTTTAAGGCCAACACAAAACTTTGATTTTTTTTGTTTATTTTCCATCACAGCCTCCGCCCTCCCTGTATCTGTACTCTTATCTTGAACTTAAAGCAGACAAACGCTCGCATTAGCTTTAGACAAGAAAGAGTTTAAGAAGTATAAATTCTTAATCCTTAGACTTACAAACTGTTAAAATTCTCGCTCCTTCGAATGCAGAAATCAATATCAAGCTTATTGAGGAACGTTGAAACTTCCACGTTCTTCCAAGATCTCAAAAACTTATCGTAAAGTTTATAACTCACCGTCGTATTTTACACGTAAAAGGATCATGTGACGACGAATTTCCCCGTAGCTTCCGAGATTCCGAGCTTCCGAGAACAGGGTTTCCAAACTAACTTCTCTAGGCTCTCGAAGTAGTGATAAGTTCACAACTGATATTGTATACTGAATTGGTTTGAACATTAATAGCTAGGGTCAGCGTCATGGGGAATACTTCATTTTCAGCCAATACCTGCATGTCTAATTCATAAATGGCGTCTAGATCCACATCAAAAAGATACCATCAAATCGGAAATGCCTTGTGGAAAGAGGAATGCATGAGCACAATGATTCTGTACTCGAGTCAACTAAGACGTACTACAAGAAGTTGAAAACTTCGACTCGACTGGTTCAACCTCGTACCCATTTCTACCTGAGCCATTAACATCTAAGCAGTTAGGAGCCTCTCAAAGATCATTCACAACTCGTGTAGCCTGCCACATATTTATGCTAATAAGAACACTTCATTCTTGAACAAAAATCGCCGTAACACCAAGGAAATTACAATACGACGATAACTTGAATCTCCGTCTATAGAAACTGTAGAAAGAAGCCAACTGTATTTCAAAAGCATATGACCCCATCGTTAAACGAAAGCTTAAAAGCCAGCAGAGCTATACCTGCAAGCTCCTGTCGACTTCTGACTCTTACTGGAGTGTTTTCCCCAAATGTATAACATTTATTCAACACTTGTGGTATTTTAACACTGTTCGTATGTCACCTTTTAGTCTGACGATGTACGATATATGTATAAATACCGCAAAATCTAACTTTTACACAAGTCTTGTATTCTGTTGTCTGTATAATGTGAACATTTGACAATACTGGGTTAAACGTTCATCCAAGATCTCCTGAATGATTTGCCTGTACTAGAAGACCCTAATTTCTCAATTCCTCTTAATGATAGTACAGGTTTTACCACATTAGATTATCCAAAATGTTGATAACAATTGACACCGTCCCTTCAACGAACGACTTATTAAAGCTCCAAAAATTACAAACCACATTAAAAGGGAATGTCATTGGCACCACTAGTTGCTTTCCTGTATATTCGCGACTTCGGTGCGCGAAACATAAATTCTTCGTGAAATGTCTTAGCAGAAATTCTTAGAATTTGGTCATTTCAGGTTGTGTTTTTTTTTTTTCAAACAGCAACGAAATGCACCGAGAATTATAGCACACATGCAGAGCCATGACAACCTTTTGTTTGAGAGACGTCTTGAGGACTTACGAGAAAATGTAAAGGATTGCTTTTTTAGGTCTAACGATCAGACCAGTAGTTGTATTTTTATGTCTGATCTGCACCAAAAACGTTTCTCCAGAGAAAGATTCTTGACTTGAGAAATACAGTAGAACTTCGATATAACGAACCTCTATGTAAGGAAGTTCTCGGTACACCGAACAACATTCTTCGCCCTGGTAATAGTAAGATATATGGAAAATAACCTCGATATACAGCGAACATACTTCGCTTGGCCCTTAGATATATCGATTCCACTGTATTCGAAATAATGACCCTTGGACTTCAGCGCGATTAAACCGGTCAGGCCATAATGATTTCGTTAAGTGGGATTTCAGTGGGAACTACAAGGTTGAAACATGGTCAAGGACGTATAAAAGAGGAAGATCACCTTTCTCAATATAATGAGGTTTTTTTCCTTAAAAACGTTTCCCACCTGAATAAAACAATGTTGACAAATGGCGCCGACTGTAATAACAGGTTCACAAATTTTCAAACACTTAGAACTTTTTTTAGTGGAATATCAAATAGTTTGGTGAACTAACAGCGAATTGGTAATGTTCAAAACTTTGAACGAGATGTTGCAAAAGGGTTGTACAATATTTCGTCGCTGTAGTACTTAAATTAAGTGGGTAAGTCATGGTGAGTTCCATATTTTTTGGGTCAAGCCTGAGAAGTATTCTCAGACATGTGTTCACATTGGAACTCTAAAAGAAAGATATCATACTATTCTGTCACAGGGAAAACAATACATGGTTAGTCGACAACACAAGAGTTTAATTTGAAAACCTTGACCCAGTTTTTTGAAGTTGCAATCTGTTCCCACTCTGGCCATCAAAATCAATGCCTTACAATTAAAGTTTAGGAATTCATAGGATGAGAATAATTTTGAATAAAACTGAACCATTATTTCAGGGTTTCTTTGGTTCCAATGTGATTAGGGGGCTTTGAGCTACTTCCAATATTTCACAACCTAGCTCCTTTCACTTGCATCGAACTTACCGCTTTTCTCTTCAGCGTTATATGAGTCACTGTTACTTTGGTGAGTGTTTCGGTGATAGTTGTATTCAAGTTCACCCTCTGTGAGATGTACAAGGCAGTGTAGCCCTCCTAAAACACAAAAGGATAAAGCAATGCCATTTAAAATGCTGAGTCTAAATGCTCTAAAACAATGAAATCGTTTTTATTAAAATTAGTTAGGCTCTACAATGAACTGACAGTCTTGAAAGGTGGACCAATCCTTCTGGGTGGACATTGGAGGCTCAAAGAAAAAAGACAGCTTAGGACTACCTATTTTGAAATTAAGTGCTACACTTGTTTAAAATATACAACCTCATAAGGTAACTGGTTCTCAACAAACTTCACATATAAATCTGAACACTAACTCTCTAACAGTTAAAAAGCTCTCTGATGTGAAAAGTGAACTTCAGAAAAATGTTGGGCAGAGCGTGTTTTCATTTGCTTGCCAGTAACAAACTTTTGGTAGTGTTATCGATGGTTGATCAGCCCCGGACAAATTTTAGTAGCTTTGGCAACCACAAAACCGGAACATCGACTGAAATCGACAAAAACCGCGAAACCGCAATAAAAACTGACGGAAACAAAAAACCGGAGACTTCAACGATTAACTGAGAGGACAAATCCTAGTAACTCATTTAAAACTTGAAGAAACAGCGTCTTCTAACAAATGGATCAACACACACTGAGCAAAACTAGAAACCGAAGCAATTATGAAAACCCCAAAAACCGTTTTTCGTTTTGAAAAAACGCATAATCGAATGGTCACAAACAGAAACATTTTCACTGTACTTACTTTTTTTTACCAAGTTTCCAAAAAGATTGCTACGGACTTATTGCAACTACTTGAACAAATCCATGAGTAACATAGTTTTATACTTCACCCTAAGTTAATCAAGGTCATAACTTTTGGCACCCTTAATAAAAACTACGTGCAAGGAGTTTCCTGTATAAATATTATCAATATTATTTTAGACGATAAAACATGTTGCTATATTTATTTTAGTTAATACAAGAGGTTATTATGAGTCAAGTCAAATTCCTAAAATGTTCCACACGCAATTTTCGACTGTACGGGAATAATCATTCGCCTTAGGGTTAACACAGGGGCGGAAGCATCAACTCCAACGAGACGAAGAGACGCAGACGCAGACACAGGAACTTCTTTTTAAAAGGAAGTTTCTGTTTAAATACTGGCAAGTAAAGTAAGTTTTCTTGGTTGCGTAATTCAGGAATTTCTCATAACTAGTTTTCAGTTGAGTGCTGAAAGTTACTTTGAAATATATTGCGTACATTGCTACGTTGCGTGACAGGCTAAAAAAAAAAGCGGGACACTTCTCAGCCAATAAAAAATGACTTGCTCGCACGTGCTTCCCGCGCTTGGAGCCATAAGCCATCTAAGCGTTTTGATTGGATCTATGTAATGTCTGCGCCTGTTGCAATAGGCCAAAACAATTACGTGATCATTGGAGTTGTGATACACTGTTCAAACACTGTGTACGTTTTGACTCCGAAAGAAACCCAGCCTGTTGACGAAACGACGTGTTATACATGTTTCGACCAAACACGGCACAGTTTTTTAATGGGATTCAAATGACTTCCACATAGTTAGACTGTAGACATGCCTTCATTACACAAATTTTCTCCGTCCTGGCAGAAAGCGTGAACGTTTAACCTGCTTACAGTTAAACTATAAAGGCACCATAAAAAATTTAAACGAACGATGGAAGAAGATTATAGGCAGGAGCCACGCAAAATACTTTAGGCTTGATAATATGGCATTCAGTTGTGTCGCCGTGACTGACTAATCTACGGAAACTTTCAATTTTTTTAAACAAACTTTTCAAAATTTTTGTGAATCCTGTTACGAGGCATTTTTTTGTTCACGTGGAGTTCTCTCCAAAAACTAACAATTTTCGTTGATATGTGAAGGAATCTTATGACTGCTTGAAATCTTGACGAGTCTTTTCCAGAACCCTATCTAAATAAGTACAAATGGTATTAACACGGTTCAGCGGTAATCTCTGTATCGACAATTCTTAACAGTAGCTGACGTATTTACAGGCTATGGGACAGGTCTGCGCGCAGCCTGGGATATTTTCAAGTCGATCCGAAAGAGTTTTAAGGTTTGGATAATAAAAAACTCTTGATCGTCCTTTGAAAATACAGCGTTCTGTAACAGCCTTAAATAACGACAAAACACCATAACAGATAAAAACACTTCAGGCACGATCATTTGGTTATTTCAACAAAGTAAGCCGATTTAAAAAACCTTGATATATAACATGTGGCCCGCCACCTGTGTTAACCTCTAGTTTGTTGGGTCAATATTTGGTCAAGGTTAGTGAAATAGAAGTAGCAGATTACTGAGTTTCGTTTCGGAAGTCGGGTATTAAGCTAAACTATGATAAATGCATGAAAAATGAGGTCGGTGTTACGCGTAGAGCGACCGCGGGTTTTTAAGCCTCGCACTAACAAAAATCAAATAACTAAGGCAATAAAGTCTAAGGAATGGTGACTACCACATTACTGAAACAGTCCCATTTCTATTTCATGGTTTACGTAAAAACAGTACATTCCTAGAGTTTGCCAATTTGCTGGAGAAACTCAACTTGTTATTTAATTGTCACTTTGATTAGAAATGAGTGTCAGAACACAAAGAACGTTGGAATTTTTCTGAGGCTGCTTAAAACAAACTTTCAACAATTGCTTTTACTTCCGCCAGGTTTCTGATGAAAATTTTATTCTTTTTCAAATTTATTTTCGGTACACGAACAATGCATGCAACTAAGACGAATTCAGATTCCTTACGTCAACTTATTCTCCACAACGCTAGTTTGTCAGGACTACCGCTCGAACCGTAAGTTTTGGAGTGGAAAATTCAAGTTATAATAGAGACCTTTAGCTTCTAAGATAAGGACGAGATTTTCTCAATACTAAGCAATGCGCGCGCGTGAACCAGCGTCATTTTGGCGGGAAAACGTGATAGCCGTCGTCATTCTGTTACGGATTTTAGCGAGAATGTCGAAGTGACGGAAATACTGAAGTTTTCAACTGTAGAGGACTTAACTTTACAGTGAAAAAAAACAAAAACAGCGTAAACATTTCTGGTGAAAAAAGCTCAAATTAATCTTTCCGGGGTGTCTATTTTTGGAGAATAAGAGGAAAAACTTTAAATTCAAATCTCTTCCTTGTGGTGGTCATCATTTGTCTACACATTTGAAGCTCGCTTTACGAAAAGCCTCTTATCAAGAACCCGGCCGGGTTTCAAGCAGACTCCATCTCCCGCAAAACGGTCAACGCATCACTTTAACATGAACTTAATGAATCCAACTAACAGACTTAACAATTGTAAGTCCGTCTCATTTGATTATGTTCCAAGTTTTCGTCTTAAAGACTTAATAGCCGAAGCGAACCGAATGTCTTACAATCAACTTTAAAAGACTTTATTTTAACACAATACAAACTGAATTTAGGATGTCACTTAGGCGCATATCTACACGTTGTCTTGTGTAACAAGAAAAAAGATAAAAAATTTGGACCAATTTTAAACGTGTTCTTTGCGGACTAAAGACTGTACAGATATAAGGCACTGTCAACTTGCCAAAAAACTATAATTGACGTACGTGACACTTTCCTTAATTAACCCACAGAGTGAAGCATAATGCGTCTGAGAAGATTGTAACTGAAGTGTCATAATAAACGGCGTAGCACCTCATATCTTTGGTCTTAAAAATCTTTGGTCCAATACTAAGTAGTGCGCGCGCGTAAACCTGCGTCATTTTGGCGGGAAAACGCGATAGCCGTCGTCATCCTTCTACGAGTTTTAGCGAGAATGCTGAAGTGACGGAAAATAACTATCAAAAGTTAGAAATTTTTAAAAAATCATTTTGCGATCAGAACAGGGCTTAACTTCCTTCAATAACAACCAAAACCAAAGAAAACACATCTGGTGAAAAAAAGTCAAATTAACTTTCCGGGTCTCTATTTCTGGAGACCTCGCCCTCGTCTCGAATCCAAAGATCTCTCATGAATGCGTCATTCACTGTACTTCTCCACAGACTCAGCCGTACTGAGCCGTGTTTCCGTCAATATTTGTTTACTCATTTGAAAGCCTCTTATCACGAACCTGGGTTACGAGAAGTCTCCATCCCCCGCAAAACGGTCAACGCATCACTTTAACACGAACTTAAACGAATCCAATAAACAGACTTAACAATCGTGAGTGCGTCTCACTTGAACATGTTCCAAGCTTTTGTCTTTAAGACTTAACAGCCGAGGCGAAAGGAATCTTTAAAATCAACTAAGAAACCCTTTACTTTAACACAATGCCAACTGCGTTTTGGATGTCACTTATGCAGATATATTAAATTGTCTTAAGTAACAAGAAAAATGATTAAAACTTTGGACCAATTTTGTGCGTGTTCTTTGCAGACTTAAGGTTGTACAGATATAAGGCGCTGTCAACTTGCCAAAAAACTATAATTGATATATGTGACAATTTTCTTAATTAACCCACGCAGTAAAGCATAATGCGTCTGAGAAGATTGTAACAAGTGTCAAGACCAACGTGGTAACAAGAATTATCTTTGGTCCAAGGTTTAAGCCCATAGTTGAGAGAGTAAAATAGTTATGAAGCCCATATTACCTTTGAAGCTTGCAGTCATTCACAACCAGTCTCCTCGTCTAACTAAAGTAGAACTCCGATAACTTGAACTCGGATAACTCGAACTAAGTTCTTAATTTTCCTTCGATTTCACCCCACTTTTCAGTCCGATTTTTACTAGGTTAACTCGAACTCGGATAACTTGAATTCCTCACTAACTCAAACTAAATTTCCTTTCCCTTGATCAAAATTTCACTGAATTTTACCCCGATGACTTTAATTCTGGTTCTTGTAACTCCACTCAGATACCATTTCATTATGTCTTCTTGATGTCTAATCGGTAAAACCACTAAAACTAACACTACAGCAATTTGACTTTGATTGGTGCAACTAACAGATCACGTTTTATCATAAGAAGCATATTCATGTTACCGTCTCCGATGAAATAAGTTAAATTTGCGCTGCACTATACTCTGAAGAGCTGAAAAATCAGTAACTATCAATTATTAAGACGGCAAATTTCACATTCAATCGACCCCGATAACTCGAACCCCGCTAACTCGAACTGTTTTTCGTTTCCCTTCAGAGTTCGAGTTAACGGGGTTCTACTGTATTATTAGCCTTAATGCTGGTTTGCATCCGACGCAAGCAGGCTCATTAGCAGTTATTCCACAAGTGCGCGCTGGACATGAGAAGGAAGGTAGCCAACGAAGCGCGTAGCGCCGAGTTGGCAATAATCATCTCATATCCAACAAGCGCGAGTGGAATAATTGTTTTATTAAAAACGCAACCAAAATATCGAGAGTTCTCCCCGACTTTATTTTTTAAAACAATCGATTTTCAGCTTGTTTTTAATTTTGAGCAGACGCGTACAGTTACCATATTTGGAGAGCGTGGTATAATGGCTTATATACCACGATGGCTAAGCCAATCAGAGTTCTAGAATTGCATTATCAAATGATTCAGTTTTAAATAACAAGTATTATAACCAACCATTCCACTGATTAAGAAAATATGCAAACGAGTATAATGGTTTAAAACACACAGCGTGCAAAGGAAGGCGTGTCCGATAGCCCAAGGCTAGTGGATTTTGCTATGGGGCTAGTGAATTCGCTTCTGAACTTGCCCGACGTGCGAGTGAAGTTTTTTTCGGAGAATTTTATAAAATTACAGAAGAACGGTAATCAATCCTGCTAATCAAAGAATTTTTTCGGGCAAGTTAAGATGACTCTTGGTCTAGCTATTCTAGTACAATGTGGACAGACCCTTTCGCTGTATTTCGCTAAATTTTTACCTCGTCGATTTTCATCCATAGACTCAACGCTACAACAGGAAGAAAACTAGCCTGCGAGCGAGCTCTCCACTTGGGAAAGTCGCGAGTGGTCACGCGAAGGCAGCACGTGAAAGGAGACGCGTTCTCTCGCAACTCGCTTCGCTCAAAATGGAGAGCATGCTAGCAGGCTAAAAGAAAACTAAAAGCAGTTACTCACATTGGTCAGGGCATCTGGAGGGGCTCCGTATTCCAACAGCAGGTCAATTATCCACTGATGTCCATACTGTGCGGCAAGATGAAGTGCCATGTAACCATTCTTCGTCTTGGCCTGGATGTCAGCACCGGCCTCAAGTAGTAATCTGGCCAGCTCAAAGTGACCGTATACGCAAGCAATGTGTAAAGGAGTGAAGCCACTCTGAGTGAGGACAAATACATGAAACAGATCAGTTTATTGAGCATACATTTTCTCCCCACTACTTCCTATGCAATTCATATGGAACTTGTGAAGAGAGTTTGGATCAAAATCAGGGTGTTTTATCTAAGGTGATCATATACTGTATTCTCATGATGTTATAGTGAAAGAGGTGATAGCTCAAGAGTGAATGATGCTAAACATTGTTACAGAGTCCAAAGGAGTTTCGTGTGAATAAATGAATAATTTATTTAAAGTCTCACCTTGAAAAATGTCTATACCTGTCGCTTAGCACGATTAATTAGCACAATAGGATCTTTATGAATCTACTGTAAACAATTTCTTCGCTTCTTATCTGACCCAGATCGACTTTTTTGTTCGCCATTTTGAAACTTCATAACCGCAAGCCATATCCTCGCTGGCGCACGGCACGTCGCCCGAAGGGCGACCGAGGCACGAAGTGCCGAGTAAAAAAAAAGTATTTTATACTGTAAACCGATCTTGTGAGCCCTCAGTCTCTTGGTTTGCGGTCTATAGAACGTGTTACGAAACTGTAACGCGATCAAAATAACCCATTTTTTCAGAGGTTTTCGACGGGTTTTGATGTTCTAACGACAAACACATCTCCTCTGGACTCTGTGACATTGTTAGGGTTTAAAAGGGCCAGCAGCCACGAAAGTGACGTAAGCGAGAATGACAAAAATCAATGCAACGAGTTAGAATCCCCTTTACAGCAAACGGTGAACGTTATTTTATACCATGCGATCAAGCTTTCCCTTAACTTTCCGTTAACTGTTAATTATAAGAAATATCACTCTTTACAAACATCATTTTTGTTACTAAAATTTGTAAAGATTGAAATAATAGAATCTTTTGTTTCAAGAACTAATGCGCTTCTGGTTTGGCACATTAATATCAATAGGTAACGTCAGCATGAGCATCCGTATATTTACGCAAAAATAAGTGGTTTCATGTCAGTCTGTGTTACACGACGCAAACTTAACAATTGGAGACAACTGCAAAACTGCCAATCGTGTTTTGGCAATTATGCTTACAGCAGACTCTTTCAGCCTTTTTTAAACTGTTTGACATGACGAACCAGTTAGTAAAATCCGTCAACACCACCGGAGAGAAAGCCATAAAATCAGTAACATTCATGCTAAGTTTGAGAGTCAGTGATATGTCAAAAATTAACGAAAAGATGACATCCGCAAAGCCAAGAAATTGAGCAGCAATTTGTAAGACGAGGGCCGGTTTATGACCCCGTCGAATAAACGACTATAGTATTTCACGACTTTGCGGAACTAAAGCTGTTTTAGTTTCTGACAAATCAAGTTTACAATTGGTAAGTTTCCTAGTTTAAAGGCGATCTTTTCAGCAGTGTCGATGGATGTTCGGTGACTGTTAAAAGTTACAAAAACCGTGGATCTATTCCGGTCATTTAAATCAACCAATCAGAAGTCAAAACAGACACTACAGCGCGGGAAAACGCACGTAACCTTTGGTTTTAGCCTTACTTCTGATTGGTTGAAAAAAAGCCAAGGTAACTAAACCAGCCAATGACAACAGAAGTTCGAGAACCTGAACCAAATACCTGAAGCCAGAGCCAGGCGGTTGAAATATGTGTGTGAGCAAGTCACGTATGGTTTTGATATGACTCTAAAGCTGTGCTTTAAGACAAGTGCACTGAACCTGTTAAGTCCAGGGCGTCCAGAATATGATTTCTATGCAAAAACTGAGATTTCCTAGTCGCCCAAAAGCAAAATTAAGGAGACTCCGGGCGCTGCTAGAGCACAGCCCTGGACTCCTCATTGGTTGAGAATGAGGCGCGAGCTATTAAAAGGCCGGTAACAACGTACGATTTGTCGGCCCACGTTTATCCTTTAAATGAAGACCGGCCCGATGAACCTTGGCGTATAAATTGGCAGCCAACAGATAGCACCGACAAATCCTACAGTGTAAACAGGCCTTCCTTCAACAGGGAGAACCAAAGTAACTGCTAAATTACCTTCGACCCTCAATCGAAAGCAACTCCAACTCAATGTACAAATAAATTACATACCACAGTCTGGGCATTGATAGGGGCATTGTGCTTGAGAAGAAGTTTAGCCACATCAATTCTGTTTTCTCTAGCTGTCAGATGCAATGGCGTTAATCCGTTCTATAACAAAAAACATACAATTTTCTTAAATAAGAAATCTAAGCATGTATTTTTAGCTTAACGACACATATTCCCGTCAGATAAAAGCCGATGATATTAACAGAGCAATCGCGTCAAATCAGTGTCAAATCCTGAGACTGATTCCAGAATAATCCGGATTGCCTTCATTCTTGCGATACCATTCCTTTGACATGAATTCTAAAGTAACCTGTTTTTGATGTACTTTAAACACAGCAAGAACAGTTAATTGGTACAGTATAGTTGATTTGTACAGTTAATTAAAGTTCATCAAAGAAATGGAAATTTCATCTTTTCCTAACGACCTGAAATCAAGACATCCGCCAGCCTCCGAAATACAGGCGAACAGCCAACTCCTGACGCTACAGGCTTCTATCTTTACTGACCCTGGCTGATTGAAATAAACCAGATTTCAGTGAGAAATAAACTAGCCTGCAGTGCAGGCGTCTTCCATTTAAAATCAAAGATGGGACCACTATGTGAACACGACCAAGGTTTGTTTCTAAAATACGCCTTGTTTTGTTTTTGTTTTGTTTTGTATTTGTTGTTGTTGGTATTTTATTGCAATATTATTGTTTATATCATTATTTACATTGGTGGTGACGCCTGGGAGAGCTCCATTTTCCACGAGGTGTTCACAAAGCTCCACGTGACCTTCTTTAGCTGCCAAGTGTAGAGGGCTGATGCCAGTCTGAACAGAGAAAGCAAAACAGGCTTAGCTTGACAAGGAACTGCCTAAACAACGGGAAGATCCAAGCTCGATTAACGGCCGCTGTTCGGGAAATGAGACCGCTCTTCTTTCCGGGTCTTGTTCCTCCCGAGATGAGTCTTTTCTGGGGCCCGTTTCTCGAAAGCCCCGGGAACTTTTCGGGCCAGAAGGCAAATTTTAGAATCAAAACCTTTGAATAGTAACACAGTCACTAGTTCACAAAACAGTCAGTTTTGCTTCCTTAACTGATAGTTTTATTGCATCGTTTTCAAAATTATTGACACTTTGATCTTGAATGCCAACACGGCAAACATTTCCGGGCCCGAAAAGTCACTGGGACTTTCCAGGAAAGGGCCCCAATACCCGAGAGAGCGGCGGAAGTTGAACCTAAAATTTCCCGAAGATTTCCCGTCTGTGCAAATATCACTAATTAGAGTAGCGCGAAGCAGTTTAGATAGACATGAGCCCGCTGATCTGTGAAAAAGGCTGACAACTGAATTAACCGGGCTTTAAGTCCCAATAACGATCAACACTGATTTTTTTCTAACAATATCATTACATAATCAATACAAATGTTTATGAGAGTTCATAGAATCATCGACCAAGGAAAAAATCTTTGATCTTTTATCAAATTCTCTCAACTAATTCTTTAAGGAAATGTATGGAGATCAGTTTGGAGAATTTGTATGTGGATATTGGGGCTAAAAAGGTTAAGAAGGAATCCAGCAGCACATAGAGTAATTTTGATTTTCAGTGGACAAAACTCTTGTACCAGAATTATTTAAAGCATATTGCATTCTTTGCTACATTTTTCAAGGGCTAAAGATGTAATAAATCATCTGTAGTAACACCAAAAAAAATTTCTTTTTGGAGCCTGAGAAAACGAATGTCAAATTTCCCAAAATTACATCTTACACATGAAATTTTCCGAATTTTTCTGTTTTTCCACAATTCTTGTGAAATTTGACATTCATTTTCTGGGACTCCCATGAGAAATGTTCCTTGGTGTTATTACAGAAGACAAATTACATCTTTAGCCCTTGAAAAATGTAAAAAAGAATGCAATATTCTTTAAATTATTCTGGTACAAGGTTTTTGTTCACCGAAAATTAAAATTACTCAGTTTTCTGGTGGATTCCGCCTTAATCAATAAAAACAGACAGTACCTGAGTTGTGATATCAGGGTCCATCCCTCGCCTCAGCAGCATGAGTACAATGTCTATTCTGTTTTTCTTGGCTCCAATGTGCAGAGGCGTGAATCCATTCTACAAAATCAATCGTAAAATACGAGTTCAAGTCACGTCGAACACAATGATTGTATTTTATCGGTGTGAGTAACAGAGCTTTTGAAATACAGTGGAACCTCGTTAATGCGACCACCGTTAGGCCATAAAATCCTGGTCGTAATAACGAGGTGCCGGTGGGGGTCTTAAAAATAATAAAATAACTCAGTGATTCTTACGTTTGGGTCGAAAGAGTATGGTCGTTATAACGAGGTGGTCGTAAGGCGGGGTTCCGCTGTAGTCAAGCGCGGATCCACACCGGTTTCCACCGTTTTACGGAGATCAGTCAGATTTTTCATAATAAACATATTTTTGATAAAGATAATAATAGAACTTTCCACGTCGAAATCTGGAAAACGGTCGGGACAAATGTTTTCTTTTTCCAATTTCGGGGCATTAGACAGAAACCCGGAAAAGGAAACTTTAGGGAAATTACAAAGTTTAAGGGCGATTCGTTAAAAGCGGGCGATAATATTGCTCCACAAAGTCACGAAATTTTACAGACGTTTGTATTGTGGGAAGGGAGGCGCAAACTTGCCCCCGATCATAAAAACGTCTGTAAAATTCCGCGACTTTGCGGAGCTATTCAACACACCACGTTCAAAATTTGCATCTTTAATAATTTCAAGCCATTCTTTCTAGCTGTGTTGACGGATTTTCGCTCACTGGTCCACGTCCAAAGTTGAAAAGACCATGGAAGCCTGTCTATCAACCCTTTAAAACCTAATATCAAAATTGAGATCTTCTCTTTTACTGTCCCTATACTTTTTCTATAGACGTAGTGGGCAGAATTTGTTGAAATATCAATTAGACTCATCTTCCCTGATCATGTGCTCAATTCTCATGACCACTCTGTTTTCTTAAGCATTGATGTAAATAAGGAGAAGTTTCATGCTGATCACTCTTAGGGCTTAGAACGTTAATAGTGTTTATACCATAAATTAAAATGACTTTAGAGGGGTACCTTTGCTTGCGCATTAGGGTTAGCATTGTTGTCCAGCAGGAAAGTGGCTACTTTGTCACTGTTGTAGTGTGTTGCAACATGCAGAGGTGTAAGACCATGCTACAAGACAAAGAACACTAACATAAATCAAACAATAGATTTAAAAAAACCCTCTTATTCAAATGATCACCGTAATATTCATGCCGTAGCCTTAGAGTGTACATTCACGTTAGTTTACCGTATTTCCTCGAATAATAGCCGTCCCTCGAGTAATCGCCCCCCTTTGATGGAAATGTTAAAAATAATCGCCTCCCTCGAATAAACGGTTGAAGAGAAAAAAGAGTGTTTCTCTACATCCCCGCCTGACAAAGAGCTTGCTCGCAGGCATCAAACTGGCTTGCCGATTCTTAACAATGTCGTGCGATTTCCTGGGCTCCACTAGCCTTTGGGCTATAAATATTGCCAAGAGCCAAAAAAAGATCAGTGAATTTGCGCCATTTAATACTCTCTGGCTATTTTTTTACCGATCTGCAGGAGCAAAATAATTCGCTGAGACTTGATAAATTTATGTTTGTGCCACCGCATTTAAGTATACAAAACGCTACATAAAAAAAACATAGCATCGGAACGAAGTTTAAAATTTTGTGGACGAAGCGTTTACTCCGATACCACGTGCTACAAAACAACGAAATGAACCTATCAAATAATTATGAATGCGGGAAAAGAGACGACATAAGTAGTATAAAAATGTTTGATTGTGCATCTATACAAACATGTCCGTCTTTCTCCTTTTCAACGCGTTAATAAAAATATCAGAGAGATAGTTGACTAACCTTTCCTTCTGGGTCTGGACTGTCATACCACTTGAGTAAGATCTCCACTATTCTAACATGGCCTTGTCTAGCCGCTTCATGAAGAGGTGTAAACCCTTTCTGTGAAAGAATGTATAAAATGTTTTGGTGAAACAAAACTAAAGCATGTAAATTAATGGCTGCACAATGGTCAGAAGCGTTGCTGCTGATGTGTGAGTGAAGTGTACATGAATACAGTTACGTCAGGTCAAACGTACCCCTGGTGTTATCATAATCAATTTTTGACTACAATTAAAATTTTTTCAGCATGTCGCGGACAGATTGAAAGATCTTTGAATGGTTTTGAACAGACAAAATTGCCAGGAAGATATACCTTTATATCAAATTTAAGAAAACTGAACGTGCGTGCGAATTCACTGATCATTACGCATTCAGGAATGCAGAGATGGAAACAACTGGAATCGACCATAAAATAATCAATTCATCAACGGAATCTTGGGGGAATAACAACTATTGACCTGACCGGACTGTAATATGTTACCTTCGATAGCGCCGTGACAGAAGCACCGTGCTCCAGTAGAATTTCCACAAGCTCTTCATCACCGTCTCTAGCGGCAACGTGCAAAGGTGTGCATTTGTTCTGATGAAAAGAAATTTATAAGATACTGTTAATCATACTGTTCACGGGTTAAATGTAAACAATCCAGGATGTATATCTTTTGAAGACTATGTTTCAAGCAAAGATGACTCTTAACCAGACGATACTTAATTTAATTCCCACTCTACTGACATCTGTCAGGTGTCTGGCATGCTTTGGCTATATTGTAGAAAAAAAATTACCACAAAGATTGGAGTATTTAGTCATTTGACCAGTTATAAAAGCCGAGCTTAGTGGATGTTTAAAAAAGCCATGTTCTAAGCCATTTTGACATTAACTGGGCATAACTGATCTAAGCATTGTTTAAGCAAGGACGAAAAGGGATGAAACAAAGACTAGGAAAAAAAAGTTATCTACTATGATCTAAGTTGTACGTCATTTTAGAAAGTGGTCCTTTGTGTCTTGGCATCGTAGAGGAAGAGGAATCACCTTTAAGGATACAATACGTCTTTCTCCAAACAACAAAGCCTACAGTGGCTAGATGCTATGCAATACCTCTTCCGAAGTGCTAATGACGATAACGATGATAACAATCAAGGTGATGATGATGGGGAAGACGATAAAGATGATACTAATAAAAATAATGAATTATCGCAAAGGTTGATGATGAATGATAAAGTTGTTTTCGCTTCCATCACCTTGACAACAACGATAGTGAAGACAAAGATTGTGACGATGACAACGATCATAAAGAATGGTAATAACAATCAATGTCCTGTTAATTGTGATCACAATAATGTTACAACTGTTATTTTGCACTTTTGTGACAGTTCCAAAAAAACACAGATTTATAGACCTTATCAATAGCATCTGGAGAAGCACCATGATCCAATAGGAGGTTGACCATCTCAGTATTTTTGGTCCTAACAGCAATGTGCAGTGGAGTCTCGCGATCCTGAAAGGTAAAGAAACAGGAAGGAGACATTCACAGTCAGTAGCTTTCCTGATCATGGGTAGGGGAGGGGACGTTTGCTTCCCCACATTACCTTCACTGGTGCGTGGCAACCAACAGAAGTGTGGTTTTGGAACACTTGATTTGGAATAGGGTATTTGTATTTGAGACATCAATATTAGCAGAGAAGAAAACGTCTTGAATGGGTGTTCAAAATTGGAAAAATTATTTCTAGAGTGGGGCATCATTTCCAATGCAAAATCCTTATAACAAAAAATGGAGCAAAATTTTTTAGGCTAGGTCACAACTACCCATCCAAACCTAAGTAGAAGCCTAAGAACCCCAAAATAACTGGTTACTTTAACTCTATCTGGCTCTAATAATTTATGGCTCTCATATGCTGGCCAGTCGGTTAAGACAGGGATGGCTTCTGTTGCCGATGACTTCTTGTTCCTCATATGAGAGCAAGGCTTAACACTCTCCACCCACTCCTCTCCTTCAAATCTAGGAATTTTCCACTCTTCCTTCACTAATGTGAAATGATATTTAATGAGTGTTTGGAAATCAGATGGAGAACCCCTTATTTTTGCATCCTTAATTGCTCCTCCTAAAATCATTTTATTTGAGAAGAAACATCAAGCATTCAACACAGCATTTAATCTCAATATCAGACACTTCAAAGCTCGTCAAAAATGGTTCAATGTGTATCATTTTTCAACTCTCTTCTTAGTATTTGATTTTGAGATGAAACACTCTGTCTCTGTTTGATACCTACAGTTCCCGGTTTAAATGGACACTACCTTTTAAAAAGAAGCTTTAACCATTCACTAAACCATCACAAGCAAATTGTTTATTTCTACCTGTGTTTTTGCATCCACTGCTGCTCCATTCCTAAGAAGCAGTCGCACAATTGTTATATGACGTCGACGGCAGGCAATATGGAGGGCTGTTTCACCTCTCTGGAAAAAAACGTACACAACATTTAAAATAAGTGGGTGGGTCTCTTTTACAATAATAAATAATAAAACTGTGAAAGGTTTGAACACAAGGGTCACTCGTAAGTAGCCTGAGTATGATCGTGCGGGTGAACGTAGTCCTGAATAGGAGTTGTTGGCAGTGACTGACGTTTCGACAACCTCAACAGCTGAGTGGTGGTCATATTCAGAGTCAAACGGCGCTTTCCATTCAACAAGACTGAATTCCGGTTGGAAATTTCGGAAATTCTATGTGCCCAATGGAACGGCACATTCCGGTTGCACACACCCGACCGAACCCTCAGCGTGTTTGTTTATTGTTCTTGTAAGCAGGAGGGAACAACAATTGGGACATTTCGGTCCGACCGACCAAAATGACCAGGTTTGTCAAAATGGACCACCCTCAAAGCTGGTCCCGAACATTCCGGTCGGACCAAACCTGATTGGTCAATCAAGTCGCGATGTTGTTGGTCATCAGTCAGTTAAGCCGTGATGTTAATCTAGTACCCAGATCTCTTGTTGACGAACCCAATCAAGAGATCTGGGTACAAGATTACCGTTATGTTATTGGTTTTGAAGACTCGTGGTGCCATTGGTGCGTTTTGATCCGTCTATTATCACAGTTTAATAGTCGTTTATTGTTAGGTTGTCCAGTCATTCTCTCGTAGTTAGTTTTGCACGACAGTGACACCCAAGTGAAATATACAGCCAAACACACAAAATACAGTGGACGGTAAAGAGGATAAGGGATAACATCTCACCAAGTGGTGTGAATAGTGCTAGTAAAACACAAGCAAATCCAGAATTCGCACTTCTTATGATTTTTTTACATTTCTATGCCGCGGGCGTTCACTGCACGACTTCAACTTCAGGAGACAAAGTAACCGAGTGTGAATAATCACGAGAAACGGCGCGAATTCACGTTTGCATCACCATAGCCGTTGAGGTATCTTAACTTCCTACTTGAGTCCCTATTGTTGTCGCATATACATTCTCTGGCCACGGAATTTACAATAATTTACCAATAATGTCTTCTTTTTAATAATTGTTAATTTTCCTTAATAAATATCTGTTCTCTTGCGCCCATCTTGACTAGTTTAAGCTAATAATGGGCATCAGGTGTTGTCTTGTATAATTATTGAAAGTTTGTGACAAGGTGGTTGTTGTTGTTAAATTACAGAACAATAGTCCCATAATATTTTCCCCAGAGACCACAAAATTTGTTTAAATCGTTAAATTTGATCACTTCACTACCACAATAATTTTCTAGTACGTGTAAGCTGATACGATAAATTTAGCAACCTACTAAAACATGAAGATAAAATTAATAATTAGCAAAGAAAAATCCTGACATAAGTTTTCCTTTCTACTCAGTTATCAAGAACAATATTATCATGAGGTGATGACAAGCTTGTTATCGGAAAAAGGGATCCTTTTGATTGATTTTGTCAGAAAGAAAACTTCCGGTCAGCTACTGAAACTCATTTGCATAATTATGAGATTATGCAAATCAACATGCAAAATGGTTGTACAGTTTGCCATGTGTTTTACTGTGTCACAGAGCACAAAGACCTTAATTGAACTCACAGGGTTTAAAGCTGACCTAATGTACAATTGGATTTAAAATCTTCCATTGCGTTCACGAAATCAGTGAAGAGGAAGTCCTCAAAAGGTTTCACTTTATTGAAGGATAAGTTAGAATTAGGCCTGTGAATAAAGTCCTCGGCAATTCACCTAGTTTGCATACATGCATGTGCCTACCAAACCAGTAGCATAAATGACTGGACAAAGAAAATGACTACAGTAATTTTAGAATAGAATAAAAAGAGTGCTTACCACGTTAGTGAAATCAGGTGAGCCACCATGCTGAAGAAGAATAAGGACTAACGTCACGTTTCCATAATATGTTGCCACATGCATTGGGGTTTGGCCACCCTGAAAGAAAAAGAAACCAATAAAATAATTTCAACAATGACATACTCTACAATATTCTCATCAAAATGTGAGACTTCACAGAAGGATTGTGGAATTGTTTACTGACAGAGACAGCTAACCTCATTAGCAGAATGAACATTTGCACCATATTTTAGTAGCAGCTGAATAACTTGTTCTCTGTTCTTTTTACAGGCAACATGAAGAGGAGTAAATCCATTCTAGAAACAAACACAGAAGCAACAGAGCAAAGTTATCTCTCTAACTTACAAAATTATACAATTACAATGTTTAAAGTAGTTGCAGTATCCACGAACACCAAAAATAAGCAAGAAGAATCAATCCAATGGCATTAGTTCTAAAGGAAATTCACCTTGATTTGCCGTTCCTTCTAAAGTCAAAAACCCCTGCTCTCCTAAAATTTCCTAGTTATGTATATATTTCGGGTATCGGGTTTTTCCTATCAGTAACCGCTTATTATCCAGCTATCTTTTCAAGGCAAGTAGTCAATGAATTATTTCACCTTGACATCGACGTTCAACACTTAAAGACTGGTAACTAAATTTGTTGGGCAAGAGAGCCAGTTAAATACAGTTTTTTGCAGCTTGAGACTGCATTAATTGTACTTGAAACAATGTCTTAGGCTTTTGAAACTAACAAAGGGCTGAAGGCATAGCCATCATGTCCACTACAGGTTGTTTTCCTTCTGGTAAAGACATGTTCAGGGGTTTCAATAAAAATTGAAGTAGCCAGCATGTTTGAATTGAGTAACCGACTGTTTCAACCAGAGGCCGTTAGTCCCCTATTTCTAAGGGGGAGGGGGTCTGGGGGCGTGCTTCCCAAGAAAATTTTGAAATTTTAAAGGCCTAAAATGCGATTCCCAGCATTCTGGGAAATAAATTCAGGACAAAAGAGCGTGGTTCTTTCCTTCATTGAAGAAAATGTAGCTTTCATTCAACTTTTAATCTATCAGCCAGACAATCAATTATTCCTACAACCAATGAACAAGTGATGAAATCTAAATTACGCTCTTTTGCACGTAAACAAACTTGTGAAAAATTGACTGAACCATAGCGTTCACATGACTTGAGTAAAAAACCAGTGGGCCTTTATGAAAACACATAATTACGTTTTCATTCAGATTGTATGATGCATTTTTGGTTACGACGTTATTCAAACTATTTGCTTCTTCTTTCTAGAAAAAAGTAGCCGACTTCTCTGAGCAAAGAAGCAGGCGCACGTTTCGTCGGCCGTTGGTGCGTATTGAAACCCCTGCGTGTTAAACAGAAAATTCAACAAAAAATGGAATAATTATATTTGCCCTTTTATTCTTCTTCCACATGGTTCTTTTCGGCTTTCCAACATTTTATAACCATGGAAGCTGAAATTTTCTTGAATTTCTCATTTTTGACGCTACTGGGGGAATAAAAGGGTGTTTTTTTACCACATCTTTCCTTGAATATTTTTTGTATACTCTCGGGTTCTGATGTTTTCATTGAAGGCCACATCTAATGAACAAGACTGACTTACCCTGGCTCTTGCATCTGTGTCAGCTCCACGTTTTAGCAACAATTCAGCAATATCTACGTGACCATAATGTGCTGCTATGTGAAGAGGTGTAAGACCATTCTTTACAAAAAAAAAAGGAAATAAAAAATCACCATTAAGAGACGACTTCCCACAAGTTTGTTTTGAAACAAATCAAAAGTACATGGAAAGCTCCAACAAAAATTCAAACAAACCATTAAACACATGGTGAGAAAATAAAGACCAGGTCATTAACAGTTTGTAGAAAATAATAATAAAAAAATCAGAAAATCAGTGCCTAGCAGACTAAAATTAATCAATGTTCTATGTGTACTTCAGTGAGAAGAGTGAATGTGAGTCTATGAGGATGTATAATAACCTTGTGGACGTTTTGACAGCAATTTTCAAAACCATATCACGTTCCAAAAGTGAGGAAAACAAAGATGTTGAATTTCATTAACTGTTTAATCAACAACAATGAAAGAAATTTAGAAGGCCAGAAAAAAGAAGGAAATAAATCCAGCACAACTGCAAGTATATAATCTGCTAACTTTTTCCAAATCATGAAAGTGAGATGTTTTTCTAGGGGTGCCTAGATTTCAGATGAAAACTAAATAATATCTAAAGATACTAGCTCTTTCCGAAATTCTGCCTTCAAAATGCACATTTCAAAACAAACATGTTCTCAAATTTCAATAGAGTCATTACACTGTCATGATATGTCTGTCTGTCTACCTGTCATGAGTTAAAACCATTTTTTATTACAGGCCACATGATGTTTATATTTTGTTACAGATCATGTGTTCTTACTGTAGCCACAGCATTAACTGGAGCCTTGTTGTCAATAAGGAGGACAGATGTGCTGGAATGGTTCCCTTGGCAGGACATGTGCAAAGGTGTAAGACCATGCTGGAAAAAAAAAGCAGTCATGTAGATGAGATCAAAATTCATTTTCTCCTCTAAGGTAATGCAGAATTAAGAGTATTGGTGAAGAGATGTTGGGAAGATGATCTCAAAAAAAATTCAGACCTCTTTATCTTCTAGTTGAGAAACATAATGAAAACTTGACAGACAAATTATTTTTCTGTTGACCTTAAACCTTTTCCTAAGCAATTTCACCATGCATTATCAAAAGTGAGGAGATGATCCTCAATATGTCAGCTAATTAAATGTACTTGTCCCTCTCAAAACGTCCCTTAAGTTGAATTGGCTGGAAGCACTTTCCAGCATTTTTGCAAGGTTTAAAATAAATTTCAGGAGAGGGTACAGAGATACATTAACACTATTTGAAACATTAAGGTGGCTCTGAGCAAGGTTTTTAACTTGCCAAAAGGTTGCATTTCATCATGCTTATCATTGTTGGAAATATTAGAAACTGGGGGTTGCCAAAACTCATTGAAAGTGTAAGTCCATAAAGCTGAACTTGAGGTTGTTTTTGACAAGCAAGTTAATATATCATGGTTGCTATAGTAACCTGTAATATCAAGAAAATGACCACACCAGGCTAACAAATGAGGAGTGAGGTATATCAAACCAAGAACCCTCTGTAGGGGTACACGTAAAAATGGGAATTTTCAAGAACAACACAATGGCTACAAATTCATGAAGAAAGCCACTGGGGTTCACATTTAGTAAAAGGTCCATGTCATTTTTTTATTTCTGATGACAACCTACTGTATGAGCACCCTATTAAAATAAAAAGTACTAAGGACATAATAAAAATTCTACAAACCTTAGTTCTTGCAATTATGGAGGCCTTCTTATTTACAAGATATTCTACGACTGTGTCATGTCCATCTCTTGAGGCACAGTGAAGAGGTGTTAGACCATCCTGGAAAAAATAAAGGCAAAGAAAAAACAATATTAAAAATTGAGGTGATCAAGATATCTGTGAATTGCAACATAAAGACTTGGCACATGGTCCAACCTTTTGAAAATGTAAAACTTGGATATTTTCTAATCAGTGATGAATCCCATGAGCACCAAAGGAGCAAGCCGCTAGCGGGGATTGAGGGCCTGCTCCCCCAGACAGTTTTGAAATCTTGATGCTCTGAAGAGGACAATTTCTGTCTTAAATGTTTGCTAAATCAATTGTCATTTTTAAGTTTACCAGTATATTAATATGCATGGCTTCTTGTGCAAGTACTTGATTTTATTTTGTATTTCATGCAATAAGTTTTCTGGATATCTGAGATTCAGTCAAGTTTACTCTTTTAGGTGTTCTTGTATAAGAATCATAAGAATTCATTTGAAAATACCAGAACAGCTAATCAAAACACAGGTAACCCAGGCTCTGTGATAGTACCACAGTACGGTTCCAGTAAAATTACAGTGTTTGTATGGGGTAAAAATATCATCCTAACATTTCTAGGAAATACTAAACAAAGATCAATGAAACTTACTCTGCAGTTAAAGGCCCATGTTCACCCTAGATGCATTGCGCGCCCTGTACTCCAGAAAAAACATTTCGCGTAGTTGAAAATCGCTGCCTTTAGTGTGTAAGGTCAATCTTTGTTAATCTTCTACAGTTCGCTAAATCTGGTTTAACAGAAAGTCTCAACAAGTTCTTTTGGTATTTTTCTTTACATCTTCTTGGATATTTTGGAATGATATCGAGCCTTTTTGTTTCTGTGAGAGTTTGTTTCACTGCAGCACTTTCGATGGCGGCTCCATCGAAACAAACGGTTGGAAGCATGGTTGGAAGACCGCGTCGACGGGGGTCGCCGAAGTACATTAGTCTCCGTGAATCCGTTTTTTTAATCCCTGGAGAGATGGGAAAGAAACTCTTGGCTGTAAATTCTACAGACAGCGTGTTTGCCGAGTTCCTTCTACATCGAATGTTCAATTGTAAACAAAGGTCCCGTTGAAATCAGTTGAAAGCAAAACAAGCGAGTCAATCTAACATGAACAATGCTTTATTTAATTTAACCTATGAAGCGAGTGATATCCTTAACGTAAACTTATCGTCTGGCATATCACGATTAAATCTGGCCCTAAAGTAGCGAGAACTCTTATTAGCAAACCAATCCTTAGCAAAACCTAAAGAAAGTGTAATACAGCGATTACAGCGACAAGACCGTACGCAGTGCCGATTCGACGCTTTGCAAACACAACTTCTCGCTTATTCTTTCGAGCACACATACCTAAGCTTCCTAAGAATTAACACAAAATAATAGATTGAGGAATCAAAACATTTCACAGTCGAATCGGGCTTCAGGAAAACCTCACCTGGTGCTTATTAGACGTTTCGTAATTTATGACCTTCATTGTGTTCATTGGACTCAACAAAGCATCCAGATGCATTCACTACCAGTTTAAATTTTGAACTGCTTTCTGCGGTGACATTTAACCCCGGGCATTTAACAAAGTCGGCGATATATCTTCCTCCATTTGAAAAAGAATTAAAAGTCTTACTGGCCTCTCTGATAAAAAGCTGCAATTGTAGTCTCCCTCGCAGTCGTTTTTAGTATCGTCACGCAACGCTCCTCACAGTGGAAGCCAATCAAAACACTGCATTTGACAAAAGAATCGTTTCAAAACAAAAACACAAGCGCGCAAAGCCGTTTGGGTGAACATGGGCCTTTAATTGTTGTTGTCCTTATTGCTCCTACTAAGTTTCGTGATAATTTGCAGTAATTTGTTCAAATTCACTCTGTCTACAATAATAATATACAAGGTAGGAAACACGAGGTGCCATTTTCGCCGACATGCTCTCATTCAACACAACTATTTCCACGAAATTCGAACTCCAACGGAAAATAAACATGCCAGAATCGTAGAAATAGGATAGCAGCAGATATAGAAACCAATGAAGCTTTCCCAGATAGAGAAACGAATCCCACAGACTTTGGCAAACTCGAAGAATATAATCCAAACAGACCGAGAATACGCTCGCCGAAGCAGCCGGGCCAGATCAACACGCGGCCAAGAAAATGAGGCCTGGGCACTGTACAAAAAAAATTCCATCCCGGGGGTCCTGGGGTGACCTTTCTAGGGACCGATACATCATTATTTTGCCCAAAGCCACCCTCCCCTACTGGAAAAATACTTGATAGAAGGCAACTGTTCTTCCTAGCCGTACCACCCTGGCCTGTTATAAAGAGATTATGTCCCTCTCGAACTACATTCAGCGCCTGGCGCTGGTCCTCAGAAAGTTTATCAAAAATCAATAGGGCAAGGTTATAAGCAGTATAAGGGCAAAGGAAAGAACAACGAAGGAGGATTTACAAAACTCAAAACGAGCAAAAGATATGAGTGAATTTTGGCTCTTACCGAGGCATTTGTACAACAGGACCAAATTCAAAGAGAGGTGTATCACGATGATTCATATATTTAACCGATAGAGCGTTCACCTGTATTGATAAGAAGTCGGCGTGTTACTGCCGCATTAATCGCTAAATATGTTAATCGCGCTAGTTCTTTGTTTACTGGTGCACGTGCCTTTCACATCCGTCTCAGTTATCGCAATTCATATTCTGTCGCAATTTTCAGTATAATTTTTGACATTAGTTTGTAAGCTTCACTGTTTATTTACAATAGTTTCGCTCGAGAGTTCACAGCAACAGTATCTTAGTCATCATCTACCTTTTGTTCAACCTTGTTTTTAGCCCGCCTTGTAAGTATTTCGCATTGTTATTTCATTAGTTTCATTACTGTTATTTGCATTCCTTAGTAAAAGAAATGGGGCGTCTTGTAACTCCCCAGACTCTCCTAATTATATATATATATATTTTTTTGCCATTTAAATTTAGGCGCGTGTGCGGGGTTTGCTCTGGCAAATAGTGATTGGCTAGGAAGAACAGTTGCCTTCTATCAAGTGTTTTTCCAGTAGGGGAGGGTGGCTTTGGGCAAATGATGTATCGGTCCCTAGAAAGGTCACCCCAGGACCCCCGGGATGGAATTTTTTTGTACAGTGCCCAGGCCTCATTTTCTTGGCCGCGTGTTGATCTGGCCCGGCTGCTTCGGCGAGCGTATTCTCGGTCTGTTTGGATTATATTCTTCGAGTTTGCCAAAGTCTGTGGGATTCGTTTCTCTATCTGGGAAAGTTTCATTGGTTTCTATATCTGCTGCTATCCTATTTCTACGATCCTGGCATGTTTATTTTCCGTTGGAGTTCGAATTTCGTGAAAATAGTTGTGTTGAATGAGAGCATGTCGGCAAAAATGGCACCTCGTGTTTCCTACCTTGTATATTATTATTGTAGATAGAGTGAATTTAAACAAATTACTGCAAACTATCACAAAACTTTGTTGGAGCAATAAGGACAACAACAATTAACTGCAGAGTAAGTTTTATTGATCTTTATTTAGTATTTCCTAGAAATTTTAGGACAATATTTTTACCCCATGTAAACACTGTAATTTTACTAGAACCGTACTGTGGTACTATCACAGAGCCTGGGTTACCTGTGATCAAAATTGGGATTTTTCCTACCCCAATCACACATTGATCATGATCCAGGTTTTCATGCAAAATCAGGAGAATCCCAACAAGATCAGGATGGTTGGACAGTCTGCCTTTGGGGGCACCCTAACTTACGCACATAGTCATTTCTGCCTCCCATTTATAATCTCACCTTGTTGGGTATATCAACTTTTGAACCTTTTTCTACCAACAGAGTCACAATATTAAGGTTGCCATATTTAGCTGCTACATGAAGTGGAGCAATAACATAATTCTACAGAGAAAAATGAGAGAACGTTTAGTTAGCAAACCAGCAAAAAATAGAGTAATAAAATGTTAATATTATTTCATTAGTATGGTGGACCTACATTTCATTTTTATCTACTCTTTACCAATATATACATTTTTGATGTTTCATCTGGAATGAGATCAAGTCATGTTCAGCAGGGCTAAATAAAAGCTGGCAGGGCTTATGTGTGAAGGTTTTTAGTTTCTGGATTTATACTAATTATTGAAAAATAAATTTACATCAAAGAATTATAGCAAATTGAAACTCTGGCAAGACTGTTAAGTCAATGTTTCAACAACCTCTCAACATCTTTTTCAAGATGCAGTTGATGTTAAGCCATGTGACCACTTAAGTCACCTGACAGGAGACTCAGCAATGTGGGCAGGACCTCATTGCCCCGGTCATGGCTGAGAGCAGGAAGCCTACAGTGAGTCTGGAGAGCTTTTTTAATCTAATTTTAAACTCAGAACTCACTATCTATTTGCTTATTAATAAAGTTTTGAGTTATGTCACGCTATAATATTAAGTGTACACGTCTTTGACAATGTCTTCTGGAAATATCGATAATATTTAATTAGAGTTTGCTGAGAGGAAATCATTCTGCATGCAGACATGTTTCTCTGATGTGAGTACCTTAGTTTTGTAGTCAACATTTGCACCATGTTGAATTAGTACTCCTGCAACATTGAGGTTTCCATATTTTGCTGCAATGTGAAGTGGAGTGAAGCCATTCTGTAAAAAAAAATGTGCAAGTGGTATTTTAACATAGTTGTCAAACCCCAGAGATTACCCACCCACCCTAGCTCTTTCCCTGCTGTCCCTTTCTAATCCACCATTTTTTACACATGCCAGTAGGAACTGTGATGGAAATGCATCAGTCACAAGCAACTACAAAGCTACTATTAGTCTCACACAGCAAATCAAAACCATGACCAGATGAAGACCAGCAGTGAGGGAATGATACAACAAAATCTGACAATGAAAACATACTACACAAGCAACAAACAAATTAACCATGACCATCTCTATAACATGCAAAAATAGTCCTATGAGAGGACATGAGCTTGCTGGCCATTCAGTAAATAGTCCGCACAAAAATCACGTGCTTGCAAAACAAAACTGTTCTTCAAGGCAGTGATGTTGTGTAGCAACTTCTAATCGGCATACGCACTGTTTGTCACTGTTTGTTCCATGTTATAAGTGCTTTAAAGCATTGGGACAATTGTGATTTCTTGCCAAGATTAAGCGCGCAAAATAATGTCATAACGAAATTACCATAAGATGAAATTTTAAAAACACCAGTTGTTTTAAAATTATGCAAATTTGTGACATTTTAAATGAATGTTTAAATAGTAAAAGTGACAAATTGGTGTTTGCATTTTCCCACACCGTGATTTTCAGTGTTTAATACTACTAACAACAAACAAATATTCATTACTTAACCAGTAAAACTCAATCAACACATAAAGCAATTACAAATGGATAAAAATAAATGTAGCAAAGAAATTAATGTGACTAAAGCAATTTGAAAATTATCATATGTCAAAACAGCACACTTTTCCTGTAAATATGATAATTATATGACCATTCCTCATGAATGCAAACACTTATGTTTTTAAAATTCATGAAATGGACCATAATAATTTCTTATTTGAACTTTTTAAAAAGCCCTAAGAACAATCAGTATCAAATTCCTCTTTGTCATAATAACGCTTTAATATAAACGTGTTACTGCATGTACGAGAACAATAAGCCTACCATCATTTATTCATTCATTCTTATGCAAACAATAGCTTAAAGGCAGCCTTACTGGCTATAATCGGAGCCAGTAAGCTCAAAAAAATAAATTTGAATCAACTTACAGGTGCCTCAACATCAGGTTTGTGATCTTTTTGCAGTAACAGCTTGGCTGCCTTGGCAAAGTCTTTTCTGGCAGCAGTGTGGAGAGAACGGTAGCCTTTCTGTAATTCAAAATAAACACAAATGAGAACAACATTAAACTGCATCACCTCTTGTAAACATGAATGGCTGTCTGTTCATGCTCTTTTGTTGACAGAGTAGCGTTATTATTTCTAAATAAGGAGTAGCAAGAAGAGGAGGGAAGCTGCAAAGAACAGCTAAGTGACTTACCCTGGAGTCATGATGAAGCAGAGCAGCAACAACTTTCTCATGCCCTTGTTGGACAGCAACATCAATAGGTGTAAAACCATCCTGGAAAAAAGTACACAGAATATTAGCCTGTTGATTTTAACCTACAACATTAACATTGATGAAATCAGCTGATCAGTTATCTATGTATACTGTGTAGTTTTGCTGCAACTTAACAATCACTTGACATCGTGATTTAAAACATGGTAAATACCACAAGACACCGGAGGAAAAAAAAACGCATGTAATAATAATGAGAAAAAAAGAGGACCTTCAGCTGTTTATTTTATGGGTTTACTGTACTATGAAGTGACTATTATTTTACATAATAAACTTCTTAGACAGTATTTTCGTGTGGAATGAATTATGTCATTGTTTTCCACAATCGTGCACAGTGAACTCTACTATACATGTATATTTTGCCAATTGACCAAACCTAGTGGATCAAACTGGGTTGGATCAATTCTGTAACCTTATCCCTAAGTTTTTACCAATTATTTTCTAAACTTATTCAGAATACTTCATTAAACAGTGCTGTCATTAAGGGCTGGGGGCCTATGGGATTTCCCCTGGCTACATGTACATGGAATGTAACCCCCAGCTACTTTCATAGGAGAATAGAAGATAAATAAAACTAAATAAAATCTCAAATCCCTAGCAATTTGATTCCCCATCTACTTGTTGCATCACCCAGCAACTTGAAATTTTTGTGACAGCAGCCCTGTTTAGAGTACTAATATCTGAATATATAGACTAACCTCTGTTGTAACTTGCTGGTTTGCTCCTCTACTTAGAAGTGTTCTCACTACATCCACATGACCTTCCTGTGCTGCCATGTACAGGGGAGTGAAACCATTCTGTAATACAAAATAATGAATCATGCAAGTTAACGCACTGTACCTGGGTGCATATTGCATGCCAAAAAATCTACTCCAGATGCATGGATCATTCAAGATACAACACCCTATTTATGACAAATTCTGCCCCTTTTTCTAAGCCATATCAAAGATTAGACTGACTCATCACAGTGGCACAATATCACACTAAAGTAACCTGCCCACAGGACTACAAGTATTTCAGAAATGCCAACCTCCGGAGGTCTTAAGTCTGAAGACTCTCTCTTTTGCACTACCCCCCCCGAAAGTCAACACCCCCCTGCCCCCAGATTGACCTAGCCACCAAATTATGACATAGGAATAGCTTAGGACATTATATGAGGTCTTACATGAAGTACCTACTATCATGACAAAACTAATCTTTGTCAGTTATTAAATATGTGCAAAAATGTCCCAGAAACCATACAATGAAAGAAATTTGAGGGAAAAAATGGGCTAAATTTCAAACTAAAGCACAGAAAAGCTCCAAAAAGTCCATTCCGGAAGATTTGGTGACCCCATACGGGAGAGACTCCTGGATAATCCAGGATGGTTGGCATTAATTATATGCTATTCTATGCTAATTGAAAATTCTCTACGACACAGCTGGAGTCCCATGAACAGTTTATATCAAAGCAGGAACTCTCACTTAAGGAACTGATGCCTAGGACAGGATTTGGTGAGGTGGGTGTGCTACCGATAAGTTTTAAACAGGATCTACATGTAAGCTGCTGTAAACACATCCCAATGGTTGCCTAATGTACACAAAATGTACAGGGCTTTCATTCAGGGGCCACGAGTTATAACACCAGATGAAGCACTTCAAAGAAAAACTTGAATTACAGTTTTGGACAAGTCATTTTTACAATTTCCTGTGGTCATCGATTTTGATTTTGTTGGAAGCTAGTGACCTCCTTGGCCTTTCCCTTTTAGGCAAGTTGACAGGAAATGCTACTTGCTCAGCAGGAAAATCGTAGTTGTCTTAGAAGAATGGACAGGGCTATTTTCAAGATCAGTAACCCCTTTATGATGGCAATAATCAGAACTGTGGAAACTTAATATAACAAACTGCTGTATAATAAAAACCTCCTACATGTATCAAGGCTGTGCTCTAAAAAAATTGAAGGGAGCCCAGTGCTCTGAACTTGTGAAATCCAAGGTGCCCAGCATACATGTATGATTTGTATGAAAAAAGTAAGATTTTCTAGTAGTCTGGGAGCAAAAGTTACGAACCACAGGCCACTGGGCACTGCTAGAACAATGCTCTTCTTGCTATGATGATTGATACTATCTCTTAATTGACCTATTAATATTAAAATATATGAAAAAGAACCTTGCTAAAATAAAACCTTGTTATAGCAAACATATTTCACCAGTCCCTTGGCCCTTTATAACCAGGTTCCAATGTAATTTGACATAGACAGAGCAAGATTTTTCATGAAGAAGATAGCTGCACTGTTAAAAAAGAGGTACTTTTCTTGTATGTGCAGGTCCATTTAGCAGGTCATCCATTAACCCAAGGGTCATACACAGGGACAAAAGTCAGAAGTTCTCATAGAAGTGACCAGTCATAGTGTTTTAATTATATGTAGTTAGTGTTTATACTCTGTCAGAAAAATTCTTCATAAAACATACCTGTGCCCTTGAATTGACAGATGCACCATTTGCTAACAAAACTTCAACAGCATGTTTCTGACCAGCAAGTGAAGCAATGTGCAGCGCTGTGTTTCCTTTCTTGGTGGTAAAGTTCACTCCTGCTCCACGCCTTAAAAGTTCTTGTACAACCTCCACGTGGCCCTCTTTAGATGCCAAATGCAGCGCATTGAGACCATTCTGAAAATTGTCATGAAACATATAATGTTCATCATGGCTAATGTGTATAAAGGGTTTTGTTTATTGCTTGTTTAATTTATTGATTTGTTTCAACCACATACTGTAGGTCTTGATCAGGTGATAGTTTTGGTTTACTGAGTTTAAGGACTATTTGTACATGTGTACCACCATGGTTGTTAGTGATTGGTGTACACTGTATCACAAACCTCACTTATAGTTAGATTACATTCTGGAAAATTTATGAAATCATGACTGTATTTGCTCTTCTAACTTTGAAGTCTTTAAAGGAAGTCAGGACTGAAATGTGAATTTTAAATACAGGTTGTACAGCTGTATGTGGAATACCGTATTTCCTTAATGCCTGGGCGCTTATTCAAAATTACAAAAGGAGGAGGCCAAGGCGCTTATTGGAAGAGGGGTGCTGTTTTCCTTTCAATAAATTAGTGTAATTTTGTTTCACAATGGCTAAATCTTTAGTAGAAACATGAAGTTAATACTAATAGTCTTTTTTGTTAAAACAGTAGTTGGTAATCAAGCATGCACTACAGTAGCCCCATTAAACACTTAGCACAGATATGTATCAGTATTGGTTAATGCTTGTTTATAGAATATTGATTATCTTATCACCCCTGCGAACATCCTCATCAGTGATATACACAGATCTTCACATTCCTCTTGTATACCAACTATTATTTTAAGAAAGTGAGGGGAGGATAAGGGGGACGCTTATTTTAAGAGGCAGACCTGCCAACTCTCACGGTTCTGCTGTGAGTCTCACGATTTTTTGTCATTTCTCATGGTCTCACGACAAGGCTCCTCAATCTCACAGGTTTTGGGAAAAATCATTCTGATTCGTTGAATCAGAATAAAAATGAGAAATTAACGAGGAATGCTTGTGCCATAAAGTGAAAAACTAATAAAGAAGAACACTGTTCTTACTTTTTTGTACCCAGCTGTGATTTTCGCTTGTGTTCAATAAACTTAATCGTTTTTTTTCGTGTCTGTCCGCCATTTTGAAAGGGGAGTAGGCCCTGGGAACAAGGTCTAATTCCCAGGCGTCTCCCATGTTGACTTTCCCAGTAGTCTTTGTAAACTGTTAATGACTTTCCTCGATGGAAAAGGGGTTTGTTTAATCTTGATCGGGAAAAAAATAAAATCTCACTATTTTTTATAGAATCTCCAGATTTTTTTCATGGGTCTCCAGATTTTCCTTTATCAGGGGTTGGCAGGTCTGAAGAGGGGCGCTTGTTTGGTATTATGGCCTAGGGGGGTGGGTGCTTATTTGGGGGAGGGCACTTATTCGAGGAAATACAGTTTACATTTTAGGTGAAGTCACACTCCAGAAAATATAAAAATTCAATGTGAGGTCTCTGTAGGTTTCCTCTTTGCCCTTCCATCAAGGTCTGGCCATAATTGGCTTCCCATATACAGTATGTTGCTAATGTTTTCACTATAAGCTAGCAGCTTTACCCTCCCTCAGGAGAACACGTGGCCAGTACAGTTGAACCTCAATCTGTGACCACCACTTGTAAGCAACCACCAATCCAAAACAACAAACTTTTGCTACTCAAAGTCCTTTGATTAGCATCTCTTGTCAACGATCACCCTTCATAAGCGACCACAACCACTTTTAGTGCTAAGGGTTTTATAATTTTCCTTTGTTTTTAACCTCTTGTAGGCGACCACTTGACTCATGGTCTAATCTCTTCTTTCAACGTATAATGTACTACACCACTCATAGTATATGAAGAACTTTCAGTGACGACATGCAACCACACATATTGTAACTGCATTATTATATATGTTGTGAAAGGTTGTCATCAAAAGTGCACGCAACAATCCTGAAAGGTATTGTGGGTGTTTGTTGTCGTTGCTTAAGGTCCCTTGTGATGATGACATGATAGGGTTTAATGATTCCATTTCCTTTACACAAATGTGGACATAACACCCCCAATCAATGCCCCTCCCCTCCCACTCTGAAAAAATTTGAAGAATTACTAAAAAGAGAAATCCCCAAAGACAGAGTATTTGACAGAAACCTTGCTTTGTTTATCTTCGCGTTTTGTTATTACCATTTATTGTTTTGTTGCAAAATAAACATACTACACGTGTTGAAAATGGTGAAAATTTAATAAGCACCCAGCCTCGAATAAGCGCCCACTCTCAAGGTCCAAACATTTAATAAGCACCCAGCTAGGCAGTTAATCGAGTACATACGGTATAATAATAATATCAGGCTACTTACAGCATTGCAGGTATGGATATCCCCTTCATCGTTGAGAAAATTCCGCACCTTTTCAAGATTCCCAGCTCTCGCAGCCCTCAAAAATGCAACATCAACCTAATGACGATTAAAATGATCATAAGAAATTGGTAACAAAGAACCTAAGTGGCAGCAGGATCTTTTGAAAAGTCAAAATACCAACAGGCAGCTCTTTCTGACTACAATGGGAACACTCTCATCAGGATACATGCCAAAAGGTGACCTTCGCTGCTTGAAAGAGGTGGATGCTTGAAAGAGGTTCAATTTACAATATTCTTTCGTATAATTTTGGGACTTTTGACTTGCTAACCCCCAAAAGGCAAAAAATGTGAGATTCTGAACCTAGAGCTGGAAAAAGTAGTAAGAAATGGGTAAAAAGTAGTGAGATGTCCCACATTTCCAAGTGGAAGGACATCCAGTGGGTTTCATGGGTATTGGAAGTCACATTATGATATTATTGTAAAGCTGGAGCTGTAAACATCACAATCAATTTTACGATTTTGCTTGCAGCCATCTTGAAACATGAGAAACATGCGCATTTGGTGGCAGCTGCCAGTTGCTGTAGGCTAAGAGAATGTAATCAAACCGCTAAAGGTTTTCATTGAATTTGGCTGGCTTTCTTTCAATATCCAGCTTGAAAACAAACCCTAGAGCTCCAAAATGTTTTTGGGAGTTTGAATTTTTGAGAAAGCATGAGAAATCAGTTGCCAACTCCTGAGAACGTGAGATAGGTCATGAAATCATAGGACTCATGACAAAGTTGTGAAAAATCTGACTTGGATTACCAGCCACTTAATAATAATAATAATAATAATAATAATAATAATAATAATAACAGGGCCATGGCCAGACTTCAGAACAAGACGAGGCAAGTTTTCGTGACATTTTTCTTCAGAAAAGTCAATCTTGGGCAAGTGTAGAAGTTCACTTTTTTATTGCCTAACGATACTGGTGCCAAGTTAATGACCATCTGCATTTTAAAGCATTCAAATGTTGTAACATGTATTATAACAATAAAATGAATCCACAAGGGTAGCCAACGTTTATGGATTTTATACGGTAGATAAGGAGAAGTCTTAGGTAACACTTTTTTTGAAGTTAGTTCTTAGATGATATACAGAATCACGCTCACTTATCAATTATCTGTTTCAATACACTCTTGCTTATGTTCTTCAACTTTGAGACAGCAATGTCATAATATTGCCATGTCTTGTACTTGTAGGACTAAGAAGTCACTAACTTTCACGATTAAGAGTAGTAAACTCCTCCCTTAACAGTTAGAAAAGTGAAAGTTTTTTGCCCGTCGTTTATTCGTTGCCAAAAGCCAAGGCAATCCGTCCGTGGCCAGATCGAGAGGCATCCCATCTCTTTTAAACAGAACTGCTGTCAATTTCCATTGGTTTATGAATGTATGCTAAAGCGAGCCTGTTCATGCTTGTTCGGGACCATGTTTTAAGCCTTCTCAGTGAGCTGAAGTTTCTTCAGAAAAAAAAAGGCCAAAATCAAGACGAGGCAGGCTCATGTTAGCTACAGCCCTGAATAATAATAATAATAATAATAATAATCTTTATTATGCTTTTGTCTATGCACGTGGTTAATATTACACTCTAAGAAATTCAATTACAGTACAAGATATATTAAAAATGTAACAAGAATAATGTGCAAGCTAGGAAGCTAAATGAGCCAGTTGGTTTTCTTGTTAGCTCCCTGAACATTTTATGTTCTAGGTAGCAGGTAAAATCAAAGGAAATACAATGAGAGAAAAAACAAAAAAACAAAAAAAACAAAAAAAACAAAGTAGGAAGAACTTATATTTACATTGAATCTAATTCATTCAGTTGGTTAGATAGTTCTTCCAACTTTGCATTTACAGGAGCAAGCTTTTGCTTTTAAAGATTTTTTTACCTGCTCGAAAGTGATACTAAATCACAAGTCAATCTGCAAGTCTTGCAGTCATTGTGAGCAACAATTTTAGTGTCAATGGTCGGGCGGCTGGAAAATGTGGCCGTCCACCATGACGACATAGGTGCTTAATGGAGGTTCAACCGCATCGTGCTACACAAAGTAGTTCTAATTTTTTACTCTGGATGAATTCCTTACAAGTAAGTGTGAGATCCCATGCAGATGAGAGCTACTCAGAATTACTCTCCTTCAGTACCGTTAAATATGCTGCACAAGGTGATAAATTAGCTCTTTGATCAAGAAAATTAATTATATCACTTACAGACTTGAAAACAAACGTACAAACTAGAATTAATTTCCACAATATTACCCTTTAAAAGAGAAAAATCAGAGGATAAAAATATAACTAGTAAAAAATAAGCGAGGAATTGTAATTATTTTTATTGATATATTTTATTCAGAAAGCTAAGGAAGCTCTCTTCTTTTCATTTTGTAATCTCTAAAAAATTATTAATTTTCACAATTTACATATTACACTAAAAGCAAATGACAACACCAAAACACTACAACTTACCAAAAATTATGTAATAAAAAAACTCACACCCAGTACAGTGTATGTACTGCTATTTTAAAACTCAACTTATGCTCTGGTTAAGAAGAAAAATAACCTTACACCAAAACTGCTGGAAATTTTGTTTGACTAGTCAAATAATTACAAGGGATGTTTATGTAAGGGACAATTATTGTCAAAAACTCAAGTTTTTAAAAAAGGTTATGATTGGCTGCTGATTGCCTTTGAAGAAAAACAAACAAAGACCTTTGGACTCCCTATTTCTATCTCAACATATGTTTTTCCTCTCAAGCAAGTACATTGAACAAGTTAAACAGCAATTTGAACTTGAATTTAATTGTAAATGTTTTCTTGAAGTTCAGATGAAACAACATTCATTATTCAAAATTTGGAAAAGAGACTCACTTTCTTCCCTGACTACATTCTATAACCCACAGGCTTTATAATTATGTGCAAAGGAGATTACTAATGTTTCACAACCATTAACAAATTAATGCTAATGTTCTGAAACACATTCAAACTGAATTTGCTAAATTATGAATTTATAACAAGTCTGCCACCTGAAGAATTAACTAGAGAATGTTAAAAGAGAGTTGAACACAAAGAAGGTTCTTCAAATATTTTTGAAGATTCACATTCTGTCTATAGCTAGTCTATGTGGAGTGCTAAAAATCATAAGCCACAAACTGTATACCATTGGCTATCGTTATAGTTTCTGAAAAGCAAGAGATTTGTTTAAAAATTAGAGAAGACAGAAGACTGAAGAGAAAATAAACAAGTTGGAGAAAAGACTGAGAAGACACAGTAATGCACATAACGACGAATCGAAATCATTATAGCGTGACAGGCAAAGGTCTTGGAATGTTCGAGGTCGATTTTACACCTCCAAACGATTTTGTGTAGGTTGAAGGAAGTACACCGGCGAAAAACCAAATTCGTAGAGGTGAATAAGCGGCTTTATTTAAACTGATTATTAAATTCAAGGTTGGTGGTAATGAGCATAATCAATATAAGTTTACTAGATTGAGTAGCCAAGCGTATTAATCTGCGTCAACCGTTAGTTTCGATCAACTATTCGAACTTCCTACTCCACACGTGAAATTAACAACCAGTTTTCCAACCTGCACAGTCGGAGAGCAAAAGCACATGGTCCAAGAAAACTTCTTGAATTGACATGTGATTAGTTCTTTTAACACTGGAAAGCTTTTCACTAGAGGCTTATTCAAGTGTAATACATGTCGTGTAACACATTATACCACCGATTAAATGATGGCGTCCTCGATAAGACTTGTCATTTTCATAGTTCTCGTAAAGCATTTATGCTTACTAATGACTTCCAAAACGTATGTGCACTTCGACATCGTGGAAATCAACAGAGAAAGGATCGAGAATTGTTGCTGAAAGGAGCAAAGCCTTAAATAAAACGTTTGCATAGCACAAAAGGTGTGGTAGATTCACACCTAAATCGCACGCCCCCACTCAGATCCCAAAGGCCTAAACGGACTCGAGGAGTGTTGTTTTCTTTTTATTGTTATTAATCATATGCGCATTTTGAAAGTCCGAACACGATCAAAAGGTAACGAGACTTGACTGGTAAATGATGAGATTTTGACAGAAAACCGTTGACCTGAAGTTTGGATTGCAATACCATTGCCCATGATGAATAGAATTGTAGTCTGCGAATTTGTCACAGTACATTGGGAAGTACATACGGCGCTACTGCAAATCTTACAAATATGCAAACACAAGACTGAATTATAGCACTGAAATAAAGAAGGCAAACCACGAGCGTTTGCAAAGAATAATTCTAAAAGTATACTTTCACGCGAATGAGATAGGACAGGGAAAACAATTCAAAAGATCGCGAGCGATTCATCACCGCACAAAAGAAGTCCAGAAACTACGAACAAAACGCCAAAAATAAATTTCGCAAAACAACTACGGAAACTTTAAATGGTCGCAGTAAGGAAAGAGGTTGATTGGCATTTTAATTTGGAGGCTATCCTGGCAAGACAAGGGAACTCAATACCTGTATAAAAGTAAGTAATATTTAGGACAAGCAAGGAAGAGAGCAGCTATAAATGAAGTTTAAACTCGACTACCTGTGCGTGACACGGCAATACGATTTTAGAAGAAATAACAACACTCCGACAGAACATTCCAGTTTATGAAAACAACAAAAAAAGTTTTTCCTCACTTCGAAATTAAGTAAGTGAAGTGGAATACACGTCAGTGTAGCTCAGAAAAATAAAAACGACGAAAGAACAGAGCAACGAATATTCAAGCGAACGAGCCGCTTGATGCTGATCAAAAACAAGAGTACGCGCCATTAGTTTACCTGATTTAAGGTTCCTGTTTTGTCTCGCTCCTTCATTTTTTGGGACTAAGCCAAATGGGAAGTCTTTCCCAACAAAGTGCAGAACTTCAGGCGATTGCAGCTCTATGCCAAGGCGCAATCGAGTTGTGAAAAAACTTTCTGTGTGGTGGCCTTGAATGCAACACAGCCACAACGCCTCGATGAATCGAGACAAAAACCACGCATGCCCCAATATCGTGAGTAAACACGCGCGACACGCGCGAGATTTTTACGACGTCACACAAACTCCAAGTGAAATCCGCCGTGTTTTTTTTTTTTTTTGATTTACATTTGTAAATCAGATTGAACTATGTGCATTTCAGAGACAATACACAAGCTAAAGGTTTCATTGTCTATTTTAACCTCACCGATGGAATATGACAACAAAAATAAAACGAATAAAAATTTTGGCCGCAAGTTTTTATACGGACGGTCGAGGAACCTCCAAAGGGGCACAAAAGCTCTATATAAACATTTGCAGTAACAAAAACTTTAAAAATACATTGTTAAACAGGTAATTAGTCCTGGCAATTATACATGGTTGGCTTTGTAAAAGATAAGGTTGACACAGTTTGTACCTCTGTGTGCATGGCTAAAACGTCTAAAACATCGGAAAAACCCAAGTAGCTTTTCTCTTTATCGCTAATCAAACGTAGCTTTATCCTACTTTTCTACCACTCCCTCAAACATATGGATGAAGAGGACCGCATGCCCCGGTAAAGCTTTTAGGATATAAATCGAAAAACAACCATTGTATTTTGCCGATTACTAGTAATCGGCTCCGGCCTTGGAAGTCCCAACCGTGGGGTGGGCGGGGGGGAGGCATGGGCCACAGGGTAAGGGTTTTGAGCCTCTTCGTTATGCGTGACGAGACAAAAACGGCTGTGAGGGAGACTAGGAAGAATGCGGCACCCCAACCAATAATATGCGAAAGTAACCCCCCCACCCCGTGCTTGGGCTGTTCCCAGGAGCACTGTTATCTTGTAATTTCCGTCATATAAATGAAAACGTCAAGTGCCTTTGCGAAGATAAAAGCAATAAAAAGTTACAGTCACATTATTTGTTCAAATCTCCGTAAAGAAAAGGCCGTTTAATCGTAGTATGAGGTCGATCATGTTCTGTTAGCATTTTGGCTTTAAGTTTATCATTTTGACTGGTCCAGGCCGGTTTTTGTCTGACCGTCAAGTATATTTTGAAACTCAAATCTAGCAACATTGCCTAGTTAAAACCTAGTTGTCACGGGGCTTTCCACACAACTGCGACGAAGATGTGAATGAATCAGGTTAAAGAGAATGTCTTAAAGCATGTAAGAGTTCATATTAGCACCTCTCATCATATCGCCTCTTGGCTATTTTTGCTCTTGGTGTAAAGTGCGAACGGAATAATCTAAGGCTGGAGATTAAGCTCAAGACTATACGCTCATAAACTTATAGATACACATACCGTTATATCCTTCATGATGTTGATCAATAACCACGAATGGAACCACGTACGAGCTGCCTCACAAAATTCCTTTCATCTCTGAAATTCATAAGATCATAAGATGTGGACACCCCGATTCTCCGCGAAACATGCGATCTGTAAAGCTCTAAGAAAAACGGCGAATTTTCAAAGAACTGTCGACATTTCTAGAACCCAGAGCTGTACATGAGGTACAATAGCACTGTGGTATAAATAAAATATTAGGACAGAATGTTTTTTGAAGGCGAAATTTGTTAGTGACCGATGGCGTGTATCGCCAGGCCAAAGCTGTATGTAATATGACGAGCCCATATTCCTTTAACGAATTAATGATTTACTACATGCATGGTCCATACAAGCTTCTGACGTATTACTAAATGACGGCTGGAAGGAGATATTAAATCGACCAGGCACTAACAAAACAAATACACGAGAATTACGTATTTGTTTTTTTTTTACGTGAATATCATAACTCTGAACCGAAAAAGTTTTCGTTTTATGGATTGCTTATGCATAGTCTGTTCCAGGGGTTCTAACTTATGCAAGGTTCAGTCTTTGAATAAATTTATCGAAAAAACTGAACAAGGATGCCTATTTCACACAAGCATTATATATGCCTCTCAGCCATGACATTTTCTTTCTAATATTGTCTTACCTTTCCAAATGGGGGCGAAACATTGACCGATAAGCGACCACAAACAAGTTGTAATTGTGCAGTCAAGTAAGTAGCGAAATGTAACAGAGATAAACAGAAACCACTGAATTTAGCTTTTTAACATACAACGCTCGAACCTCTACGAGTTACGGATAAAGAGGACCAATCTGATTCGAGCATTTAATTCTCTTTGATCTCAAATTAAACTGTCTGTTTATTTTGGCCGACCACTGTCTTTTGCGATATATATAACCCGATAACTTCTCAGACGATCCGAGCGTCTCTTTATAGTAACCTGTTCTCACCTCCCCAGAAGCTCCGGCTGGTTTTTCAATAATAATAAAAAAAACAGTAGCAATATAAAACAAAAGTAAGCGCGCGGTGGACAATGGGAAGAGAGAGAGAGAGAAAAAAAAGCAAAACAAAACAAAACAGAATGCAGGGCTGGCACTACGGCAAAGTGCTTATTTATTATAGGCCAATATTTTGGCTAACAAAATCAGCCTTCCTCAGGGCCACAGCTATACCGAGAGAAAATGTCTTTTAACGGCTCCTAAAATTTGAATTTAAAATTCACATAAGTGGTTAAAAATTAACAACAATTATTAATACTAGATAGGATAATATACAATGAGGAACAATGAGGTCTTCTTCTCGTACCTCATAGCTAGAGGCAAAACCCTGTCACGAGACGGTCTGAACAGAAGGAAAGAATATTGAACTCTTTCTATTTCTATTTTTATTGTATAATCTTTAACCTGTATATTATTCTATCTAGTTTTAATAATTGTAGTTAATCATGCGTTAAAACTAAAATTCCTTAAATGAAAGTCCTTCTTCACTTTACGGTAAAAATCAGTGAATTGGCCCTGAAAATGAGTCGAGAAAGCATTCCATAAAATTACGCCTTTATAGCTAATAGAGGGCGCGATCCATTCAACCAAAATTTCCGGAAATTTCGGTCCAAAACTCAATGGATCGGTTCGGTCCAACGGGAAAAGTTTCGAAAAAACTGGTCCACCTTTTGAGGTGGTCCTCTTTTCCCGGTCGGACCGGTCTGAATTTTGGCTGAATGGATCGCGCCCAGAGTTTTTGAGAATGTACGAGTTAAAGCGAGGGACGGTTATGTTATTACGCTTTGTGAAGTTGTACGCCTTGCAAGGTTTATTTGTCAGGTATGATAGAGCCGCAGAATTTGCTTCACCTATAAAAACGCTATGGAGCATTTTAATTAATCGAAGTTTATATGAGTAGAAGGTTGAAGTATGCAATTTCGAACGTCGGTATACTTCACCAGTAGGCATGTCGCGCGCGGGGCAAGTTGTATATTACTCTGGCTACCCTACGGTGGAGTATTTCCAGAGAATTTAGTAGGTCCACATTAAGGGAGCCGCCCCAAACGACATGCAGTCCATATAAAACTGAAGGCAAGATTATCATGAATTATAAGTTCAGTAGGACATTTCTGCTCAGAAACGAACTCCTTTTTAAGAGGTCCAGTTTGTTAACAAACTTCTTTTCTTCTTCTGTAAGATGATGTGACCAGGAAAACCTATCATCGATAGTAAAGCCCAAAAGACGAATGTGTTTCACCCATTCGATCCGATCCTCTCCAATAGTCACAGAAAATAGCGGCCCGATGTGCGATTTTCTGGTCAGTAGCTAGCGTAGCTTCGCACTCTGCCGAGTGAGGGGTTAAGGAGTTCTCTAGGCACCAACTGTTCAATTCCGATAAAGCTCTATTTCAAGAAGTGACAGTGTTATCAACAGGGTCCCCAATGCAATAAACGGTGGTGTCATCCGCTTACTAAAGTACGAAAGCCGAGGAGGGTCTTCCGACTTCGGACTTCCGACTTCCAACTTCAGACTTCCGACTTCCAGCTTCCGACTTCCGACTTCCGACTTCCGACTTCCGACTTCCAACTTCAGACTTCGGACTTCAGACTTGACAAAGTGCGAACGCTGGGTTTCTGATTTCTGACCGTTCAGACTCAAAGCTGAATGGCTAGACCTTCAAACCTCCCACTTCCCACTTCCCACTTCCCACAGTTCTCACTTCCGACTTCCGACTTCTGACTTCCCATTTCCGACTTCTGATTTCCCACTTCCCACTTCCCACTTCCCACTTCCCACTTCCGATTTCCCACTTCTGATTTCCAACTTCCGACTTCTGACTTCCAACTTCCGAGTTCTAACTTCCGACTTCTGACTTGACTCTTCTGTTAGGTTCGATTGCCGCTCGATCCACCACGCAGGTATTAATGCTCAAAGTCAAAGCTCAGTGGAAAGGACGGCTGTACAGTTCTCGACACAAAAGCAGACAACTAAACCTGCATGCTCTTGAAAAAGAAACTAATCACAAAGCCAACCCGGCAACTGATGAGGTTCACTTGGAGAACCGAAACCATGGCCTTCTCTGATCACAAAGTGGCAATAACAAAACAGTCCAAACACTAGCTGTTAATCTTATTCTAGCCTGCATAACGGGCGCCATATGAGTTAAGGGAGGAGAACGCGGCATTTTGCGCGGAGCGCGAAACAAGTGTGAAGCGCTTCACTCGTAAAGCGCCTGTTATGCAGGCTAAACTTTTTCAAAAAACTATTACCAAGGAAGGAAATACCCGCTCCAGTCACTGCCGTTGCCTTTGTCGTCGGCTTAGGGTTAATTATAAAGGCTGATTTAGCAACAGAACGAGAACGTCATTTGACGACGGGAAAGCGCGCGAAAAGGACTAAACTCGACTTCGGTTCCCAATTTCTCGCTCTGCCATTGGTCAACCCAGTTGTTTGATTTGCGCGCACCGTCGTCAAATGACATTCCTGTTCTGTTGCTAAATCAGCCTACTATGACTCAGGCCACGCCTTTATGGAGAAATGTTGTCCAAGGAAACGTTGACCCCTTATGGCCTAGCCAAGAGCGCTTGCGCATACTCTTATTGTCTCGCCTTGACTGAGCTTACCCGGCAGGGGGAGCCAAACTGGAAATAGGGAAAAGTTGGCCTAGCTAGGAGGGTACCCTACCATCAAAAAAGGGTAACCGCGTGCGAACTTTTTGTTTCTTATGTAAACGGTTTGCCAATTTTTGCAAGGAAATATAGATCGTTTTCAGTCACGTGGTCAGCAGCTTTGCAAATTGCTTGGAGTAAAAGAAAGTTTAACATGTGAAAAGAGTTCAATTCCCACAGGATTTTTATGGCCGCCGGTACATTGTTTTGCACACAAATATGGCCGCCGTGACGTCATGTGAAAACGATCTATAGGAAGAGTTAGCTCGCCCAGGGTAGCTTGGGTAGGCGGGTGACTCTTCTATTTCTCCATAAACTCTTATAAACGAGCCTCGAAAATGACCGCGGGAATCCTATGTTGCTTTTTCGCTTGAAAATGGTTTCAGCACTAGAAACAAGCTGAACAACAAACAACAAACCAGTTAAAAATTATTTTATATTCTGAATTTGCGACGGTGTACACCTTGTAATAAAAAAAAAATTCCATCAAAACTAATTTTAAATACCACCACACAAGATCGACCAAGCACGATAGAAAATTACAGTTCAGCAAACACGACAATCACATGAACACATCATTTCACCATAGTTAAACAGCAATATTGCAAGCTCTTTGGGTTACGGTCAAAAATGGTAATACTGAAATGCACTTCTTTTTTACACGGCCATAAGGCTTTCTTTAATTCTTGACAAGATTCTCACCACATTATTTAGTACGAGTGCTGCGATTGGATGAATAGTCCTTGACGGCATTTACAATACTACTTGCATTCTGATTGGTCAAAAACTACAGCTGTCGTCTTCAGGCGAAGGTATGATTTGTATTTTAGTTTGAGGGTGTGGAAACTAAATGAAAATAGCCAAAAGTAAAATACTCTATCAAGTAAAAAACTGCAATGCATTCCACTATTACAGTAGTAAATATAAATAACAGCATTTTTTTCAGGTAAGGATTGGCTCTATTCCAGGTGATAAGACTTTGGGGAGCAGTAAAACCTAACACAAAAACTTAAAATAAGGCAGGAGGATGACCAAGAGGGAACTGGGGAGAGAAATACCTCTTATCTCCCACGTCTTTTATCCATTATTTACCCCATTCAGAAATAGTCTATTGCAAATCACTATTGCGATAGACTACTTCTGAATCATCTTAAGCCTCTTTTTCAAAGTGACTTTTGGTGTGTACAGTTGACTCTCTCTTAACGCAAACCTCAGCCGACACCTAGAGTTGGTCACCGTTTTTCTTTCCCGCCTTTATTTGACTCTCTATAAGACGGACATCCTCTGTAAAACGGACACCTAGAGTTGGTCCCCGCCTTTCTTTACTGCCTTTATTTGACTCTCTATAAGACGGACACCTCTGTAAAACAGACACCTAGAGTTGGTCCCTGCCTTTCTTTACTCCCTTTATTTGACTCTCTACAAGACAGACATCACTCTTAGAAGGACACTGAACGCCGGTCCCAAAAGTGTCCGTCTTAGAAAGAGTTGACTGTATCGTTTTATTTGCCAGCCAATTTAACTCAACTCATTTTCATAAGGATTACTGTACAACATACCTCGCTTTCATAAAGAAGCTTTAAAAGCAATTTGTTACAGACTACTTTCTTCACCTAGCTCCACGCTACCTCAGCACCCGGATAACCTAAGTAGACTGCACTTATAACAGTAATATTTTATTCAACACAGCAGGCAACAGTAGGCAAGCCTTGACAATTCCACCACACTTTTTGCGAAATTCCAATACTTCCACGAAAACACGTAAATTACAAAAGTCTGATAGTTCAATATTTGCCAAAAAGGGAGCATAAAGAGACAACGGCAAAATATCAGGAAAGCTATTTGCAAGTTTCTTCAGAAACCTGGCAAGGGAAACAGGAAATCCAGGTTACTTATTGCCTACCTTCAAGGAAGCATGATAGCATCATGTTGACACAATATCAAGGCCAGATGGAAGCCAACAACTGAAAAATTTATTTGGCCAATATTATATTATAGATCTGACTGAGTTACACTGTTTCGTCTCATTGAGGCTTCAGCTTTTTTTATCTAAGGAAGGCATAGCATCAACTTTAGCATTTCATATGCTAACCAAGTTAAGATCTTGCACTTATTTATATTTGGGTGCTTATAGACAAGGAGCCACTACTATTCTGAAATCTAAAAAGTATTGGCTAGAACATGTTAGTTTAGGTTAAAACATTCTGGTTTTTCTAAATAGTAATGGCCACTTTAAAGTAAAAGGAAGCTGTATACACAAACAGGGTTGGTGTAAACATCTTATCCTTCTAAGTACCCTGCCAGCTTGCTTCCAGGCTAACTTGTAAGAGTTGTTTTAAGCTCTCTACTTTCATAACTTACTCTACTAATGTAATCATAGCTAAAACAAAAAATATTCATTCTGGTAACTTAGCTGGAACGAGAGTTGTACATGTATAAGAACGCTTAGTGAGCAACTCCAAAGGTGCGGCTACTTCAACAAAGCCAATGATCATGCACAAGAACATTTACCCAAGAATTGCTTGAAAGGAAAGGATGATAACCTCACAAAAAATTATAATCTTCATGATAAACAGGTTAAAATAATAATAGTGATCTTATTGATAAAGCCTTGTCAATGAAGTCCTTGGTCCATAGGTTCCTGTTGCTGTTATGTTGTGTATGTTGGAGATTGTTAGACCTGATCCTTTCTTCAGGATGATGGAGGTGGCGGTGGACCGGGTGGGGGAGGGGGCGGAGGAGGAGGCGGTGCACCCATAAGGGGAGGTGGACCCTGGAATATATAAAAAAATTGGCACATATTACTAAAAAGAGTTGTTGTATGGATAAATAAACTGGCTAATTTACACTTAACCTGCATAGCAGGCGTTTGGAAGTAGTGGGTGCAAGAAAGAACGGACGTGTCTCCCTCTCGCACGCCCGTTCTTTCTTGTGCCCACTACTTCCAAGCGCCTGCTACACAGGCTAATTTACAGTGAAACACAGTTAAGTGTCCCTGGGAAGAATAAACTTTGAACTTGATTACTTCAATGTTTAGTTCATAAAGGACCTTTTTTTCCGATACAGGGGCCATATTGCATTTATTAGATTAAAGGAGTATTATGGGATGCCCAGGGGGGCACTTGGGAAAAAGGTGATCAATATTACATCCAAACAAGGCACAACAATTTTTTTTTTCTCATTACAATCTTTTTCTAGGAAGGCTTAAAGAAAAATTGGCCAGAAGGGGCGCCTAAATACTGGGCCAGTATATCAGATCGTGCTCATGCCCTCTGGGCACCCAATAATACTCCTTAAATCTAATTAACTCAATATGGCCGCTGTATCGGTAAAAACTTCTGTTGGTTTCAGAATCCCATTATTCGGTTGAAGACTTGAAAACTCAGAACAACACTTGATTCAAAATTGTAGTTGTCATTGGATTAGTGCAGCCACTTTAGCCATTAGTGCTCCCAGCCCTCCCTTCGCTCGGGATATCTGTTGGTAGGTATCTGCGATACTCTCCACTGAAGTTCTCAGTGTGACAGCAGTGTTCTTACCGGGATTTTGTACACTAACAATGGGGTCCACAGAACCCATAGAGAAGCTAAAAGGGGGCCATAAGGGAGAAAAGCCGGTCACAATTTTTAGACACAGCTAACTCAACATTTTCACTGCATATAACCTAATTTTATAGTACTTTTTAATCTTAGTTAGGACATATCTGTAAACCACAGTAATGCAATGAAAGTTTCCTAATAAAAGATTATTATCCATTAAAATTTCACAGGTCTGAGTTAGAGTAAATACCTCGTACTTTCTTGAATAATGATGGGTGCTTTCTAAAGATGCCATAACCAATTAAATTTTGGCTTATATAATAAAGAAATGTACGTAGGTGTACATAGGTTGACATATGTGGAAGGTAATAGTTTGTTCTCCCTTCTATCCACCCTTGGGACCCCTTGATCTAATTACAGTGTGGAATTTCCCAAAAAAGTCCGGCAATGTCGCAATGCCATGGTCTGGTAAGAACAGTGATAGTGCCTGGTCGTTGCTGCTCACAGGGTTGTCATGGTTACTTTTTGCACTCCCTTAAGCCTCCCTCAGTTTGACCAAGCACCCTTCCCACACCTTACTATTGGCAATGGGTTTAATCAACAATTTGAAGGCAAACTTAACATTTCGAGGGTGAAGTTGAGAGCGAGAGTTTTAAGGTGATTGTTTTCATAAAACATTGCCAATATTCTGTTGTAAAAATAATACAGGAGCACTTTTTGGTGATTCTTATCAGACAGATGCAATACCTGATTTTTCTCGACTGTATAGCAATGTGCTGATATATATAGGTATCAAATATGTCAGTCAATCAGGATGCTGAATTTACAATATAAGCATTTTGCTATAACTTATTGTTGTGGAGGTTATGGATGTACACGTACCAACAACATTTCTGAGACTTACAACTAACCAATAAAGAAAACCAATAAAGAAAAGAGCAGGTCAGAGCTAAGAGATTGACTTACCCAATGGTTATCTGAAGGCGGTGGCAGGGGTGGGCCATGGAATGGAGGGTATCCTGGGGGAGGGGGTGCGCCATATCCTGGTGCCTGGCTTTGCCACGGAGGGAGTGGAGCAGGACCAGCTACAAAACAAGTCATGTACAAAGATAAATCCTCATTCAAAATCTTTTCTGTTTGTTTGCTTTTATGCATACCCTAATTCATTCATTAAGCCCCTACAGGGGGCTTATTTATTCCAAGCATCTTTAAGAGGGGACTTAATAGAGATGAGCGCTTATTTAATTTAGCAAAGATGATAACAGAGTGTTCATTAGGCATCAGAGATCGGAGAATTCTCCGGCAAATGTTCAATAGCCTATGACTATCTTTTATTCAGACATGGAGCCTCTTTCAAAATATTCTCCTGTGACAATACACCTTTCTCCCGCTACTAGAATTCTTAGTGAAAACCCTCTGATGGTATCAGTTCTCCATAAGGGACTAGAAGGCAAAGTGGGAAAGCTCAAGTGCAAAACGTTGGAGGTCATGAAAAATGAAAAACAAATCTGAAATTCCATCATGTGAATAAACCACACAAGACCAGTCTACATGAAGTATTGCAGTCATGATACAGTCTATCATTTACTAATGAACAATAATAAGGGAGGAGGGGAGGGTGGCTGAGAAGAAAGGGGCTCCTTAGAGAGGGGGGCTTTTAAGCTAAAAAAAAAAACACAGCAAGAGGCAAGAATCTCATTGGAGATTTTTGGGACAAACTTCATTACTCACCTTGCCATGGTGGGGGTGGAGGGGCAGCTGAAGACGGTGGGGGGGGGGGTGGGGGTGGTGGTCCATGTCCTCCAGACACCTGGGGAGGGTATGGTCCAGGACCACCTGGAGGGGGTGGGGGTGGAGGACCACCAGGCTGATGATGAGGAGGCATACCTTTAAATGAACAGATGAAAAGATCGTAAATCACATAACCAACCCCTCCTTTCGTAAAGAGCATTATTACATTTAATCCATCTTTTACCACACAGACACTAAAGTGGCAATTTGCATAAAAGTGTCTGGCTTTAAACGATGTTTCGGATTACATGCGACCAGCGTTGTCAAAAATGTTTCAGGATTTTGGGTTTTTCTTCCATGTCAATCAAACTGCTACCACAGCAACCAATCCTTGTTTGTCAAATAACGGTGAAATAACGAGCAGAAGCTACAAAATCAAATGTTGGCGGAAATGTACCGATTCGTTTTCACTGTGTTTCTTCTAAAGGAACAATTTCACCTTGGGAATCTAAACTTCAGTAAGAAGGCAAAAAAACTCGAGAGCTAAAACATGAAAAGTTTACATCACACAACAGAACATCAAAGTACAAATCTCCCTGATCGACAAGGCAGAGAGCAGGAAAACTTACTGCGCTTTTCAAAAACTCTGAAATTCAAAAGCAACAAACACACAAAACAGATCGAAATCAACCAATCACAAATCACAAACCATGACCTTTTAAACCTGTTGAAGTAACTTTCTGTTTCCTAAGAGGTCCACTAGAAAGCGCCATGTCCTCAGATTTTGATTGACGTTGCAGAAAACCCAAAATCCCAAGATGTTTTTGACATCTCAGGTCACGTGTTATCCAAAACAGCTGTAATAATTTCCAGCAACAATTCCAACAGATAACTGTGCAGGTTTTTGGCTTCAGGAAAATATCACCAAAATTTTTTATCAGTTCAGTTCACATCCATAAGCAGGTTACATCAGAATTGCTTTGTGATGGTCTGAGACCACTAGATCACTGTGTTGGCCAAGGACTAGCACTCCAACCCTCAGCTTCCCTATCTCCCTAGGGTGGCCAACCTGCCTTATCAATTCAGTTGATAAAACCAAATCTTTGTACTTTGGGAGGATGTGTCTGCCAGCAATAGTTTGAAAACAGCAAAAAGACAAAGACAAAAACAAAATCTTACCCATCATTGGTCCCCCTGGAGGAGGCAGCAGTCCTTGTTTTGCCCATGGTGGTGCAGATGAGTTATTAGGGGGTGGGGGAGGAGGCCCTCCCCCAGGGATGGGTACAGGTGTGCTCATCAGAGGCTTGGGTCCAGGCGGGGCTGCCCAGGGGGGAGGACCAGAGGATGGGGCTGGACCTGGAGGTGGCGGCGGCCGATCATGATTTGTGTTCTTTCATGCAACAAGAAAGTAAAATAATTATTATTTTATGTGAGATGATTAGAAACCAAATAAAAATGAGCATAGTGGGTTATTACGACACACAAACAGACACTGTAGGAAAGTAAGCCCAATATTTTCTCTAGTCTTCTTTAATTCTTTGAATCTTAGGGTGCATTTCCTATGGGATGATTCAGATCAGGATCAGCGAATGTGATCCGAGATCACTCAGATCATGGCACATCAAATGAACTGATGAATCCTTGTCCAGAGTGGATTCATCGTTTGATGCAACAAGATTCAAGTGATCTTGGATCACTGATTCTGATCCAGATCATCCCAGTGAAACGCACCCCTAGTGTCATTTATGAAAAAATGAAATGAAATGCTGTGCTGTAAAAACTCATCTAAATAAAATCTCAATAGCGGTACACACTTTCAAAAGGGGTTTACTGGTATACAGCTCTACATTTAAACTTTTGAGTCCATGTATGAAATAGAAAAGAGAATAGTTGATAATTTACAAACCTGAATGGGTGGAGGAGGGAGAGAACTGGGAGGATGTCGGGGTGGGGGTCGGTCTTGACTACTCATCATGGGTGGCGGTACTGTTTGGTTCATCTTTGGTTCTGGTGGTGGGCCCTCCCCAAGTTCTGCCATAAGTGATAAGTACTGCAAGGGATACAAAAGGTCTTTTCATTAGCAAGGAAAATTAGCAATCTTTGTATACCATATAGAATAGGATCACTATTTTATCTTACTGTTCTTTGATTATCATTTTGGATATTGTGGCACTGTCATGACCTAACCAGTGCCATATACAAAAACACATGGTGAATTCACCCAACCAAAGTGGCTTTTTAGCAAAATTTACATTTTTAAGACCATCAACAAGAAAGCTGCAGGATGTGACAGGACTAAAAAGGAAACAAAAGGCAAAAGAGACAACTAGAGGACTTGATGAGTAATGGTCCAAAACTTATTATTACAAGTGAAAAAAAGCAATGATGGTTTAAATGCATATCCTACAAAAATCATATGAATCATTTTGCACATGCATCAAGAATGCGATAGGTTTAAATAAGCAAAACAACTAAATTGCACATGCATCATCCTTTTTTGTACATATTTTCTTTTCTGTCGTTGCACGACTATGATGTGAAACTTCCTAGTTTCACATTTTATGGAGAATGTGGACAGAAGACAACGATTTTCTTTTCCTTTTTCTGAACTTAGATACAGTGCTTTATAATCAACTCCAGAAGAATTCCTCAACATTAAATAAACTATATGAAATGGAACATGACTAATATATTTTGGAACAGGGCGAACTCACTTTCCAAGTGACATTTTTGCTGCCGCTGCCATCTTGGTTGCTTAAACTCCTTACACAGACACCTCCAAGAGACATGTAAATCTTGCCACATGGTGTTCAACAAAAATCATTAAATATTTCTATAATACCTCACTGTCCATTTTTGCTTTGTCCACAGGAACATCAGGGATTGGAGGAAGGCTGTAAGAAAAAGTAAAATATAAATCATTAATTTAACTTGTAAGAATTGTTTTCAGAAAAGGAGAAATAGGAAGATAGGAAATTCTAATGTAAATGACAGCTAAAAAAATGTAAGCTAAAACAGTGAGCATTATACATGTATTATATGTGAAGCTGTTCCCAAGGAAATTTTAACACTGGCTTTTAAAACTCACTACAATTTGCTAAAATACTCTCTTTCCCCCTATGAAATGTTGTATTATTTCAGTGACAGACCTCTGGCCCACAGAAAAAACCAACAACAACATCAACATAGCCTGCTTCACAGACGTTATCTATCCCTAGTTAGTAACGTCTGTATAACGTGTGGCAGCGCCAATGTTCTGGGTCCCCAACAGACTCAACAAACTACTAGAAACGCATTTCAAATTTCCACTCAATTTGACTGGAAAATCGACAATGGCTTTTTTGACCAACAGGCCATTCATGGCGCATAATCAAATCCTGGAAGACAGGTGGGGGGAGGAACAAGGATTTCAGCACTGTTTCGCAGACGGAATTAACAAAAAAATTTAGTTTCATTAGTGGTGCAGGCTACAGCGGCATTGTAAAGATGGGCATGAAAAGAATGGGAAGTGGGAGAGAAATCAGACTCTGCTAGACGAAAATGTGGGTGTAAATAACAAGTCAATGAGTTCCCACAAGTGTACATCCCTACCATTACACTACATGTATGACTCACCCTGTCTGTATGCAGTCTGTAGCCAGATGGCCCGCAGCACCGCACTTTGTGCACAAAACATTGTTAGTCACATTTTTCTGTTCAGGACACTCCCAATGACGATGTTCTACTGATCCACAGTTCCGACATCTATAACAAAAAGAAGGTTAGAGCAACTATTAGAGTAAACGTTTTTTAGAAACATTCAAGAACAGATTCATTGGAACACTGATTATAATATCTGAGACAGACACACAGCTAGTGAACTTTTTTTTCACCTGAGAATTTCATCATCTCGAAGAGTGCCATTCAGTGCAGCTAATTCTCGAAGTTGCATTCTTTTCAAGTCATTCTGACCTTCAGGGGCCTCAATACCTTGTCGCAGTATATCACGAATCTGTAAGAAAGAAGAAGCTATTTGAACTACAATCCTAGACAATAATCTTGGAACAGTCACTCCCAAAAACACCCTCTTTTCAATAATTTTAAAAGGATAGGTACAGACTGTATTCAAAGAAAATGGAAATGTGAAAGTGTTCCAAATATTTTGACATGATTAAAGGTTTGACATCAAAGATGAATAAAAAACTGCATACAGTGGAAGTTCTCCTAACGGACACTCTCGTAAGCCGACAGCTCTTCTTTCGGCCGCCTTCACAAAACCCTGTTTTACTCAACTCCCATACAAACTCTGTATTTTTTCATTCTCATAAGCGGCCAGCTCCAGTAACGAACACCTTTTTCACCTCCTTAGGGTGTCTGCTTACGAGAACTTCCACTGGAGATCAGGTATGTCCCTTATGGCCGGCTCCCGGCTAATTTCACCCGCTGAAAAAGACCTTAATTACCACCAGCTCATATTGCTCTGGAAAACAAAAAAAATGGGGAAATTTTACAGGTGCAGTTAAGTGAAAAAGCCAGCTTGACTAATAAAAGAAGCCTGCTTAGCCTTTCCTTAGCTACATCCCTGACAGCGAAAACATAAAACAACCACAATAGAAGGAGGTCGCCACAATTCAATTCAATTCAATTCAATGCTTTATTTCACACTATATAAGATATCTACATAAGCGTACATAGGTAGGAAAATAAAGTAGCTGACAAATAACAATTAACTAAAAGACATTAAGTTCATTTGTGTACAGTGTCCAAAGTAGCAAGAGCTTTCTTGTTGGACACCGTCATGTTGAAATAATCGCCAGCGGTAAAGAGAGGAATGAAATCTTAGATAATATCAGTGATAGAACATATAAGCAAGGTCAGATTTGGTTGTTTAGTCTTCTCTTTAAAATTAGGTCAAACAAACCTACCATAGCTACAGCCTTCTGAACTGATTCATTTGTTGGCCCAGTAACCAGAGCATGCAGAGGTTCATCTTCCCCAGAATTGATTTGTCCACCCTTTCCTCCCTGTTAAAAAACATAATAAGTGGTAAAAAAATCATTGTCAAGTACAGTAGACTTATCTTTTCAAGTTGTTCCTTGTTGTGGACATTACTGATTTAACCCTTTAAGCCCTAAGAGTGATCAGCATCAAATTTCTCCTTGTAATATCAATGCTTTGTAAAACAGAGTGGTCATGAGAATTACAGACATCATCACACAAGATAAATTTGATTGATATTTTATCAACTTCTCCCCACTACTTCCGTAGGAAATGAATAGGGGCAACAAAATGAGAATTAAAATTCTGATCTTAGGGTTTAAAGAGTTAAAATAAGCATGGTTTGTTGGTGCTCTGCAAGTTCACATTCTGTATTTTTTGTAAGCTTGAAGAAAATATTGGGTGAAATTGAAGCCCCACACATATTAGTAATGCCAGAAATGATTTGGCCAAAAAGTCAAATTGGTATGATAGAGTCACTTTAAGTCAGAATACAAATCAAAGAGTTACCAGTCTACAGGGTACGTAAGGGATCCAAAAACTGTTTAGCTTTAAACTGAGTTTTACAGCTGAACCGCTCCACAGCGGCCACCTTAGGTACAGAAGAAACTGGCCATTGTAAAGAGGTTTAAACAAGAGTCAATCTATGGACTGTCCGCAAAAAAGTAGCTGTTGTAAAGAGGTGGCCATTGTAAAGAGGTGGCCGTTGTGGGGAGGTGACCGTTGTAGAGAAGTGAAGTGAAGTGGAGTGGATAGGTGGCCATTGTGGAGAGGTGGCTGTTACGGCGAGGTGGCCATTGTAAAAGGGTGGCCGTTGTAGAGAAGTGGCCCTTGTAGAGAGGTGGCTGTTTAGTTGAGGTTCGATTGTACTTATAGTCAAACTATAGTTTTATTTTTGTCCATACGATGGACCTGGAAGTGAATAGGATAAAACTGTACTTAAGAGCCATACGTTATGTATTTTTCCCTCTTTTATAGATCCTTTCCCTCTGATCATGATTTTTTAGTTGAGGTTTAGAAACAAAATTAATCAGTCACAAATGAATCGTCATTAATTTACAACAATTTATAGTCAAACTATAGTTTTGATTTTGTCCAAAAATCTAAAAAAGATGGAATAAACTTGAAATTTAATGTTGTGTAAGTGACATTTTAAACAAGTTAATCAATGAAAAACTTTTAAAAGGTTCTCTTTAATCAAAGAAAGACAACAGTTCTCTTCATTGTGGAACGATGGAACGAAAATAAAGTTATTATTTTTCCTCTTTTATAGATCCTTTTCCTCTGATCATGATTTTAGCAATTCTCTCGAATAGCGTGGTATTTTCTTGCGTAGTGGGGAAATCAGCGTTGAAGTGATCGGTCGTGAAGCGGCACTCTGAAAATTCCGAAGGTTTAAAAACAAAAATATTGTATAAGAACTAGAAACAAAATTAATCAGTGCAAACAAATGAATACTGAAAGCAATGATCAAAGACGGGTTTCAATATGTTTAATCTTTATCTACAACAATTAATATCATATTATAAAGCCAATGTAGATCACATTGTACCTCTTTTTCCATTTTCTTTAATGTATTGCCACTATAAATAAAACAACAAAAGATATATCAATAAAAGAATGAATACATAAACAAGCCCTAGGATTTCATGATAACAATAATATTGTTTCCAATACTGCACATGTGTTGTTACTGTGGTCTTACAATAACGGAATGGAAAAATAGTTTCCCAGTGATATTTTCAGCTTTGGGGATCAATTTTCAGAAATTCACAATTTTTCCACTGAGATTCTTAACTTCATGTAGTAGAGTAATTCTTTGAACTAACTTTCAATCTCTGAATGGCTTTTACCTAAGGCAAATTGTGTGTGTGTGTGGGGGGGGGGGGCGTGACCGAAAATGCCTACCACAAAAACAACAACAATAACAATACAAATAGAGCTCACCGTGGGCCAATCAGCAGTCCAATAAAGTTCACTTCAGGGTGATTATCCTGAGGAATCATCACTTTATCCTGAATTTTAATAAGAGGTGGCCTGTCAAAGAGAACACAATAATATTGTAATTTTGTTCAATAACATTTTACAAATTGCATGAAGATATTCCATAGGAATCAAACTAAAGGTCAAACGTGGGTCAACATCTACCTTAGGGGCAATAAGTAAACCATGCAATGAGACCCATATTCTAGTCTCAGTAGTACAAAGCACATTATACCAAGGTTATTACAACTCCCCTCTGGACTAGATGTTACTCAACTCAGGGCTATCACTAAGATTTCCAGTTTCTGGGTATATGCATTAAGTAGGCAGGGAATTGAGGAGCTAGGAAGTTCTTTTGGCTCTATTTTACAGGGTTCGAAATTGCAACCTATTAATTTTTTCCATTTGCCACTGGAACATCGAGAGGAGTCACAAATTTGCAACTAGTTTTCACTTTTGCTATTATGAAATAAAAGGGCTAGCAGTTAACACTTCACCTCACTTTTTGCTAAAATAGAAAAGAAGTGGAAAAATATTTTGTTCATATGTCTTAATTTTTAATGAAATCCTAGGATATGGGGGAAACTATACCATTTTTCTTACAATGTTATGTTCACAATGATATTCCCTCTACAGCGGTTTCTTAGAAATACTCAGATTATTAACTTCATGTACCAGAGCAATTCTGCTTACACATGAAAGTAAAATGTTGTTTGGCGTCTTTAAGTTTTCTATTGTCCGCCATCTTGAATGGTTCCCAAAGTGCATCACACGTTACTTGTTTATGGCTTCTTGTCCCAAGACAAAAATATGACTTTGAAAAATTGAAAACATCTAGGATAGGGGTTCCCATGAATTTTCATGGAATCAAAAAATTGTTACAGATGGTTTTCCATGATCTCTAGGCACAGAACCGAAAAATTGTTTTCCATGGGATTTGAAACCCTAGGGCTTGTAGGTTACTCAACACTAACATGCTGACTTACTTGTAATCAGAAGGAGGTTTGTAATCTTCATTTAAACTCAGAGCCTCTTGTATAAGGACGTGTCGCTCTTCCTCCAATTTCTTTCTGACTCTGAACTCACGAGTGTTCAATCTTTTACCTTCTGAATTGTAAATTGGTTCTGGAGAAGGGGATCTGATTTGCAAAGGAAAAAAACTATATGTTATGAAACTATTTTGCTTAGTTGTAATCCAATATTACATTGTACTAACCCTCTCCCAAAACGTGCATCTAAGTGATGTAGTAACAAGAAGACACAAGGATTATGATGTTCCATTTTGAGATAATTTTCTTGCATCCTTCTGGTGTTCAACCTTGGGATATTTCACAGTAATTTACAATCCTGAAGTGGGGGAAATTGTTGTACATTTGACTGGAATGATTTGCCTGTAGCAGGAAATTTGATAGCAAATTTTTGAAGTGTCAATTCCCCACCCCATGCCCTGCCAACCCTACTGGCTTCATATTGTTTGGTGCATCCCACTTAACCCTTCAGCTCAAATATCCACATACAAATTCTCTGTGCTGACCTCCACACATTTCTTTAAGGAGTTCCTGAGGGAATTTGATAGAAGATCAAAGCATTTTCCTTCAGATGATCACTTTGTAAATTCTCATACCCTTTTCTCTTGATTAAGTGTTGATATTGTTGGGAGAATTTTCATGTTGATCACTCTCCAGATTTAAAGTGTTAAAATGGAATCTCATTGTCAAAACATTTCAAATAGTTTCATTACTTGGAAGTTAAGAATGACAAGAGGTTCACAAACCTTTCATCTGGATTGTCTGGTATTCCTAACTCTCCTGTCCGCAGCATTCTACTGATTTCTTCAATCTTCAGTTGAGCTGAGAAACATTTTAAATACATTAAATTGAAAACACACACTTGCCCTTAACAGTAAATTATTGCTGGGGAAATTACATGTAAAACTAAAGTGAAAGAGTTTTACCCCTGTTTTATGAGGAATACAGATTGTCTCTCATAAAAATACAGTCAAACTATGAGGAATGTAAACACCAAGAATATTGCTCAAAATGTGCAACGCCCAAAAAGCAAGCTGTAAGACTAACTCTCTTTACACAGTGGTTTGCCAACTTATTTTCATGATTTGATTGCCATTCATACACTAAAAAGGCAACTCAGAAACAATAAAATAAAGCTTGGAGTTTTCAGCATGACTTCCTTACCTATGTAAGCTTGCTGTTGTTCTGGAGAAAGGTTTGGCGGCATGGTGGTAGGCATACCAGGTATAAATGTCCTCTTTTCCTCTGTACCCCATCGACTTTTCTTCTTTTTCTTCCGTTCTGATCCTTAAACAGAAAAGAAAAAAGAAAACACCTCACCTCTCACTACTTTTAATAAGTATCATAGGTAAACTGTGCCGCAAGCAATCTGGTGAAATTACCCCAACCAGAGTTGTAAAACTAGTAATAAAAAAAAGGTTAGGGAGTGCCGGCGACAACGATCGGAAATCCAAATCCTTTTGCTCCATTGCTGTATTTTGCGTAAGTTTCTCGTGACAGATAGTCAAACCACGCGTGATCAGATAACGAGAGGTAGAAGGTCCAAACGTGTGTGATCAAATTGCGTTCTGTGCATTACATTCATTCTTAGTGGAAGTCCAGATGAATGCTGGCTACATACATGCAACGCATGCATAATAACAACCTGGAGATTAGTATTGTGGGCTCCTCCTGTTGCCCGCAATAACCCTGAAAAGCCCTGAGTGGAGTGGATAATAAGATATTCACAATTTATAAGGAAAGATTACAGTTATGTATCCTAATATGATATTATAGCCCTTGTACCACGACCTGTAGTGTATCATGGAATTTATGTATTGCTGCAGCTCTTCCTATAGAGATAATAACTAAATACCAAATACTTCTACACACTATCTAAATACTACTTAATGCTTGGTTAAAAGTTTCTATTAGTTTTCAATCTACTGGGTACCATCTGAAGACATCATGAGTACAACAGAGCTGTAAGTCTTTACAAAAAACTTTTAAAGTTTTGTAATGATTTACAGTCCTACTGCAATCATTTTAAACACCAAATATTTTTACAAATGTAATGCAATAGTGATCAAAATGTACAAGCAACAAAAATTCAAATTAAGACCCACCTAATGTTGAGTAATATCAACAACATATACATGTAAGTGGAGTTATACACACAGCTGAATTAAAAACAAAAGACTAAAAATACATACAACTATTATGGGTGTTCTTATTTGCTACATAACAGCTCCAATGGATTTGAACTTTACAAAGTTAACATTTTCTTATAATAAATTTTACTTTATAATTCCTTGAGGTCAGTTGACATTAGCAACCTCTCTATTCGGACTTACAAGGTTGAGTTCAAGTACAACTTTGGAATCTCAAGGGAGTTATTGAAACACTTGAAGGAGACCGCTATGAGGGAAATATGCTCACTTTAATAAATCAAGAATCCTTACCTATAGCCTACAGTACTTAAATATTTACATGTCATTGCCACATTATGTAATACTAATCTTCAGAACAAAGAGCCATTTACACTTGGGCTCGTCACAGTTATGACCTCAGAAAGTTCTCCCTTTGCTGCTGCTAAACAGTGCATAAAGAGACATGAGGGGTGAGATTGTTGTGAGACTCGATTTTCTATAGCCTGCGAGCGGCAGACGTTTCTCCTCGCTCATCGCCGGAGAGGGACGTTTAGCCAGGAGGAACGTCTGCGACTCATCGACAGAAATTCCATACTGATGACGCAAAATCTGTCCGGAATCCAGTCAGAAACGTTAATTGGTTGACGGAATAATTTCATTGTTTTAGCCATTGTTTACGAATGACAGACAAAAGACAACAGGCCACAAAGGTCAAATGTAAACGCGATGAATCTCTGACAAAACAGCCAATATTTGTGGAATATAGTCTTCTCTTGAAGAAGCATTTGAGTTTAGGTGGAGCTCATTCGCAGATGATCACTTACCAAAATCGACAAGGAGAAATGTAAAATTGAACAAATTTACATTTGAAACCTCACGACTACCAGATTATTAGGTAAACATTGATTTACGTCATCAGTATGGAATTTCTGTCGCTGAGTTGTAGACGTTCCTCCTTGCGAAACGTTCGTCAGCGGCGACGAGCGAGGAGAAACGTCTGCGGTTCACAGGCTAGATTTTCTAAAGCACATAAAGTGGGTTTGAAAACTTGTACTCGCACTTAATCTCATACTCCTTATCAAATCTTAATATCCCTATTGCCAAAGACATATCCAGACCTCTCCACATAATTGCCCTGCACCAATGCCAATTTCACCACCATCCCTCATTTGTAGGCAAAACTCTTTGCATTTGCACTCTTTGTGCGTGGGTATTCTTTTCAACCGTAATGCCTTGGGAATTCATTCATGCAAAACTTCATAACTTTACAATTTCAAAACAAAGCTTGGAGGTGAAATGTGCTCATCTGACATAAACACGCATAAGGGCTATTGAGATTTGTTACGACATTTATTTTATCGTTCTTTGTCCTATTCCAGGGTTATCTGCTCTGTGTGTTATGGTTTTTGAAGTCTGTAATGATGTATTTTTGTAAATTATTGCATCAGATTAGCCGATTTCCCAAATCCCCAGTTTTTCAAACTGATTTACCCCATTGAAACAGTAGTGTATTTTTACCCTAAATATTTTGAAGCTCCCAGCAATCTGAATTCCACATAATCTACTTTTCTCTAGGAGATTAAAAAAGATGAGGATGTGACTATAGTTTGTGAACTATCTCAGCGAGTGTGGCATTGGGCATCTTTACTCCTCATCTGTTATGGTAATTTAAGAATTATTTGCCTGGTCCCAGCATTCACATCTCTCCAATGTCATTTAACAATACGCTGAATTCATGGAACATGGACCATGCACTATTGTTAGCAGAACATTTCACTTTGTTGACAATTTCATATTTACAACCACACGGCTGAAGTCTTGTATACCAGTTTAATTCAAAACATCAAATCTGAGTGAAGAAACTGAATGAATGACAGCATATTCTGAAGTTGCTCCTGATTTGTAAACTATTGTTATTTGGCATTCAATAACGAGTTGTAGTAATAATACATGTGCGTAATCTCTCGACATAAACATTAAAAAGTTAATCAACTTGACATCCAAGCAGATGATGAACTCCTAAATAACGTTCAAATGTAAAGAGTTATCGATGATTAGGTGACATTTACGTGCGATCTTTCGGATTCAATTAGTGGAATTCGAAGCTGATCATGAAGTCTAGTGTTTTCCGGAACATGGTAATCAAGTTGGCAGACGTTTCACTAATGCCAGATTCTCAATAAACACTACTTTTCTAACCGCAGCACACATAAAATTAAATTTGTAACAATTCATGGTAGTCTCTTAAGTAAAACTAACCTCCTGAATCAAAATTACCGGCCTCTCTTTTCGCGCCAGGACTGGAAGAGCCTTGTTGCTTCGCCGCTAATATGGGGTGAAGACGGCCTAATGGAGTGGTATTTGCCCCAGTTAAAGACATTTCCTGATTCCTTTTGCTCTATCAAACGATTACACGGCAATGATGAAACATTAAGAAAACGTTTTAGGCTTAAAACAGCCAAGAATTCCGGACAAACATTGCTCCTTGCCAGAAAATATCGCAAAGACCACGATTGTCTGAAAGAGAGAAAACGCATTATGGGTAAAACACGTAACGGACACGCGTGGTCACTGTATACGTCAAATAAAACACACGAATTGGCCTCTAGAATTCCTCAGCTTGCTCTGATGTCACAGGGCGCAGAGGAGTTATTTGTGACCCTGGCTTATTGCAGGTACATTTTACAGCCGATAGTAAGAGTCGCCTTTGTTTACTGGTTTTTTGTAGAATCGAATGTGAATTGATCAAACCGTCATGCTATAAAACCTGGTATTACAATCCTCAATCCTAAATTATACCCACCAATCACTAACGCTTGTGCTGCACAGAAAACAGCATCAGGTAATGTTTTTTGCACTGACTTGCAGTGAGGAATTTTACCCGTTTTAATTTCCCACGAAGAAGGTCTCAACTCAAGTATAAGCACAAGCTTCCTCATCTTACGCTTATAGTTGCGGTTGCGCTATTCCTCCCCCCCACCCCCGCGGGACCGGGGAGGAACTCTGTCCCATACGGGGAGGCTCCGCCCGAAAGTGGTACCTTTTTCAGACTTCAGATAAATAATAGCGTACGGATTTCACTAGTTGAAGTATATGAAAGGAGAGGAAAATCTGTCTATTCAGTCCGGAAAAGGACTTAAGAGGGCTGACAAACGCCTTTTATGGGGTAAAAAAAGTCATGAGAACTTCCTACTTTCATGGTTTTTTTCATATTAAAAAGACATTGCATTTAATATAGCAGTTAAAAGGAATGCAGCGTTCTAAGCCGTTCGGTAGCCTTTGGCATACTTTGGCATAGTATGCCAAAGGGCAACCGAACGTTTTCAGTTGTAACCAGGAGCCCTCAGGTTGTAACAAAGGTTGTAACCTAAACGAACCAACCCACTCAGTTCACTAGACTGTTTAGTTGAGAGGATCGCACCCTTGTTTACCTTTTATTCCACGACAGGGGCGTAGCTAAAAAATTTAACATCTTTTCGGAAGCATTTACGGCAAAAACGAAATAACTTTTTTATAACATAGCTAGAAAATTTCCAAATCCAGCGTGCTTCATATTCCTATCCCTGATGCGTCCCGAACCGTTTTTCGCGTCTCCGCGTGACTTAGACCATGTGTTTTGTAAATTAAGAGGAAACGTTTTTTTTAATCAGTTTTGTGTGGTAATCATCTTTTGGTTTAGTTGTTTTCTCTCAATAACATTTACGGTTTTCGGCGTAAATATGGCAATCATTTTAAAAAGTTTCAGGATAAAAACATAAATTAACTGTTTTGAAAACAAGATTCACGTAAACATTTTGCTTTCGCCCTTCAATAATAAAATTTTCAGTTAACCCATTGATGCTTTGACGACTATATTGACTGGATTATCTCGTGAACACGTGAAGCAGCGGCTGCTCCACAAACGTTGGCGTTATATGATAATAGGGAGCTTAAGCAACGACGACGGCGACGGCAACGAGAACGGCAAAAAAAGCAGTAGGTTTCAGCTTGGCAAAAAAAACAACTTTGCACGTGCATCACGCTTTTTTGTACATTTCTTTGCCGTGATTTCACCCCTTGTGGAAGACATGAACACAAGACAACGACCCTCTTTTTTTTTTCTGATCTTTGATGCAGTCCTTTAGAGTTCAACTCCAAAAAAGTCGCCAACATTTGACGAATTGAACGAGATGGAATACGCGCGATTAAGTTTGAGGCCGCGCGAACACTTTTTAACTGAAGTTTTCGTAGCCGTAGCAGTCGTTATTACTTAAGTTCCCGAATTTTCGATACTAAAGAACTTCGAGGTTGAGATAACCAAAATTTTGAGACAGGCACACCAATGACATACGCTGGCTTTAGAAAGTCTTTATTTTGACAAAGTGTGTGTATAAGTACGGGCACAATAACATGTAAAAATTACAGTTTCAAGTTTTCTGACTGCACATTTTGTTCATTATAGTACACTTCTGTTTGTTTTTTGTCTTAATCACAGCCAGCTTGATTTGAGCTTGGTCGGTGGTTCGAAGTGGTCTGAATCTATGATCTTTTGCACAGCAGACCAGCTAACTGTGTGGCGGTTTCTTATTGCTATTGGCAATGGTTCTTAAAATGGTGAAACAACTACTATCGAACAAAATTCCCGGATAATTATCTTATTATACAGAGAGCAAAAAGACGCAACATTTATGCTGGTATTAAAGTGTGACTGGAGGTGTTTTGCACGTTCTGGATGCCACGCTTAACCCACGTAGTAGTTGTTTTAGCCACATAATATATCTTACAATAACCGACCTCCATTCAATGTCCTTTCAAATGGTTTAAAATAGACCGTGTTCTTTTTTCTATAGCAACATCCAGCCATCATTTGGCCTTGTGCTTAACAATTAAAAAAACATGCATTTACAATACCTCGCCTAGTCCCTGCACAGCGTTTTCCCAGGCCTTCTCGGTCAATTCGCTACGATGACGTATCAGAGGCGAACGGGCGGGAAAGGCCCTCACATCTTCGCTTGGACCACGTGACCCAAAATGCTTTGGCCGCGCGGAATAATGAGGCCTAGGGACTAGGCAATACAATACCTACATTTTGCAAGCAAACTTTATCGAGAAAGCGCTGTGAGGAAAGTTACGGTTTAAAACCAAAGCAAAAACCCTACAATCAATTTTGCTCTACGTGGAATCGAACAATTATTAAAATTGGTAAAAATAAAATGATTATCAAAAAGACTATGGTGGGGACTGATTGAACAACGTCATAAGACTTGAGTTACGATAACAGTTTTCACGTTGTTTGATCAGTCCCTAAAAGGGCCCCAAACTTCGTATGCACTTGTGTTTTCATTGTAGCTACGTAGATGGTCCACTTTGGTCTACGAAGTTGTATGATCCCGTCATGCACTGCTCCTCGTCCTGTTCATCGTCTTGGGTGAAAAGGGAGGCGAGGTCACCCAGCGTTAAGTTGGAGTTCTCGCTGTCACGTGCTCCCGGTCTGATGATAGAGAAAACGTTACGCATTAGGCCTGATTTCCATATGATATAATCACTACGATGGCTTCAGTCGCTACGACCTAGCCTCAAAACAGGCGTCATTTTTTTCACGATTTTCGGGCGAAGGACGAACGAAGCCCCCGCTGTGAATATCTCTTTCTCCTCGCCCGCTTCGCTTGCCTTCGCTCGCCTAAAAAAAAAACACGAAAAAATAACGCCTGTTCTGCAGGCTACTGCGACCTGAATATTTGGAATTTGCGCGAGAAACTGGGTTCGTGTTGTGTCGAATTGCACTATGGGAATGTTCTGGGACCCAGTTTCCTACGCAACCTTGTAAAAGCCAGTAAGAGAAGAGATACAGTCCCATAGAGCATTGCCATGCACATGATCCAGTCCCAAGAACAACCTGAAAATGGCCAATATAATAATATATACAGAATTCAAGTCTATCTCAGCGATTTTAGTCAAAACAGTGGCTACGTATACGATCGTAGAAGAGTTGTTCTATACAATTGCTGCGATAGCTGAACTTTTTTTGTTGCGGACCTAGGTCTTGTGGAAATCAGCCTTGATGATCAAAGAAGTATAGAATGACAAATTAACCAATTATATGCAAAATTTAACCAGGAAAATTCAATCATGGAGTGGTGGAATATTCTAAGGGACGGACCATTGCCAGTTATGGAGTGAGTAGCAGGAATTTTTTTTTTTCGTTATCAAATTCCTTGTAGATTTTTTAAGGGCATGATTATTTCTTAGGGTGGACTGCAAATACAAATTAAATTTAGGTCATGCGAATTTTTTTGGTCACGCGCCCCCCCCATAAGTTTTCTAATGGTCCGTCCCTAAAGGCAAAGTATAAATGGACTTAATACAAACAATTTAAGACACACCCACTTGTCACGCAACACGATTACGTTACAAGGTGAGATTGTTGCACCTATTACCACCTACAAGCACAACTAACATTTGTTTCGGCAGAATGCAGATCTAAGTTCTTCTTTTTCGGAGTTTCAGAAGTAATGATACTTCTTTTTTATACGATCGAAAGCTTATTTTGTCTTCTTTTTAAATATTTAAAGGGGAGTATGAACAGGAATATAAAGTGGACAAGTTACCTCACTGAGCCAGTTGGCTTTGACTGAAGCAAGGAGTACATCCGAGATTCAACAGTTCCACGTATAATAAAACGATATACATGGGTAGGCCTGCGGAGAGAGTAGAAGCGTTTCAATAGGTAAACAAGGGAATTCTGCAGTCGAGTTATTTTGGGCAAATGTCATGAATTCCAAAGATATACATACAAACTCAGCCGTCAATAGGAAGCTTAAACAACTACGCGACGACGACAACGACGACAACAACAACGTCAAAAAACAATTGGCTTAATGAGCAAAACAACAGCTCTGCACGTGCATCACGCTGTATAGTACATTTCTTTGACGTACACTGCACGACTACGACATGAAACCTCCCAATGCGACGTTTTATGGAGGACATGGACATACTACGACACATCTTTCTTTCTCTATTTGAATATAGATAAAACCCTCAAGAATTCAGCTCCAGGAAAAGTCGCCCGGCTACATTTGACGAATTGAGCGGGTCCAAATAGACGCGATAAAGTTTGAAAGGACGCAAATTCATTTTTTAGTGATGTTTTCACTGCCGCTGCCGTCGTTGTTGCTTAAGCTCCCTAATAAACTGTGATGTCACCCACGTTAATGAATTTTGCACAAAAGGTCCAAAAATTCCTATTATAAAAGGTCCAAAACATTCGGCTATTATAAGAACTCAAGCAGTTTGTAATTCACTGTGAAAACAGTAGTTGACACAATCAATCATCCACTGTGTAAAAAAGCGAAAACAATGGGAACTCGAAACAAATGCAAATAGGGGATAAAGTCACTAAAGGGGTTTTACTGAACGCAGGATTGGCTTGGCTTGATCGGGAAAAGGGAGTAAATGGTTTCAATCAAAATCGGAAATAATTTGCGTCTTCCGCTGACTGCGAGGAAGCACTTTCGGGGAAATTGTTTCTCTTGAGCTTGCTTTTGCATCACTGTCATGGTACCGCAGTTACACAGTGGCGAAACATTCTCGCTCAATAGAAACATCCATATGTGATTTGTTCAGACTTGTTTTTTGTGTCTAGCACTGCTCACAGAAATTTTTTTTACTCAACGTAGTAGTTCAAGTTCTGCTTGGTTTCTCGGTTACTGATTGGGCAGGGTGAATATATCCTGATTTGGAATTCCAATATTCAATCAGATCTCGCTCTACACAATAAGCCTTACTTGGTTTGACCAATCCGATGCACGCGGCCTACAGCCTGCAGTTCATGGGCAGGGTTTAAAGCGGGTTCTACTAACAGCACATGCGTTGCCTCTATGATGTTCAGTCCATTAGAGCCTGTCTGGAGCGGCAAGAGGAGTACACCAACCATAGCATCTTGCTTGAACGTCTGTAGGTTTGTCTGGGAATTAACGAGATGTCAAGATGGATACAAATGAAAACCAGATTAGAAAAATTCATTCATTACAAACTGGCCACCACTTAAAGCAGTGAAGGAAGATTTGAATAACGCGGCAAATGAAAAACCAAAGGCTAGGATAAATTAAAGAAAATTGAAAAGGATAACAATTCAGCGGAATTTATGAGCATTTATGTTCAACTTTTCATTTTTTCCATAGTTTGTCCTTGTTGTTTTTAACTTCGAACCTCTTATATCCGTCAGTGTAACTCAGTTTGCCAGAACACAATGTTTTCCAGTTATCATTTAATAAAGAGAACTGATGAAGTCATAAAATCTAAACTTGTGAAATTACGGGATTGGTTAGCATGTTCAAAAAGAACAAAGCCCCCTTGACAAAAAGCAGGCTGTTAAAGCAAATTGGCGAGGAGACATAAGCACGATTTGCGATGACTACTCCATAAAAATCCTTTTAAATTGGCTTGCATAATAACGTTAACGATCGTGGCCTATTTGAGAAGGATTTATATGGAGTCATCGGAGCATAACGGTGCTTATATCTTCTCACCGATTTGCACCAACAGGCTGATTTTTAGCAAGTGAACATTTTTCATGCTGTTCTTTATGCCAACCAATCATATAATTTCACAAATTTCGATTTTGTAACGTCATCACTTCACTTCTCCATTTGTACAGTGTTGCCCGGGTATCTTTACAGACCAATTTGAGATTATGCATGAGAAAAGGTCGTTGCTGTGTCGAATTGCATTGTGGGAACTGTGTGAGAACCAATAAAAAAAAGCTATCCCCCCACCAAAACAGTCCCATAGTGCAATTCGACACAACACTAACCCAATCTTTTGCGCCTATTTCAAAAAGCCCATGTTCGATATATCAAAATTCTAGCATGACTCCGAGGCTTTCTGGTCATTTTTCTATATTTGGTTTGGTTTTCCTTGTGCCCCAGTCTCTTCTAGGAATTGCGAGTCAGTAGAGTCGTAAAAAATTTGCAAGTTTGTCCCCAAAGCCTCGGAGTCGGGTTAGAATTTTAATATATCGAACGAGGGCTATTGCCGAACCAACACGACCACACCTTCCATGTTTATGTCAATGAAGCATTGTTCAATCCATACAATACCGAAAAGCCGATGACCTCGAATTTTACCAACTTTCTGGACAACAGCAATATCCAGAGATTCGGTTGATCGCCAAAAAAGCGCATATTAAGCACTGTTTAGTTGTAATAAATGCGGAAAGGATCATCACAGTTAAATACGCAACTTATGCAGTTGCAAAAAGAAAGCCTGATTTCAATTTATGAAATTCACTCTCTAATTTTTATCGATCACTTACTTGGAAATGTTTGCTTCCGGTGATGTGTCTATACTTGACACCATTCTCATCCAACGCTTTTGCGATAACAACCAACACATCCTGCCACTACAGGGAAATGAAACACAACATGGATAGTTAAATAAAACGCATCATAGCCAGTGGCGGATACAGGAAGAGGGTCCGGGGAATCCGGACGCCCGCTATCACATCTGACGCTTGTCTGAGACTGAAAGTTTTACATCACTTTTTAAATGGCTGACTTTTGTAAAGAAACGCGTTGCATTTTGCCACCAAACTAAATTCCAAGGATATTCAAAAATGTAATTGTTTTTGGGTACCCTCCAGTGATCTGTTCGCCTCTGCTAGCAAAGCAGTATTTCCCGCGCCAACGGCGACCGGCGATCACACATTGAGAAACAGGTGGTTGTCTCTGCTTCTCAGCTGGCAGCTGGTCCACAATTATGGCGACAACTCGGCCGATAACCACTTTCTAACAAAAAGTCAAAGTGCAACAGTCCCTTTTCAAAAAATTCAAGGATCCGCCCCTGATAGCCCTTTGTTTAAGTGATTTGGGAAAGCTGTGTCAAATTCATTCAAGGATTGAGCTCCCAATGAGCAGCCTAAATTAACGAAAATGTACTGCTCAGTTGAGACAAAAAGGAAGGATTCCTTGCACTTAATTACTGTCCACAACAAAATTTCAAACACCAATGTGTCACTATAATATAATTTTTAACTCTTTACCCTCCTCCCCTCCCCTCTTTCCTTCTTATTTTGACGATCGCGGGACGAATGGCAAGCGGAGAATGCTTTCAGGTCACACCTACTGGACTAGGGGTAGGAGGGGGCATAAAGTTATGTTTAACGTTGAATACGCAGTTCTTTTCAAGGTTGGGCACGCTAAGCTTGCGCTACAAATGTGGGAGGATTGAGTGGGGACTTGTTGGGCTTGGGTTGATTTTCGTCCGGCAGTGACACGTCTATTTTGACTTCGATTGACTAGTTAAACTCACCGTAGAGAAGACGAGACATTTTGCTGTGTTGTCTGCTGACTTAATAGCTAACAACGTACGGACAATAGCTTCAACTTTAGTTGAGTGGCTTCCCTAAGGGGGAAAATAACGTCAACAGAGATTAATAGCCACATATTGAAAACACTGAAACAAAAGTGTTAAACCTTAAAAAAATACACACACAACTAAGAGCAAAGTACTTAAGGGCTCATTTCAAATGTAAAATGCAAGAAAACGAGTGATATGCTCAAGTAACTGAAAAGCGAACGAAGAAATGGACACTATTTAAAAAGAGTAAACGTATTCTTAACTGATACCTTGACTGAAATATTCTCCTCGGACTCTTCCTTTTGCGTCCTAGCGGTACTGACGTAGGAGATTTCTTGTGCAATGGTAGGTATGCGGCACATAGGGCACTTGACGTGTACGTTCCTGTGGCGGGGACCAACGCCGGCCTGACGTAAGAGCACCCAGGCACACTGACAGCAAATACAGTGGCCACAAGAGAATACGCTCCACTGAAACAAAATTAGGATATAGAAATAGAGCTCACACACTGGCTGGAGCGGTAACTCTATTTCAAAGTCCAGGTGCAAACGAAAAAGTGAATGTATGATACTTAGGTGATTGAATAACGGCAAAAGGCTGACAGAGGCCAAAAATGGTTTGTAGCCAATAACCATTTTCCTGAAGGAGAAGGATGCAGTAAATGCAAAAAAGAACAAGGGTCCGTTATGAATACAAGGAATACCGTAAACTGCCAGTTATAAGTCCTAGGAGGGCTTACAAAAGGAGGGGTTTATATCCAAGGGGCAAATACAAACTGGAATAGAAAAGGCGCATCGAAACAAGCTATACATGCTGATCAAAATACGTTTTGTATTTACTGGTTTGTAACTCAGCTTCAAAACGTCATAATAAATCGAATTCAGAGGGGGGGGGGGGGGCTTATATCCAGGGGACTTATAATTGCATATATGTTTTACAGGTAGATCTACGCTTTGTATGAGCCCCCTACCCCCTCGGGAGAAGACCCCCAGAGAGAACGCATAAGGAATGGATCGACCCCAATAAGCATTTCTCAGTGGATGAATGGCAATTGCCGGCCTAAGGCGGGAAACCTCCAAGTGCTGGCAAGGACGAGGAATTTGAAGGTGCCACTAAACTACAAGGGGGAAAACTTGGAAGCTTTGCTAACCGCGCGAAAATTTGCAGTCGCATTCAAGGACGCACAAACATGCCGCCATTGTGAGCGCGGGAAATCACCACTTGTTACCACGTAAAAGAATTGACTTCTTTGCTAACAGTTTTTGTTTCTCAGTTCATTCTGCCTCCAATTTATGTCAACCGCACATAAAACAGAGATAACTTTTTAATTTCTATGATTCGCTACAGACTGACGTCTTTACCTGGACACCCAGTTGTTTGACGCACACGGGACACAGTTCTGGATTCTTTCCGTCGTGGTATGTCTGCGTCTGAAAAAAAAAAAGAAAATTAACACTTTGTATGAGGTAAAGTAAACTTGAAAAGCAAGAATGACAGGGTTGTAAGAACACTTGCTTCCAACCAGGGTCTTATAGAATCGATAGTTTCCAAACAACAACAACAACATAATTTCCCAGACTCGGTATTCTGGTATTGTTCAGCCGTGTAGCCAATCACGGCAAACACAGATAATCTAGTGAGCCAATTAGAATTCAAAGCTAACACATGTAGCCGGCATTGAGCGCGGGAAAAAAACGTGCGACCGAGTCAAGATTAGAGATGATTGTGGAGCTGAGTAAAACACAAACGGCAAACACAGATAATCGGGTGAACCAATCAAAATTTAAAGCAAATACACGCAACAGGTTTGCAAAAGGTAATTATGAAGTGTGGGAAAACACGTGCGACCAAGTAACAGTTGGTGATCATTGTTCAGCTGAGACGAGAGTAGCCGATCACGGAAAACATAGAAAATCACGTGAACCAATCAGAATTCAAAGAAAATACAGGCTGCCGGAAACAAGCGCCGGGGAAAAACGCGGGCGACCAACTTACGACAGGTGGTCATTGGTTTGGTCTTATTTCGGTCTGAATAAGAAAACGGCGCGAACTTTTTTAGCCGATTCCACAGCGCAACAATGCACAATTAGAGAAATCGTGAAATCACTTTTAACAAGCCGATTTTAGAATCCCATTGCGATCAAACATTTTTTTATATATTCCTCACCTTTGCCAAGTTGTTGAGATAAAGAAGCTGACCAAGCTTTTTCCTCAGTTCAGTTTGTGCGACTAATCTATCAGACATGAACTTGAGACGCTGTTGCTCCACCTGCAATGTTACAAGCGAATTAAGGCAACAAAAATATGCTAGACATACCGTAAATGACCTAATAAACGCCCTGGGCATCTATTTAATTTTAGGGGTCCAAGCGGGAAGCATTTAATAGACAGGAGACGTTTAAAAGAGAGGGGCGTTTATTCTCATAACTGCAACAACCTCAACAAAACTAATTTGCTTTCGGCGAAAATATTTTACCAGTGTAAGAGCGCTTTCACTGGCCAGCTGTACTTGCCTGAAGAGGATGAATAACATGAATGTTATCTGTAGAGGGTTCGCCTGGCAGCTGGAGTCTAAGGCGTGTCGTACACATGTCCAGCTCATCAAGGGATGAAACACGCTCGTGCAGTGCAAACCACAATGCTCTCAGAAACTGCAAGAGACAAACAATAAAATTATTGAGACAATAAGCCTGCTGCATCTCTTATTCAATTTTGTTGATCGTTTTGACTACGTCTTTAGGACGAAGTTACCCTCCGTGATCTGACCACGGCTACAACTTCACAGGGCTCAAATAGGCATGTAGAAATAGCAGCCCCGTCTACAGTAACAAGTAAAGAAATTATATGGTTTCTTTAACACGTTCTTCGCGCTAAACACGTGTAAATGAAGGGGCAAGTAAATCCATAAATTTGCCAAATTTGTAACAATAACAAGAACAACAGAAAAACAGTCACAACATATATCGCTCATTTCCAAGTCGGAAACAGAGAGTAGAACAACCTGATTTAAAGAGACAAAGCATGCCCCTGTTCTCGTTTCTCGTTGAATAGCTCTTTGCCTATACTGAAGGCAAAGTAGAACTGTGTTCCTAAAAATTTTAAGCGAAACATATTTGGTATCGAAACCAGTGACAAAACCCGCGAGTACTAGAATTGAAACAAAGTGACCACTAACCTTAAACTCTTTTCTGAGACCCTCAATCAAATTCAAGTGATGGCGACCTTCTTGCTGTACTGGTGGGGCAATTTCTGCAGGAAACCAAATTGCAGTAAAACTTTAGTTTGACAGAGTGCCTAATGAGAATAGTATGTATAAACAGGGCTCGAAAAAAACTTCAATTCCAGCTTGTCCTTTGGGCAAGCAGCTCTCAAATTTTGCTTGCCGGGGACGACCATGTAAGCCTCAACGTTACCTTGCCCAGCAAGAAAATGTACTTGTCCCGGACCACCGGACGGGAATTATCCGAGCCCTGATAAATAGTACCACGCAGTGCCGGATTCAGACCTTGACACGGAGTGAGGAAGGCCCGGTCTGGAAATAGGGGGCTCCACTGGATACGCCACTGCTACCCACTCCACTTTTAGAATGAGAGTAAGGAACCAGGTATGATGGTATGTAAAGTGGTTCTTACTTTAAACCGGTCGACAAAATACTACGGCGTGACCATTCACACCAAACACCCTCTTGGGGGCGCCCGAGAGACTGGGTTTGGGTTGTTTCGAACTGTACCATGGGAATGTTTTGGGGATACTATCTTCCTTCTTTTATTGGCTGTTGTTGAGATTCAGAAGGCACCTGTGTTATCTCTATTTATTACAACTCACTGTTAGTCTTTATAAAGTTGTGCACCACTCTCAATACTTTCTCAACCTCAGACTCCGCTCTTAAGCCTCCTGTGTTACCATGACGATGCCAATCAAGGGATTCATCAGTCTGCAAGCTGTGAAAAAAGACAATTTAAAGGTTAGACTGAAGCATCTAGTATAATGAACTTGAAATTATCATACTACTCTCGGCTAAGCTTCATAGAGAGTTTGTTTTTAAAGTACCCGCACGACTTGGGCTGTCTCTCCCCAGTCCTCGCGAGTTTTTCGCTTTTTTTGACTGAACGACTTTTCACCACTATCTTGGAGCCTGGAACAGGCTATGCTACCCCAGTCTCTCTGACAACAATACGAGAAATGTTTTGCAATCACCGAGGGAGAATCAAGTACTGGACATTAAACTTACTTATTGTCATCCACTCCCTTCATTCCCTGGTGACCAAAAATACGTGACTCATATTCAGTAAAAATGTCATCCACTTGACAAAAGGCACATCTGAAAAAAAAACAAACAAACAAACACAGACTCAGAGCCCATCCACAGGTATCCGGATATTTTTGAAAACGGATATTTTTTCTCCATTTTACAGCCTTCTGTTCACACGTAAACGGTGTTTTCGGGCCCCCAACACGCAGGTTTTTGAAAACGTTCCCCAGAGTGAAGATTTTTGAAAACACCGGCTTCTCGTTTAAGTAACGGAGTTGAAAAATACGATGATGTTCATTTCAGTTCATTTGTGTGGATGAGCAAAAACGATTTAAATACGCCACAAGTGGATGCGTACTTTCTTGAAAAAGGAGAAGAAAATCCACCTTTGTTAAGATCCCTAGTCTCACGCTCACTCAACGATGTTATACCTGCTGGCACGACTATCATCTGCTGGCCTCAAGCAACATTCAGCACTGGCTTGTACCAGCTGAGGAGTGGGTGGCACCACAAGGCTTTCCAGAGACACTAGCAAGTTATTATAAGTGGACTGTGGACAGACAGTAACATGATGTGTTAGTCTTCTTTCATTTGTAGCAGTTGGCCTCAATATCAAAGAGTATAAGATTACACGACCGTGACGAAAACATCGAAAATAGATATTTCTTTTTAAGAACTTGGATGCGGTCCTTACAAATCTGAGTCCAGGCTAGAATGCGTCTACGTTTGACAAATTGATCGAGTTGAAGTTTGTTAGAAGCAAGTGCAAATTCACTTTAAGGTTTCGCTACCGTCAACATGTCGTGGTATCATAAATTCGCCACTACTTTTGTATTTGTATTTATTTTTTTGCCACACAGATAAATTGTTACAATTACAAAAAAAGATACAATAATGTAGAAAGTAATGGCGAGGAGGCTTAAAGAAAACTGTAAAGCTTGTGTAAATTAGGCATCCTCAATTACAATTTTTCATAGACGACATAAAAATTATGACGACGGATACGATGGCCTTCTCTCCAGTTGGCTTGATTAGCTTAATGGAGAGAGCGTTGTGTTCGGTCATCGCAAAGGTCAGGGTTCCATTCCCGGTCAAGTCTGAATTTTTTCAGGTTCTTTTTAAAACGCTTAGGTTGTTTATTCGACGGCGAGGATCATTTCCACTTTCATATCTTTATCCGCAGTTTAAAGTATGAATCATTTCACGTATTTCCTTTCAGAGGCCAATGCACTGAGAATCTTAAGTCAAATGGAATGTACCTAGATTGCCCCCTTCCCCTCTCCCCTGAAGAAACAAACAGAAGAGAGGTAGTACCAAGCATCCCCCTCTTAGGGCTTTGTTTTAACGCCTTACCTCAATTAAGTCAAGTTTAGAAGATACAAGATATTGTAATCCACGGAGGTCTGTAAACCTGCCAAAAGTATTGGTGAAGACAGAATTGTAACAGTTAAACCACGCGCAAATTGAACAAAATACAGAGAACGAACGAAAGTGTGGACAACTTGTAAACAAATGTTGCTGAGTTTATCTTCAGTTTCATTTACAACGGCTACAGTCAAACCTCCATGTTTGACTACCACTCATAAACAATCACCTCTTATGAGCGACCAGCTACCCAAATACCGAAATTTACAAGAATTGTAGTTTAAACCACTAGTACGCTAGATGAGGTATAACTGTATCCAAATTATGGAGAGTGCATTCATGCAGTGTTTTGCTGAAGGATTTGGAACAAAACTGTAGCAAAATAATATTATAGCTAATAGCTAAGAAGAATAACTAAGCACAACACACCTTCCAATAGAACCCAGTTCTGTGGCTGTGGATGATAATTCATCTTTGATCCTTTGACAGATATCACCTTCCATTCCTTTGGTTGCTGTGTTCTGAAGAGCTTCCACCCACCATGGGGAATGCAAATCCACCTGAACAGAACAGCACATGTAATTACAAAGTAAAGACCACGCTCTGCTTCATTGCTACAAGATTTCGACTTAATCAGGTTACTGTTGCATCTAAACGCAGTTTAATGGAGTTAATAGAACAGAGAGCACACATGTTTCCCTATAGTCAACACTGCTGAGAGACATAAATGCCAGTCCTTAAAAAAAGTTTGAATTGCAGTTTGTCCTTTGGACAAGCAGCTCTTAAATTTTGCTTGCCCAGGGCCATTTCTTCCTTAGCCCTCGTAGCAGGCGTTTGAGAGTAATATGGGCTCAAGAAAAACATTTTTCAAGCGCCTGCTATGCAGGCTATTGCTTCCTTGCCTTAGCTAACGGTTTAAGTACTTGACGACTTGCATGTACCCTTGCCCATTGGACAAGTAAGGTTGCAAAGTCACTTGTCCAAAAAATCTACTAGTCCCAGACGATGGGACAGGTCTTTTGCCGAGCCCTGCAGGCACCAGGATTTCATGTGTGCGCAGACTGAAAGACCTTTAGAGGGCAAAGTTAGTCGTTTTGAGCAGGTAAGCACTTGGTAAAAGGCGCTTCCCCTCTACCAGAAGGACATAACCTCTTCCCCTTTCTACAGTTCTATCAGAGGGATGGGTGTCGTCCATCTGGGTGGGGCTCATGGCTGGGTTTCAAGGCTTTGCCATCCATGGAAAGGGTCTCCATCAAGGAGCTGACTACTAACAGCAAGAGCTCCTGAGTGTCTTAGGCACTCACTCTCTATCAAGCATTGCAGTTTTTTTAATTTTGTTTGAGAAATGAATGGGTACCCTATCAACACAAGGTAAACTTATTGAAGGATTTTCCGTTCATCATTTGTCTTCCAACACTATATATACACCACAATCCCATTCCCTAGTTTACATTTTCTTAGTGAAAAGCTCTTTTTTGCTTCTTAGAATTTTCCTTTGAATGATTTATCAAAGTCCTAGCAAAAAGTGTGCTGCTTCTGAATCCAGCAGGTTGTTTGCAGAGAGAGTCTATTTTGTCAGCAAAGCATGAAAGACAGTGAAATTACTCTATTCAACTGAAAGACAACACTGTCACTAAAATGTTTCCAGCCAAACACATTCCATAAGCTGTGGTTACTATTAGCTACTATTTTTCATTATGACTTAGGACACAATGAGCCTTTCAAACCATGGACAAACTCACTTTTTGCTTAATTTCAGCAAGAGTTGATTTGGCAACATCCAAATTTTGTTGTGCTGCGGTTACTTGAGTACTGGCTCTTTGCATGTAGCTGTTTTTAAGATCTTTTACCTGAAAATAAGTCCAAAAATTGTTATTCTAAAAGGGGTGAAAACAAGTAGATAAGAGAGTAGGAATTGAATGGAAAAGAAAGACAAGATGGTAGAAACTTGAACATAGAGGTAGCTAGCAAACAAGAGAGAAAGTAGAAAATGAGATGGATAGTGTTGTATTTAGTATTTATGAGACATGTCACAATTTCAGTTTGTCAAGACAAGACTCACTTGATCCTGTAGTTTATCATCATTTAAAGTTCTTGAACTGCCTGACTGATGTTGATGGAGGACTTCAGACAAGTTGAAGAGGGTGTGTAACTTCTGCACCAAATAAAATCATAATTGTGGGCACAAAATTAATGAATATCAAGCAAAATCAGCATGTAAAGGTAAAATAAAAGAAGACTGGAGATACTAAATCAACAAATTTAACTAATTTATCCTTAAAGGGTTTAGTTTATTATTTGTCTCACAATTGTCACCTAGATATTGGTTGTGATGTTTTGACCACATGCTGCAGGTCTTTATCAGGTGATAGTGTCGATTTTCTGAGGAGGACTATTTCTGCCACTGAGGTTGTTAGTGATTGGAATATCATAAACCTTGGCCATAGTTGGTGGGTTTCGATCCAATTTTCCTGTAGACGGACAAGCCATCCTTCTCAAAGAGAATGTAATTCTAGGACTCTAGACCTACAATGGAATTTGACACATTTCCTAGACTACCTGAAGTGCATCAGTTCTGAAGGTAGCTTCATGCTCTGTCCAAGATCTCATGGCTTCTCTGTACATATCAACAGCTTGTGGCCACTATATTTTATATCAAACAACAAACAAGAAATTAACCCTTTAGTGTGATTTACTCAGATTTAAATTACTGCATAATATGAGTTTAATAAGGTTAAGAAACAACACAGACCTCTTCCTTCAAAATATGAACTCCAGCAAGACCTGTGGATAGCAATATTTTTTTCACGTCAGTCTATACATATACTTAGTAGCCAGTAAAAAAGAATACGAGTAAGGTGAGAGCTTTTCACTTCAAAATCCAAGTTACTTACCAGATAAAATAAGTCCAAACTTGACTATCATTTAAACAACCTTTAGTTTAACTTTTACTCAAGGCAGATCCACAAGACATGACTGCCACATTTTGGTTGCACATCTGGGGGGAAGGGGGATGAGGGATGAGGGGGTGACCAGTCTTTTAAAGGACTTAACTAGGAACTCTTAAATAACTATTACAAAATTAGGAAAATTGTTTTGCTAATCTTATTTTAATTAGGTACACCAACCATTAAAAGCAAACAAGAGTTGTCTGTGTGCTTCTTCACACTCCAGCTTAGCTTTGGAAATCAGACTCTCCAGTAACTTGTCCATCGTGAGCGTGCTGTGAGAATAAGATAACGTACAGTGTAAATTATCATAAGGAGAGTAAGAGAGAATTGGCAGTCAACTCTCTCTTGAATATTAAAGATGCTGTTGAGGGTCAACTCTGTTTTAATGGACACCTTTATAAGTAGGACCCAATTTACATTCCTTTCGTCATCTCTTCTGACCCTTTAAAAGAAGGACTTTCAGAGAGAGACTTTCAGGAGACTTTCAAGTTTTCCAAAAAAAAACAAACAAACTATAAGAGGGATTAGAATGTTAATTTCAGTATTGTAAGTACTGGTTGTAAGTTGTATGTCGCTTGATGCTTTTTTAGTAACAGCTGTCGCTTAACAGAAGCATGTACCTTTTCTGCACTGACAGATAACCTCCTCTCACAGCTTGAGGGTGACAACAGGCCTGACGTAACCGTAGTAAGGGATTCAACAACTGAGAAAGGAAGAAAAATAAAATCAATAACAATTTTATTACCATTACATGCACATGATGATGGCAAAAATTATGCTAAATACTGTTAAAAAAACGGACCACTCATATTTATCTTAAAATACGTGTTTGGCTAACAAAACTTTTGCATTACAACAAAATACTCCAAGTGGAGTGTGAGGTAAATTAACAATATTCTTACCATTGGCCAACTCAAAAGCAGTTTCACTGCTAACACTCAGTCCCTGACAATAACAGATCCATTCTGTTGACTCACGGTTCTCATTAATTTTTACAGTAGGTAGGTAGCTTGGCAATCAAGTGTTGTAGGCAATTTGAGGCTTTTACTCCCTCACTTTACCCATTTTCCCACAAAAGTAGATAGCTCACACCCCAGGGGGGGTACTCCGGATTTCAAGTGACAGGGATGATTGAAGGATGTTTTGGGGGTTTCAAATTTTCGATATTGGGATTTTTTGGGGTAGCGTGATTTAAGTAGGGATTTTGGGGGGTATTCAAAACAATCTGAAGATTGTGATAGTTTCCACGTATCCCAGCTACATAGTTCCTCTGGGAATTTTTATGGCTCGGAAATTTGGTCCAGGGATTCTTTGAGTTTTTATATTTGCCCCCATTCAATCATAGCTGTCACTTGAAATCCGAAGTACCCCCACCACTTCTGGGGTTCACACCTCAAAGTAGCCAGTTTTTAAGCTGGTTGCCGTACTTAATGAGAACCCTGTTGACTTGAGTAGAAAATCAAGCCCCAATCACCTGATGAACTGCATGTCTGTCTATAGCACTTAACATGGTGTCAGTCTTCTCCCAGTGACTCAACAACTACATGCAAATCAGAAAAAAACAGCACAAATTTAATGCTCTGTAACAAACATGGTCTGCTGCTAAAGGCCTTGTTTAATGTGAAGTTCCAGACAGATTGAGACCTTAAGTGTTCCTGGGAGGACTGCATATTCCCTAAAACATGCGAAGACAATGTCTCATGCAAAATTTGGGCGACAAACACAGGATTTATTGTGGGACCTCCACATAATGAAGGGCCGAGGGGATGGTGAAATTTGTTCGCTATAACGAGGTTTCATTATACAGTGAAACCTGTATTAAGCGGCACCGTATTAAGCGGTCACCCTCTATTAAGCGGTCAGTTTTTAAAGTCCCAAAAATTACGCCCCTTGATGTACTGTAATTGCGACCTCTATTTAAGCGGCCACCTCTATTAAGATTCGGGGTCACCATTTACGAAGTCCCAAAGGAACTTTTTCTATTGTCTTGACCTGTATTTAACGGTCAAAAGGTGTCGATTACTTGTTCATACAGTTTCAAATAATGTAACACACGAGGTGCAACAATTGATTTTCTTGGTTATTTTCGCAAATCATTAAAACGCCGGAAATGAATGTTTCTATTTGAGGTCAAACTTCTGATCTTATCAGTACTGGACATTCATTAACCTGTATTTCTTGCAACCTATTGGTGGTCACCCTGTATTAAGCAGTCACTTAGCCATTCCCCGAGGGTGACCGTTTAATACAGGTGCGACTGTATTGAGGTTCTTTTCCATACATTTTACTATTACTGGGGTAAAGAAAATCGTTTGTTATACCGAGGACTTTATTACATAGAGGTTCATTATATCAAAATTTCATGGCACTTATATTCTTCAACAACTTTCTTGTTCTTTCTCCTGTTTTCTCTTTTTTTGAAATAATAGTGCTTCTATAAATACCTTCCTAACCACTGCCCACCTCGACTAGCTCTTGCTCACTACAGATAGTGCAAAATTAGGGAAAATAATAATGAGTTAACTGAACTGAGCTGAACTGACTTTTAACCTGTTCAGCCTGCCTGAATCCCAGTACCTGGTTTGTGATTTAGACAAGGATCACCTGACTGCTAGCTGATGCTCATCTTTACAAATTCATCATGAACTTTAAAAAGAGGCATCAACAAAACCTGGATGGGACCAGATCAGATAAACTCCTGTATTTTGCTATAATAATAAAAGGTTAGGAATAATGTTTCAGGGGTTGATCCAGTCTGCTCAATCTACACTGTAGGTTTTGTCAATAGCCTTTAAAAAGTTTATAGAAACCTTCATGGCAGTTCTGGCACACTCCTCATGTTGACGGCGATAAAAATGCTGCTCCACTGGAGTGAACATCAGCCATTTCACCTTCTCCTCTTGATCAGGTAAGCGAATCTAAAATTGTTTTAGATTCAGTTAATTATAGAAAGTCATTTCAGTAAAATTTCATAGAAAAAAATAAGTGGCAGAAAAAATTAAAAGACAGCCAACGAGCCAGACTCAATTTATTGTCCAGAAGCTAATACATTTTATATATGTTATGCTTCAAATTTTTTGGTTTAATTTTTCATGAACCAGTTTCAATTTTTCAAACTAGCTTAAAATTTCCAAACTAGGTTACAGTTTTTAAACTGGGTTGAAATTTTCAAACTGGGTTGTTTTTAATTTTTGAACCACAATGCTCAAATATATTTGCGAAATTCTTGTAAGATTGTTGTATATTGTTTTCTCTGATGCTATCAAACAGAACTCTGTGTCAAAGCATTGATAATTTATTATTACTATTATCATTATTATTATTATTATTATTATTGGTTCTGGGAGGTTTGAACTATTCAATGAGTCTTGATTTGCCAGATGATTGATGTCTTAGGAGGTGAATTTTATGTATTTTGCTTGAGTGGGTCATCATTGATCTTCAGCTGCAAAATTATGCAGTTTCACCTCCTAAAATAATGCAGAATGTTAAAATGACAAGTTTACCTCATGGATGACATCTTTCTTGGCACTTCTCCACATAACCTTTGCCAGAAGGTTGTACAGTGCTTGTCTTTGCCCGTTCTTGTATGGTTCATACAGCAAGGCCTTCCACCACTTGTGGTAGCAGTATGGATCAATGCCAAGAAACAACAGCAAGCCATAAATATCTGTCACAATAAACAAAAGCAGGAAATGCATGCTGATAGACAATTTGTGCATTCCAATAATTTAAGATTAAAAAATTCAATGAATCATTCCCTGTGATCCAGCTGTCGAGTAAGTGATCTCTAATTAAGTGCTGATTAGATATTGGCATCTTGATCAAAGCAATGTCACTATTAACTTAAATGGCATTTTAAGTGGTCAATTATGGGAAGTATGATGTGACCATGTAATTTAACATTTTTCATTTTCTTACCTTCCAGTCCCTTTTGTATTGGTGTTCCTGTGACACACCATCTGTGTACACTGTTCAGGTGAAGAGCTACTTCAGCTGCCTATGCAACAAAGGTGGAATAGCAAGCAAACAGATGAGAATATTGGTAGTTTCTTGGTGTTGCAGACAGGTGTGACCACCAAATGACATAATACAAAAGAATGAAAAGACACTAAACAATGCCCACACCACAACACAAAATTAAAACTTCTTTGAGCTGCCTTTTTGCACATGCTACTCAATATATGCTTGTTGAAATTAAGTTCTTCATCTATTATCACCCCAAGGAGTTTCAATGGCTTTGATTGATACTAATAATGACATTTGTAACTTGCATAATTATAAGGAGTGCTAACCTTAGCTGTTGTACTTTCCACCATCTGTGCCTCATCAAGACAGATTCGCCAAAATAAAATACCTGTCAGTGGGCTGGGTACTGCAATATACCGCCTGTCATATCTCCTGGCTCTTCCTTCAACATTTCCTTTCAAAAATTGAGCAAATTAAACCATCACTTTTAAAAATGCACGTGTGGCTAAGACAAAAAATATTACAAGAAGAAGAATTCCTTTGGAAGAGCCCACTCTCAAGTTTTTTGGAAACGCCAGATCCAGATTGTTTTGATACTCAAAGTAACTGAAACAAATTAAAAATTTAACATAAAAAATATTTGTCTCTCACATTAACTTATTCCAGTTCTGATATCATCAATTTTGTTTTGTTTTGCTGATTATCAGCCAATCTTACAAGATCGTAATGTTTCCTTTTCAATATTGCCACGGCAAATACTGGTAGTTCTATTTCTGCTGGCCCTTTGCGCTTTGCGTCAATAGTAGGTGTGACATGTATTTAACTAAGTGTCAATTATTGCCATACAAGTGCAGAGAGAGGAGGGAATGGGGGCACGAGAAAACAGAGAGTAAGGAAAACATCATAAAATTATTCACTGAATAGAAAAGAATTTCTGGGATTCACACAGCATTTATGTTGATTATTGCAGAAGGACTGACCTTGTTTAGATCCTAAGTGATAAAAATCTGATCTCAGTGTGGAATAAGTTGTCAAAATCACATCATGATCAGCAAGAACTTCAGGTAGAATAAATCCAGATTTTGCCACTCCTTCATACACCTGAAAAATTGTGTTAAAATAGCGTAAAATTAGTCAATCTTTCCCAGGCAACTAATGCAACCATGCCGTTGTTTCTCACCAGTAGCTTTATTGACGATGGTTCTGTGTGTCTGAAGATTTCGTCCACCCACTGTTGAGCAATGGGTGCTGGAGAGATGATTAAAGTTGCCCGAGATGGTACTGCTGGCTTCAAAAAGAAAAACAGGCAATTAGAATTTAACTCTGAGAGCACAACAATATCACTGACGTGAAATGTGAGTGTGGAATAAGAAGTGTGAAGTGTGAAGTATGAAATGCCACAAGCCAAATGTAAACTGAGAAAATGGAAATGCCAAATGCTGAAATGTCAATTTCAGATGGAACACCAAAATCAAATTACATCAATGTAATCACATATCACATATCCCAAGGCCTAGACAGGGTGTTTCCCAACCTCTCCCATTATTCTCTCTAGGCCACACCTGAAAAGTCCAAGATGCATCTAGTAAATATACTGTGAACAGTGTATCAGGGATTCTAACCCTCCTATTTTGGCGGGAAACCTCCTGTTTTCAGCAAATATTTCTGACCTCCCATTTTTGCTTAATATTCTCCCAGTTTCTAATTTAACTCTTCCTTTCTTTGTTTAAACAGTCTTTTTAGCATGATTCTTTGCCTTTTCTCTGGGGTTTTTCAGCCATTTTTACCCTTATGGCAACTGAGCATGAGCTTGCGATAATTTTGGGAGCAGTAATTATACACTAGATTGCCTCAACTTCGTGCAAGGTTTGCATTCATTTGTGGTTTCAAAATGCAGGAAAAGGCATCTTAAGGGCACATATCTTAAATATTTTCCCTCAAAGCCCGGGACACCACTAGAGGCTCGCAGCCTCAGCACTTGTGGGAGTAGCTATGCCGCTCCTAAAGCCTCCCTTTTTTAGTTGACAGGGTTGGAATCTCTGGTGTAAGTATGTGGAAGGAATCAGGAATAGGGAAGGTAAGGTTACTTCTGCACGACAAAGAAACTTGGAATAGAAGGCAAACAATGAAATATGCCCTTACTTGCTTTAAAGCACAATGTGGACATATAAACTCTTGTGGACAGTGGTACTGAAGGCATGCAGCATGAAAAACAGCTTCGCACCCACAACATTGCAACAGTGCATCATCATAACTTGCTGACGTTACACCACAGATACACTGACATTTTATGGTAGCACTGTTTTTAACTGATGCACCTGAAGAGCTGGATGAATCAATAATGGCACTTTTTTGAGCTGCAGCAAATTCCTTAGACTTTTTCAGCCCAAAGTCTTCTGTGTCTTTTGTTTTCACATTTCCCGCATTACAACTATTGTGCGGTGTAGGTACATTTACACAGTTGGAAATGTCTGATTCCTGATTTAATCCAGCTGTTTTATCGTGAACACAACCACTTTCATCCCCTTCTTCAACAGTCTTTCCCAAATTTTTAAAAGCACACTCTTCCTGTGAATTGCTAGAAGTTGTTAAAGAACTTGAATGTTGCCCAAAACTGACACTTGTTGATTCACAATGTGGTTTACAAAAACCATGATTTGGTATGGTTTCATCCTTTTCCAGTCTCTGCTCATGAACTGAGCAACTAATTTCTTCACTGACAGCTTTGACAACATCATGTTTTGTGTATGTAGTTCTGGATGATTCAGACTCACTCCTGCTACAATTACCAGGCAAATCGCAAGACCTTTCATTAGGATTGTCATCTGTTTCAGTCCCACTACTCTTTAACCCTACTTGGCAGTCACTATTGCCTTCTGAGGGTTTATTGTTCAAACATCTGTGTTCATTAGGTGCAAGTTCATTTCCCACATCAATGGATGAGGAAAGATCAATTCTTTCCTTGTCATCCAGAGTCCTGTGATCTGGTTTAACAATACTCACATTAGAGCCTCCTGTACTGAAAATTTCACAACGTGTGGAAACGTGATTTGGCCCGCCATGAACACTAGATGAAGAAGGATTTCCTTGGTTTATACTTGAGCTACGTGTATAAGAGGATGTTCTTTTATTATCTAATGAATTAGGGCCAGATGGTTTAGGGTGGCAAAGAATACAAGCAATTACTTCCACTGTCTTCCCAAGCCCCATTTCATCAGCTAAGATCCCTCCAAGGGGCAGATTTGGCAAGGGAAATCTTTCTTTTGTGAGCCTAAAAGTAGAAGTTATTAAGACATGTTATTGAAACAACTTGGGAGAAGTTGTGTGAGCAAATATTAAGTTATTGATTTCTCTAAATGTTTGGTGCTTTACCTCCCAGTATAAGGATTAAAGTAAATCTGTTTTCCATCCATTGTATTGACTTGCTGCCACAAGGGGTGAATAGCATCTAATGAAGCTGCAAGAAGAATTCAGTTACAAAGTCACATAAAAATTTCTATGACTGAGAAATTTTGTTGAGAAAACATCAAAATGCAACCCCCTCTTTCACTCCATCTCAGCATTTTGAACTTTTGAAAATAAAGTTATTCAAAGTCCCATTTATAAGGCCAAGGTGGAGTTCAGAGGTGTTCAAATTTTAACAAAGGTCAACAAAGGAACAGATTTTTCCCTCAGATTCTCACAATCTGTGTCAATGCTGTATTTCATGGAAGTATTAATATTCTACACCACAGTTATTGAACTGCAGCAATTTTTTCCACATTTTTGACCCCTAACCTCTGGTATTCTTCACCTCTGGCACATGAACAAGTCAAGTGACTGGAAGGATGGCGGGTGGGGGGGGCGGGCAGAGAGCAAGTTGATGTCTATGATCAATAGCACATTATTGGGTTTACCATTGAGATGGTTTTCAAGACAATGAAGTTGACAGCTTTGTTCTCTTCTCAGCATCCAATTGACTGCTTTTTTCTGATAGCCTCTTAACACAGGTTTGAGTTTAGGATGTTGAACATCATTGATAATCACCCCATTAAGTATATTATCAAACTTGGTATTCCAGACACTGCAATCACAAGTCCTCTTCCCGTTGGTGTCATACTTACACCTGGGGTGACTGTTGTGTGGACAAGGATTTTCCTGCAGCTTAGAAATATGCAATGCTGCTTCACCAGTTCCACAACCTCCTTCTCTAGCCTGCTTGACTGCATCGTACAGCTCCACAAAACCCCCAATTCCTCCCAAGACATCAGATTCATCAATAACCAAATCATTCTCCGCAGAGAGCTCACAAAACCAAGCCACTAATACCTTTACCATCTCATCTATTTTTCTTTTTCTGGTATCCATACTGCCAAATGGTAATTTGGTAAGACCGCTCTCATTTAAACACACGACAACCTCCCACCAGTCTTTTAAAATAAGCTGTTCCGGCTTTAAAACCAATGAGATGACTCCTTTGCTTTGTAAGTAGGCCAAAGCCTCTAGCCTCTCCTCCGAAACAGAGGGAACTACAGCCTTAAAGACCACTTGAGTCAAAGAGTCCACGTCAGGACTCTTATTTTGCTCATCAGCCAAGTTCATGTTCTTTGTTGTTGCCATTGGTTCTGAACACCGAGACTCGAATGACAATCTTACAGTGACACAAGAATATTTGCCATCAGTCCACTCCTGAGGATTAACTGAATTTGATGTTAACTTCAAACCATTACTTCCCGGGCCATTTAATCGCACCTCACTTTCTTGTTCTCTGTTGGTGCATAAGCTGATGTGAAGCGTACCAAGTTGACAAACATAGTGCTCAGGATAATTGTTCTCCAGATTTAATTCTAAATTTCTTCGATCTAAAGTATTTTTCTTATTTCTTTTTGAAGAATTCAATCCACGAGTGCTTGAAGGCCAAGAGGAAGGGATGGTTGCTGATTCCTCGCTCATACAAACCGCCGCCATGTCAAGCATGTTCCAAGTCATTTTAGTTCGCTTTTCTTCGCTAAACCTCTCCGGAGGTCTTCGTTTTCTCTTCCTGCTAGCCATCGTACGAAAGAACACTGCTCTTTGATATGAAGTTGAAGTTATATAACCCCTCACTGAACCCCATTCAACGAGCTCAACTTCAGCGGGTTACAATACAAACAACTCATACGTCGTGTATGGCCCAACAACTTGTCAATAAAATTTTCGGGGATGCTCGGCCCAGGTCCTCGCGGAACTTACACACACTCCGCCCTTGATAGTAGAAGAACCTTCATGTAACAAGTCAAAAAAATAAAAATGCAATAAAGTGACGGTCGCGTTTTTATGTTAGAATGCTGACGAATACGACTGTTGTGAAGTTTAAGCGAAATCTGTAGGAGCGTTATCGAGATATTTTGGGATGAAGTTTTTATGCATAGAAATACGATGAAAACTGGAGAACCTTTTTTGGCCACAATTTAGGTAGCCTGCTCCAGGCGTTCAGATTGTGGGGACTGCGCAAAGAGATGTGAGCAGAAAAAAAAACAACGAGGGTGAGGAGTAGGGGTGGGAGCGAGGGAACTGGGCGTTCCCTCCTCTCCCCATCTCCCTCATTTTCTCCTTATTGTTTTTCTCGCTCTCTTCCTTCGCGCCGCACCCCACTATCCCAACGCCTGGAACAGGCTACAATTTCTGTCGGGACGCTTCAGCTCCACCTCCACAAGTGGAACGCTTCTTTTTGACTGGTTGTGATCCTGTCTGACCAATGCCAGCGTACACGTGCAGAAGATCTCCTATATTAAAGCACGGTGCAAAAGACAGGACGTCGTTTGTCCGCGTGAAGTAAAAGAAACCAGGGGGCGACGAAGAAGACCTCAGCGAGCGAGCTAACCGCAAATTTCCATTCTATTTTCTAAAATTATTTCTTTCCATCTCACTCGGCTTCACTGGGAAGAAGTTAAGGTTGTCTTCCATTTGCAAAACGTTTAAGGAAAATACGGCAGAAATGTGAATGGGACACTGCTTTTCGTGTCGTTCCGGTGAAAAATTTACAAGAGCAACAGACCATCTGAAAAGATAGACCTGTCGTTTCCGGACGGAATGTTCCAAACAGAAATCAGTGTTTGATTTGTTGAACCATTTTTAAATTAAAACGCCACTTTCAGGCTTTCGCGCGCGAAACTGATTTGTGCAAATGGTAAACTAGATTCCAGAATGAAATTTACGGGTCCTGAATTTCTCTTATCACAATTTGCCCAAACCGTTTGCACAAGTAAATGGTAAACAACTCAAGAAATTGGTGAAAACGTAAATGGACCTCTTTGGTACTATTATATGAGATCAGAATTATCTGTCGAGCAATTTTTCAACTTCCACTTGCTAAAACAGCTTGCATTTAAAGATGGACTTCATTTCCAGCAGCGAAGATTTTTTCTGAGATTTATTCTGAGATGAAGTAAAGACACGTTTTTACATATTGCCATTCCCGATTCTTTATTATTAATACTATTTTATACATACAATCACACAAAAAGGTTTGTCCCAATAAATATTCATTCTAAAAAAGACACTTTATAAGTGTGGTTCTTACTCAATACAACAATCATTTTCTCGTATTTTTCCCTTCTTTGCATCTAATTCTTACAAACTAACAGTCGAAAGATTGGGAAGTATAATGTCTTTATCAATTATTGTATAACTTATACATGTACAATAATAGTCACATAACCTTATCCCTCCTTCACGAAATAACAATTTATATTGATCCCTCTCTAACACTGAATATCACAAAATAACGATACAGACAAGATTCTTAAAGAAACTATTAGAAAGATTGTATGATTTATAATAGAGTCAGTACAGAGTAATCCCTTTCTTTCATAGAATACCACAAAATATTATTGCCCACAAGTTTTTCTACTGAATTAAAATGCAAGTTGCATCTATCCCTTTCTTACATCAGAACAGTACATTCCAATTTTCAGTTCTACATAAATTATTCTGAGAGGGACATCTTTCAAAAAAGATATATCCCTCTCTAAATCAGAATACCACAAAAAATTGTGTGTCTTTCGAAACGAATCTAGATAGAGACTGTATTAACTGTAATAAGGATTGTAACGATAAACGGCAATTCAAAATTAGAAAAAAGACAGAAATTAAACCAAAACCAACACGTGATTTCCTATTCCGTGCTTCGAGTTGTGTTTGCAGTGTCGGCGTTTTTCATGGTTGGTCTTGGTTTAAAAGGACTGTGAAATAACCAACAGCTTTATATTTGAAATTAAGGGCTGGTTTCTATAGAATCATCCGGGATTTTCTCGATTGCTTTGATTTTTGGAGGACTATCGAGGCAAACCCGACCCGTTATATGGAAACCAGGCTATATATCCTGTAGAGTGTATGTACTAGATCAGTTCTTTTGATTAAGCGGGCTGACTAAGATAGCCCCAATCGTCCGGATTAGGCCTTTCCCCATTGTGCTCGGAAACTTTCGAGCAACTTTTTGCGTTTCTAGGATTCTAGCAACCTCGAGCAAATTTTGCGTTTCTGAGCAACTTTTGAGCAAAATTTAGGCTTAGAGCACAGATCACGACAAGCACGAAAAAGTCAACGATTTCATGGAAGACTTCAATTTTTTTTAATTTTCTTATTTTTTTAAAATTTTTAAATTTTTTAAAATTTCTTTTTCCTCGACCGATGTTAGTAGTTATTATCTAGAACGAAAAATAAAGTTTTTAATTAATGTTTATATAAAAATATCAAGAAATTTAGGTGGCAAATTTTTGGCATTCCAGTGAGCAACTTTTCAGCATTTTACGAGCACAATCAGGAAAGGCCTAGTCCGGGTCCAGCGTCCAGGCGCGCGTCGCATCAGAAGTGTTCCGTTCCACGTGACCATGTCGATTGTCTGAACGAATTCTGACATAACGCGGGCGATCGAGACCATCCAGACAATTACGTGGATGGAAGCCAGGCTTAATTAAAGGCCTTTATTTCCAAATTTCAATTTTTTTTTCGCGAAACGCGCCCCAGCTCTCAATCACTTAGAATTCTATAAAACACCAGATCACTGATAACTCCCCCAGTCCCCCTCAATAGTCAAATGGTGAACGTCTAAATAATATGTCTAAAACGTTTATATTAAAAGAAAAAATAGGACATATTGACCATAAAAAACATATAAAGGATACTACAAGTAGTATTCCGAAACAACCAAAAGTGTTATCATGTAAATGGAGTAAATTTAACAAAATATACAAAATTTTTTACAAAGACCGTCGAATTTTAAGATTAAAATGAATGCAAGAGACGGATGTATAGAACAGTTCTAGAATTGATCATTATAGAATAAAAAACATGTCTATCAGAAATCCATTAAAAGAAAAAACAATTATCGATACGTAGCTACTTAGAGAGGGATATTTCAAAGCAAAATAAAGAGGGATAAATAGAACGAAATTATAGAACTACAAAAGTACTTTGCTTTTGATAAAAATTTTGAGAATCTTTGAACATACCCATCCCATGAAAATGTTCTTTCTCTTTTTCGTGCTCTTGTTGGGTCCATGTTCGATCATGTGCTCGCTGCAGTGTTGTTGTTGTTTGTTTTGATTGGGAGGTCCTTGTGCCTCTATTTCATTGAACTGATCTTTATTGCTTTCATCTTCTGAATCCCATACATCATCTGGCTCTATCTTTTCCACTAGCGAACATAAGCTACCCACTTTCACTGAATTCAAATTGTGATCACGCTCTTCCGCACCGAACAGAATACCCAAATCAAATTCTTCTGCATCACATTTTTGACTGATCTCTTCTCTACAATGAAGCAACTGCAAGTTAGGAGCATCCTCTGAATCAAATTTCTTATCATTATCTTCCTCTTTCGCAAAGTACATTTCCTCTTGGTCCTCGGTGATCTCATCGGAATGATGGTCTAGTTCTTCTTCCTCCCTCTGCTCATCTTCGTCATCTGATTCATTATAAGATTCACTTTCTTCATCGTCACTTTCGCTGAACTGGAAGATGAGCATCGGAAGTTCATCATCAGACTGGTCATGTTCTTCTTCCTCATCAGGCTCATCCTCGTGATCGTATTCAGCAACAGATTTATATTCATCATTGCAGTCTGATTCCGAATCGGATTCGCTTCCTTCATAAACACTTTTACTGAATGAAGACATCTCAGCGATAGAATTGTCTTGTTTTTCTCCCTCACTATGCTCATCTTCGTCATCTGATTCATAATAAGATTCATTTTCTTCAGTATCACTTTCTCTGAATGGAGTGGCCATCATCGGGAGTTCATCATCTGACTGGTCATGTTCTTCTTCCTCATCAGGCTCATCCCCGTCATCAATAGATTTACTTTCATCACTGCAATCTGATTTCGAATCGGATTCGCTTCCTTCATCACCACTGAAACTAAATGGAAAGATCTTATTGATAGAACGGTCTTGTTCTTCTCTCTCACTGCCCTCATCTTCATCATCGGATTCGCTTTCTTCATCACCACTGAAACTAAACGGAAAGATCTTATTGATAGAATGGTCTTGTGCTTCTCTCTCACTGCGATCATCTTCGTCATCGGATTCGGTTTCTTCATCACCACTGAAACTGAATGGGAAGACCTTATTGATAGAATGGTCTTGTTCTTCTCCCTCACTGCGATCATCTTCGTTATCGGATTCGCTTTCTTCATCACCACTGAAACTGAATGGAAAGATCTTATTGATAGAATGGTCTTGTTCTTCTCCCTCATAGCGATCATCTTCGTCATCTGTTTCGCTCTCTTCATCTTCACTTTCGCTGAACGGGGAGATACTGGACAAGCAGGTTTCGTAGTCATACTGTATTGTCGCCGCTGTGGGTTCGCCGATTGTCTCCAGCGCTCTGACAAATTTGTCAAAGTTGTACCTTACAAGGATCTTCATTTGTTTCTTGTCGGAAAGAATGGCATTGTGATACCAGCACTCTACCACATTCTCATAAAACTTAAAAGTGTAACCATCAGGTAGACGAAAGGGAGTGCCTTTATATGTAGAGTAGAATTGCTTGTCTCTTAGATAGAATTGAAAAGGTGGCACCAACTCTGCCAGGATAGATTCCTTGTAAGCGACGTAGGGTCCACAATAGCAGATTATAAGCGTCTTGGTGAGTCGCACACCCCATGTCATTTCTTGATGAATTTTTCTGATTTTGACATATTTTTCCGCTGTGCGCTTTCGCTCAGCAATCTGAATAATTTCGCCGTATTTCTCATTTTCTGTTTCGATAAGATTACCAAATTCACTCAATTCCCACTCGGACTTGTCGGACGCCATATTTTGGATATCTTTCCGAAATGAATGAACTTGTTTTTCATTGTTTTGTCATCTCATTCGAAATGTCGTCAGAAAGACTCCACGGTTGCTTTTAATGGCAGCACGCTCATAAATCCTTCTCAGTGAGCAAACAAGTTTACCTTCTTGTTGAACTATAACGTTTGACATTACTCTGGTATCCAGTATGGACAGTAAAATCTTGAATAAAATCTCGCAAAAAAAGCACCAATTCTGAAAAACATGCTGTTCCGGAGATTAAGGAATAGCGCGTGCTGCATGACTACCATGCGCGTGCCTTAGTGACAGTTGGAATTTTTTTAGTGTTGTCATCTGCGGGATGACGTGTGCTTCGCTTTCTTGACAGTTCAGAAGAAAGAAGTAAGTCATTTTGAATAAAAGTTTCTTTTTGGTTGATTTGACAAGTTCAGGTAACATAATTTGGGGCAAATCTCTTCTTCATTTTCGAATTAATTTTGAACCAATCAGATAGATGCAAGAACAAAACCACGACAAAGCCCATTCCATATAAGTTGAAACTTATTCCAGGGCTTTGTTTAAGTTAACATTGTTCATGTTACCCTGGTAAGAAACTCTTAGGTGGCAACGAAAGTTTTAAAAGGAAAATACGCCATGAGTCAATAGCGGCGTTAAACAACTACGAAGGTGACGGCATTAAAAATGCGGTCTTCAGTTTTAAAAACTTTTTTGCGATTATTCCAATCACTCTCGCCTAGATTTATAAATACATGGAAGAGACAAATTTTCTCAGAACAGAATACTTAAGAAGTGCATGAACATTTAAAATTGAAAAGCCATGAAATGCCAACGAGAAAATTTCACCTCGTAGTCTTTTAGTGACGGAAGAACCGAAAAGAGTTTGATGCATTGTTGTTGTCCTTATTGATTCTTATTTTTGCTTTCTTTTCCGTTGAAGTAGTGGTTGCTTAAGCACTATGAAGACTTAGCAATTATATGAAAGACTCACCACGCCTCTGAGTATGATATCGGTCTCCGAATCTCTACTCGGATAAACGACTCCAGGACAATTAATTAAATATATTCGTCTCATTAACGTAACATACTGCCACACCTGTCTTCAGCATAACATACTGAGAAAAAGGTCACTGAAGCAAGGCAGCCACAATCAAAACTAAAGCTATGACGTCGTACCTAAACTGGAATGTTCCCCTAAAATGACCATCCAATTGGAAATTCTTTGACGTTACTTTCACATGTTACCAGAATGATTCAACTGAATCAGACCGAAAAGCAATTTAAATAAATTTTCCCAGGAACGAGGTTAAATCAGTACATCATCATGCATACAAATTTGTGATTTACTGATTAGTTTAGTTCGTAGTATTTGGAGATCGACGGTTGTCCCAAAGACGATCTTCAGACGTTTTAATATCCATCTGAAGCAGATGGATAGAACGTGTTGGACGATCTAAACTCATGAGAGAGTTTTAGATCCGTGATTACCGCGAACCTTTAACCACTGGAGGTCACGTGACAAGTCGTTTGCGTCACGTTTGAGGTTTACGACGTGCGTTTTCAACGTGGGGAGGTAGATTTTCACGTATGTCACTTACGTGAAAGCTTTTAGCGTATAATTCTTGTTTTATCCCACGTAATGATACAAAAATCTTGTGGAGCAAGTCTTTATCCATTAACAGAGACACAAATTCGGGCGAAATGCTAAATTTGATAAATCCCATTGGATCTTGAAAACAAGTGCCATTCAATTTTCACGGCTGGTGATTCAAAATGGCGGCCGTAAATTTGCAAGAAGAACTAATGTAAGAATTTACAGCTCTTTGCTGCTAGGTAACCCAGTGTTACCGTGAATTTCCTTTATTTTCACTGATAGATATCCACTTCTTTAATCCACCGCCAATTTAAATCGAATTATGTTTGAACGTCGAACCGCAAACGGGTACTGAACTGCAAGCCGCGGTTAGAGGTTCGCGGTAAACTCGGATGTAAAACTCTCTATTCAGACCAACTTAAATGAGCCAGACGTCGAACTTTCATGAACTTTTAAGTTCTAAGGGCAAACGAGAAATCGAAACTTTTAAGTTTGTTCATGAAGTTAGTGATTTCATTAAGTTTGGCTCTTCTCAGAAAAAGTCCAACATATGAAAAGTTCAACGTATGGTCGAGGCCTAAGATACTTTGTAAGTTTCCTACTTTTCTTTATACGACAATAAAAGTGAAAAACCTTAGCAAATTTCCTGAGAAGGTTTATTAAAGCTCCTTTGCTAAATGGGTTTGTTACACTTGCATGAAACGCCAGAGTTGGGTATTCTGCAGACAAAACCGTCACCCATCTTTGCTATAAAGATAAAGGGAAAGAAAAATATTTTACCCTTGTAAAAAATTCTCATACGTGGTCCCCCGGTGTGTTGGTCTGTCTCTCATGGGGGAAGGGACTGTTAAGGCCCTCCGCAGTGGCACCGCGCGCTATTGTGGTGAACAGTGAAATAGGCAGTGTATTTTTGGTCAAAATATTTTAAGTTTTTTCGTGAGTACTGCCAGGAAAATGGCAAACGTAGGAGGAAGTGACGGCTGTTGCGGCTAACCGAGATAAGTCACAAGGGATGTTCTGTCGCACTTTGTAATAACACTTGCTGCACTTTGTAATAAAAAAGCTGTCGCAGTTTGCAATACACTTGAAATGGATGGTCGGAAGACACGTAAACCCAATAATAAGTATCATCACCGACAACAACAACAGCAATCATAATGATAATGATGATGATCACTTAATATTCGGCCGTTACCTTTAGAAGACAAAGCACTTTGAAAATGCAATTTCACCTCATAGTAGTCTCAATATCGTGTTTACAAGTGAGAGCCTCACTTTCATTTCCACGTGAACAGCAGTAACTAACAATGCATTTGAAATCAAACTTAATTAAAGGAGATATAAAACGAACGTTAATCTCAAGAATCTAAATTTTTTTTTTGAAATCAAACTCAATTAAAGTACATTTAATCGATGGTTAATCTCGAGAATCTCAATTTTTTAAAAATATCGAGTGGTTTCAAAATTATTCGCTTATTTGTTAAAGTATGTAGACCAAAATGTTTACAAAACCGCTGACGAGAGCGCCTATATGTATACTGATCAAATCCTTCTTTCTAGCAATCGGCTAGCTATCTCCATCATCTTTAACACACGTTTTTAAAAAGATTGGAACTACTATACAGTGAAATTGCATGTCAAAAGCGTTTAAAATAACCGCCGAACATTAAGATTGTCCAGTTTTCTTTTACCGTATTTCTAACCATAAAAACTTTCTTCCAAAATATCTCGATAACGCTTTTACCGATTTCGCTTAAACCTCACAAACATCGAGGCGGCTATTAGAGGAAAAAGCTGTCTTGAACGATTGTGAAAGAACAGTTCCCAGCACCAAGAAATAAGGCTGTAAGTAAAATAGGTAGTGGCGTCATTTCGTTGCTATGACAACTCCGATGTCGTTGTAACCCTGATCATAACGAATTTCCATCTTTATCTAATAAAGCTGGGGTGGTAATTTTCCAAGTCTGAGTTAATGGCGGCATAGTTTATGCTCGAACTTGGAGGGTATTGACCCCCGAAAAATCCTATCGAGCCACCTTAATTTGGAACTGCATAGGAGTTTCGATCAAAATACTTGATGAATCCGTTTACAACTAACTTAAAGAAAACCACATTTTTGAGAGCGTAGAAAACAAAGATAGTTCATTGATGTATCCAATATAAAACTACATTACTCAAAGCCATAATGATAATACCTGTCAACTAGAAATACGTGAAGAAGAGGCCGCTAAGGGCCAGAAACCAGTAGGAAGAAAGGGAAAGATGTTTTGCTTTTCCCACGCTAATCATTCTCTTTCACACTTTCTCTTCATGCTAGCTACCGTACGAAAGGACATTCCTCTTTGTTATGAAGTTGAAGTTATATAACCCCTGAAGCACATTCAACAAGCTCAACCACAGCGGCTTACAATAAAACAACTCATACGTCGTGTATGGCCCAACAACTTGTCAAAAAAATTTGTGGAGGTGCTCGGCCCAGGTCCTCGCTGAACTTACCCACACTCCGCCCTTTAATAGTAAAAGAACCTAGCAGAGATTTAAAATGACAACTATTACACTGATGTAACAAGTCAAAAAAATGAAAATGCTTTAAAGTGAGAGTCACGTTTTTTTGTTAGAATGCTGACTAATACGACTATTGTGAGGTTTAAGCGAAATCTGTAAGAGTGTTATCGAGAAGTTTTTATGGATAGAAATACGATGAAAACTGGAGAACCTTTTTTGGCCACAATTTAGGTAGCCTGCTCCAGGCGTTCAGATTGTGGGGATTACGGAAAGAGACGTGAACAGAAAAAAAAAAAAACAACGAGGGGGTGGGGTAGGGTGAGAGCGAGGGAACTAGGTGTTCTCTCCTCTCTCCCTCTCCGTCTTTTTTTTCCTATTTTTTTTCTCGTTCCTTCCTTCGCGTCGCACTCCACAGGTTACTATTTTCGTCGGGACGCTTCAGCTCCACCTCCACAAGTGGAAACGCTTCTTTTTTACTGTTTTTGATCCTGTCTGGCCAAAGCCAGCTTGCGCGTGCAGAACATCTCCTATATTGAAGCACGCTGCGAAAGACCGGACGTCGTTTGTCCGCATGAAGGAAAAGAAACCAGGGAACGCGGATGAAGACCTCAACGCGCGAGCTAACCGCAAATTTCCATTACATTTTCCAAATTTTTTCTTTTCGTCCCAATCGGTTTCACTGGGAAGAAGTCAAGGTTGTTTACCATTTACAAACGTTTAAGGAAAATCCGATAGAAATGTGAATGAGACACTGCTTTTCGTGTCGTTCCGGTGAAAAATTTACGGGAGCAACAAACCATGTGAAAAGGTAGTCCTGTCTTTTGTGAACGGAATGTTCCAAACAGAAATCAGTGTTTGATTTGTTGAACCATTTTTAAAACACCACTTTCAGGCTTTCGCGCGCGGAACTGATTTGTGCAACTCAGTGGTAAACGCGATTCCACAATGAAATTTACCGGTCCTGAATTTCTCTTATCACAGTTTTCCCAAACCGTTTGCACATGTTAGTGGTAAACAACTCAAGAAATTGGTCGAAACGTAAATGGAGCTCTTCGGTAAAACAGATTGCATGAAAATTATCTATCGAGCAATTCTAAATTCCACTTGCTAAAATAGCTTGCATTTAAAGATGGACTTCATTCCAATAGCAGAGATTCGTCCTGAGATTCAATAGTCTGAGATGAAGTAAAGACACGTTTTTATATATTACTATTCCATTCTTTATTATTAATACTATTTTATACGTACAATCACGCAAAAAAGTTTGCCCCAATAAATATTTATTCTAAAAAAGACACTTTAGAAGTGTGGTTCTCACTGAACACAACAATCATTTTCTCGTATTTGTCCCTTCTTTGTATCGAATACTTACAAACTAATAGTACATAAATTGGGAAGGATAATGTCTTTGGAATTATAGATGATATAGTCTAACTTATTTATATACAATCATAGTCACACTTTATCCCTCCTTCACGAAATAACAAATTATTGATCCCTCTCTAACACTAAATATCACAAAATAACGATACAGATAAGATTCTTAAAGAAATTACTAGAAAGCGTCTATGATTTATGATAGAGTTACAGAGTAATCCCTCTCTTTCATGGAATACCACAAAATGTTACTGCGTACAATTTTTTCGACTAAATTAAAATGCAAGTTGCATCTATCCCTTTCTTACGTCAGAACAGTACATTGAAATTTTCAGTTCTACATCAATTATTTTGAGAAGGAGTTGTTACAATTATTTACCTTATATCTGCACGAATGAAAGAATAAGTTACATTCAAATTGTCGGAAGAAAATATTGTAGTAAAATTTGCATTATTCTTTTTAAGGACATACTTTCAAAAAAGATATATCCCTCTCTAAATCAGAATACCACAAAAAAATTGTGTGTCTTTCGAAACGAATCTAGATAGAGACTGTATTAACTGTAATAAAGATTGTAACGATAAACGGCAATTAAAAGTTAGAAAAAAGACAGAAGTTAAACCGAAACCAACACGTGATTTCCTATTCCGTGCTTCGAGTTGTGTTTGCAGTGTAGGCGTTTTTCATGGTTGGTCTTGGTTTAAAAAACTGTGAAATAACTAACAGCTTTATATTTGAAATTAAGAGCTGGTTTCTATAGAATCATCCGGGATTTTCTCGATTGCTTTGATTTTTGGAGGACTATCGAGGCAAATCCGACCCGTTATATGGGAACCAGCCTATATATCCTGTACAGTATATGTACTAGTTCAGTTCTTTTGATTAAGCGGGGCTGACTGAGATAGCCCCAATCGTCCGGATTAGGCCTTTCCCGATTGTGCTTGGAAACTTTCGAGCAACGTTTGACGTTTGGAGCAACTTTTTGCGGTTCTAGCAATCTTGTGCAAAATTTAGGCTTAGAGCACAGATCAAGCACGAAAAAGTCAACGATTTCATGGACTACTTCATTTTTTTTTTAATATTCTTAATTTTTTTATTCTTTTTCCTTGACCAATGTTAGCAACTTTTTGCGTTTCTGAGCAATTTTTGAGCAAAATTTAGGCTTAGAGCACAGATCATGACAAGCACGAAAAAGTCAACGATTTCATGAAAGACTTCAATTTTTTTAATTTTCTTATTATTTTTTTAATTTTTAATTTTTTTTTAAATTTCTTTTTCCTTGAGCGATGTTAGTAGTTATTGTGAAGAACGAAAAATAAAGCTTTTAATTAATGTTTATATAAAAATATCAAGAAATTTAGGTGGCAAATGTTTGGCATTCCAGTGAGCAACTTTTCAGCATTTTACAAGCACAATCAGGAAAGGCCGGGTCCAGCGTCCAGGCGCGCGTCGCATCAGAAGTGTTCCGTTTTCCACGTGATCATGTCGATTGTCTGAACGAATTCTGACATAACGCGGGCGGTCGAGACCATCCAGACAATTATGTGGATGGAAGCCAGGCTTAATTAAAGGCCTTTATTCCCAGATTTCAATTTTTTTTTTCGCGAAACGCGCCCCAGCTCTCAATCACTTAGAATTCTATAAGACACCATGTCACTGATAACTCCCCCCTCCCCCTCAATAGTCAAATGGTGAACGTCTAAATAATATGTCTAAAACGTTTATATTATAAGAAAAAATAGGACATATTGACCATAAAAAACATACAAAGGATACTACAAGTAGTATTCCGAAAGAACCAAAAGTGTTATCATGTAAAGGGAGTAAATTTAACAAAATATAAAATCTTTTTTACAAAGACCGTCGAATTTTAAGATTAAAAATGAATGTAAGAGACGGATGTATAGAACAGTTCTAGAATTGATCATTATAGAATAAAAAACATGTCTATCAGAAATCCATTAAAAGAAAAAACAATTATCGATACGTAGCTAGAGAGGGATATTTCAAAGCAAAATAAAGAGAGATAAATAGAACGAAATTATAGAACTACAAAAGCACTTTGCTTTTGATAAAAATTTTGAGAATCTTTGAACATACCCATCCCATGAAAATGTTCTTTCTCTTTTTCGTGCTCTTGTTGGGTCCATGTTCCATCACGTACTCGCTGCAGTGTTGTTGTTGTTGTTTGTTTTGATTGGGAGGTCCTTGTGCCTCTATTTCATTGAACTGATCTTTATTGCTTTCATCTTCTGAATCCCATACATCATCTGCCTCTACCTTTTCCACTAGCGAACATAAGCTACCCACTTTCACTGAATTCAAATTGTGATCACGCTCTTCCGCACCGAACAGAATACCCAAATCAAATTCTTCTGCATCACATTTTTGACTGATCTCTTCTCTACAATGAAGCAACTGCAAGTTAGGAGCATCCTCTGAATCAAATTTCTTATCATTATCTTCCTCTTTCGCAAAGTACATTTCCTCTTGGTCCTCGGTGATCTCATCGGAATGATGGTCTAGTTCTTCTTCCTCCCTCTGCTCATCTTCGTCATCTGATTCATTATAAGATTCACTTTCTTCATCGTCACTTTCGCTGAACTGGAAGATGAGCATCGGGAGATCATCATCAGACTGGTCATGTTCTTCTTCCTCATCAGGCTCATCCTCGTGATCGAGTTCAGCAACAGATTTATATTAATCATTGCAGTCTGATTCCGAATCGGATTCGCTTTCTTCATAAACAGTTTCTCTGAATGAAGACATCTCAGCGACAGAATTGCCTTGTTTTTCTCCCTCACTATACTCATCTTCGTCATCTGATTCATAATAAGATTCATTTTCTTCATTATTACTTTCTCTGAATGGAGTGGCCATCATCGGGAGTTCATCATCTGACTGGTCATGTTCTTCTTCCTCATCAGGCTCATCCCCGTCATCAATAGATTTACTTTCATCGCTGCAATCTGATTTCGAATCGGATTCGCTTTCTTCATCACCACTGAAACTAGATGGAAAGATCTTATTGACAGAACGGTCTTGTTCTTCTCTCTCACTACCCTCATCTTCATCATCGGATTCGCTTTCTTCATCACCACTGAAACTGAATGGAAAGATCTTATTGAGAGAATGGTCTTGTGCTTCTCTCTCACTGCGATCATCTTCGTCATCGGATTCGGTCTCTTTATCACCACTGAAACTGAATGGGAAGATCTTATTGATAGAATGGTCTTGTTCTTCTCCCTCATAGCGATCATCTTCGTCATCTGTTTCGCTCTCTTCATCTTCACTTTCGCTGAACGGGGAGATACTGGACAAGCAGGTTTCGTAGTCATACTGTATTGTCGCCGCTGTGGGTTCGCCGATTGTCTCCAGCGCTCTGACAAATTTGTCAAAGTTGTACCTTACAAGGATCTTCAGCTGTTTCTTGTCGGAAAGAATGGCATTGTGATACCAGCACTCTACCGCATTCTCATAAAATTTGAAAGTGTAACCATCAGGTAGACGAAAGGGAGTGCCTTTATATGTGGTGTAGAATTGCTTGTCTCTTAGATAGAATTGAAAAGGTGGCACCAACTCTGCCAGGATAGATTCCTTGTAAGCGACGTAGGGTCCACAATAGCAGATTATAAGCGTCTTGGTGAGTCGCACACCCCATGTCATTTCTTGACGAATTTTTCTGATTTTGACATATTTTTCCGCTGTGCGCTTTCGCTCAGCAATCTGAATAATTTCGCCGTATTTCTCATTTTCTGTTTCCATAAGATTACCAGATTCACTCAATTCCCACTCGGACTTGTCGGACGCCATATTTTGGATATCTTTCCGAAATGAATGAACTTGTTTTTCATTGTTTTGTCATCTCATTCGAAATGTCGTCAGAAAGACTCCACGGTTGCTTTTAATAGCAGCACGCTCATAAATCCTTCTCAGTGAGCAAACAAGTTTACCTTCTTGTTGAACTATAACGTTTGACATTACTCTGGTATCCAGTATGAACAGTAAAATCTTGAATAAAATCTCGCAAAAAAAGCACTAATTCTGAAAAACATGCTGTTCCGGAGATTAAGGAATAGCGCGTGCCGCATGACTACCATGCGCGTGCCTTAGTGACAGTTGGAATTTTTTTAGTGTTGTCATCTGCGGGATGACGTGTGCTTCGCTTTCTTGACAGTTCAGAAGAAAGAAGTAAGTCATTTTGAATAAAAGTTTCTTTTTGGTTGATTTGACAAGTTCAGGTAACATAATTTGGGGCAAATCTCTTCTTCATTTTCGAATTAATTTTGAACCAATCAGATAGATGCAAGAACAAAACCACGACAAAGCCCATTCCATACAAGTTGAAACTTATTCCAGGGCTTTGTTTAAGTTAACATTGCTCATGTTACCCTGGTAAGAAACTCATAGGTGGCAACGAAAGTTTTAAAAGGAAAATACGCCATGAGTCAATAGCGGCGTTAAGCAACTACGAAGGTGACGGCATTAAAAATGCGCTCTTCAGTTTTAAAAACTTTTTCGCGATTATTCCAATCACTCTCGCCTCGATTTATAAATACATGGAAGAGGCAAATTTTCTCAGAACAGAATACTTAAGAAGTGCATGAACATTTAAAAATCGAAAAGCCATGAAATGCCAACGAGAAAATTTCACCTCGTAGTCTTTTAGTGACGGAAGAACCGAAAAGAGTTTGATGCATTGTTGTTGTCCTTATTGATTCTTATTTTTGCTTTCTTTCCCGTTGAGGTAGTGGTTGCTTAAGCACTGTTAAGACTTAGCAATTATATGAAAGATCACCACGCCTCTGAGTATGATATCGGTCTCGGAATCTATACTCGGATAAACGACTCCAGGACAATTAATTAAATATATTCGTCTCATTAACGTAACATACTGCCACACCTTTCTTCAGCATAACATACTGAGAAAAAGGTCACTGAACCAAGGCAGCCACAATCAAAACTAAAGCTATGACGTCATACCTAAACTGGAATGTTCCCCTAAAATGACCATCCAATTGGAAATTCTTTGACGTTACTTTCACATGTTCCCAGAATGATTCAACTGAATCAGAAAGAATGGTCTGAATCAGTACATCATCATGCATACAAATTTGTGATTTATTAGTTTAGTTCGTAGTATTTGTAGATCGACGGTTGTCCCAGAGACGATCTTCAGACGTTTTAATATCCATCTGAAGCAGACGGATAGAACGTGTTGGACGATCTAAACTCATGAGAGAGTTTTAGATCCGAGATTACCGCGAACCTTTAACCGCTGGAGGTCACGTGACAAGTCGTTTGCGTCACGTTTGAGGTTTACGACGTGCGTTTTCAACGTGGGGAGGTAGGTTTTCACGTATGTCACTTACGTGAAAGCTTTTAGCGTATAATTCTTGTTTTATCCCACGTAATGATACAAAAATCTTGTGGAGCAAGTCTTCATCCATTAACAGAGACACAAATTCGGGCGAAATGCTAAATTTGATAAATCCCATTGGATCTTGAAAACAAGTGTCATTCAATTTACATGGCTGCTGATTCAAAATGGCGACCGTAAATTTGCAAGAAGAACTAATGTAAGAATTTACAGCTCTTTGCTGCTAGGAAACCCAGTTTTACCGTAAATTTCCTTTATTTTCACTGATTGATATTTCTTCTATTTCTAAATTAAAAAATAAACCAGAATCCACTTCTTTAATCACCGCCAATTTAAATCGAATTATGTTTGAACGTCGAACCGCAAACGGGTACTGATGAACTGCAAGCCGCGGTTAGAGGTTCGCGGTAAACTCGGATGTAAAACTCTCTATTCAGACCAACTTAAATGAGCCAGACGTCGAACTTTCATGAACTTTTAAGTTCTAAGGGCAAACGAGAAACCGAAACTTTTAAGTTTGTTCATGAAGTTAGTGATTTCATTAACTTTGGTTCTTCTCAGAAAAAGTCCAACACATGAAAAGTTCAACATATGGTCGAGGCCTAAGATACTTTGTAAGTTTCCTACTTTTCTTTATACGACAACAAAAGTGAAAAACCTTAGCAAATTGCCTGAGAAGGTTTACTAAAGCTCCTTTGCCAAATGGGTTTGTTACACTTGCATGGAACGCCAGAGTTGGGTATTCTGCAGACAAAACCGTCACCCACCTTTGCTATAAAGATAAAGGAAAAGAAAAATATTTTACCCTTGTAAAAGATTCTCATACGTAGTCCCCCGGTGTGTTGGTCTGTCTCTCATGGGGGAAGGGACTGTTAAGGCCCTGCGCAGTGGCGCCCCGCGCTATTGCGGTGAACAGTGAAATAGGCAGTGTATTTTTGGTCAAAATATTTTAAGTTTTTTCGTGAGTACTGCCAGGAAAATGGCAAACGTAGGAGGAAGTGACGGCTGTTGCGGCTAACCGAGATAAGTCACAAGGGATGTTCTGTCGCACTTTGTAATAACACTTGTTGCACTTTGTAATAAAAAAGCTGTCGCAGTTTGCAATACGCTTGAAATGGATGGTCGGAAGACACGTAAACCCAATAATAAGTATCATCACCGACAACAACAACAGCAATCATAATGATAATGCTGATGATCACTTAATATTCGGCCGTTACCTTTAGAAGACAAAGCACTTTGAAAATGCAATTTCACTTCATAGTGGTCTCAATATCGTGTTTACAAGTGAGAGCCTCACTTTCATTTCCACGTGAACAGCAGTAACTAACAATGCATTTGAAATCAAACTTAAGTAAAGGAGATATAAAACGAACGTTAATCTCAAGAATCTAAATTTTTTTTTTTTTTGGAAATCAAACCCAATTAAAGTACATTTAATCGATGGTTAATCTCGAGAATCTTAATTTTTAAAAAATATCGAGTGGTTTCAAAATTGTTCGCTTATTTGTTAAAGTATATAGACCAAAATGTTTACAAAACCGCTGACGAGAGCGCCTATATGCATACTGATCAAATCCTTCTTTCTAGCAATCGGCTAGCTATCTCCATCATCTTTAACACACGTTTTTAAAAAGATTGGAACAACTATACAGTAAAATTGCAAGTCAAAAGCGTTTAAAATAACCCCCGAACATTAAGATTGTCCAGTTTTTTTTACCGTATTTCTAACTATAAAAACTTTCTTCCAAAATATCTCGATAACGCTTTTACCGATTTCGCTTAAACTTCACAAACATCGAGGCGGCTATTAGGCTCGGTTCAAACGTCGAATTTCACATGTGCCGAACTTAACGCGAGAGTTAAATGCATGTGAAATGCGACGTTTGAATCAATTAAATTCGACTGTTTAAATTAAATGCGACGTTTGCCGTATCTGCGACTGAAACAGTCGAAGATTCGACTTAGGTTCGACTATTGATTCAAACGTCGCATTTCACTTGTGCCGAACTTAATGAATGAATTTTAGTAAATTATTATTATATTACTGAGAATATTGACAGCAAAGAGAGTTAAATTCGACAGAGTTCAGTGAGATAAATTCGACGTTTGAATCAAATGCCGTATTTAACTATTTTAGTCGACTAAAATAGCAATTAAATTCGGCACATGTGAAATTCGACGTTTGAACTGGGCCTTAGAGGAAAAAGCTGTCTTGAACGATTGTGAAAGAACAGTTCCCAGCACCAAGAAATAAGGCTGTAAGTAAAATAGGTAGTGGCGTCATTTCGTTGCTATGACAGATCCGATGTCGTTGTAACCCTGATCATAACGAATTTCCATCTTTATCTAATAAAGCTGGGGTGGTAATTTTCCAAGTCTTAGTTAATGGCGGCGTAGTTTATGCTCGAACTTGGAGGGTATTGACCCCCGAAAAATCCTATCGAGCCACCTTAATTTGGAACTGCATACGAGTTTCGATCAAAATACTTGATGAATCCGTTTAAAACTAAATTAAAGAAAACCACATTTTTGAGAGCGTAGAAAACAAAGATAGTTCATTGATGTATCCAATATAAAACTACATTACTCAAAGCCATAATGATAATACCTGTCAACTAGAAATACGTGAAGAAGAGGCCGCTAAGGGCCAGAAACCAGTAGGAAGAAAGGGAAAGATGTTTTGCTTTTCCCACGCTAATCATTCTCTTTCACACTTTCTCTTCATGCTAGCTACCGTACGAAAGGACATTCCTCTTTGTTATGAAGTTGAAGTTATATAACCCCTGAAGCACATTCAACAAGCTCAACCACAGCGGCTTACAATAAAACAACTCATAGGTCGTGTATGGCCCAACAACTTGTCAAAAAAAATTGTGGAGGTGCTCGGCCCAGGTCCTCGCTGAACTTACCCACACTCCGCCCTTTAATAGTAAAAGAACCTAGCAGAGATTTAAAATGACAACTATTACACTGATGCAACAAGTCAAAAAAATAAAAATGCAATAAAGTGAGAGTCACGTTTTTTTGCTAGAATGCTGACTAATAAGGCTATTGTGAGGTTTAAGCGAAATCTGTAAGAGTGTTATCGAGAAGTTTTTATGGATAGAAATACGGTGAAAACTGGAGAACCTTTTTTGGCCACAATTTAGGTAGCCTGCTCCAGGCGTTCAGATTGTGGGGATTGCGCAAAGAGATGTGAGCAGAAAAAAAATCAACGAGGGGGTGGGGTAGGGTGAGAGCGACGGAACTAGGCGTTCCCTCCTCTCTCCCTCTCCGTCTTTTTTTTTCCTATTTTTTTTCTCGTTCCTTCCTTCGCGTCGCACTCCACTATCTGAACGCCTAGAACAGGCTACTATTTTCGTCGGGACGCTTCAGCTCCACCTCCACAAGTGGAAACGCTTCTTTTTGACCGGTTTTGATCCTGTCTGACCAGGAGCCCATAACTCCTGGTCTGACCAAATCCAGCTTGCGCGTGCAGAACATCTCCTATATTGAAGCACGCTGCGAAAGACCGGACTTCGTTTGTCCGCCTGAAGTAAATGAAACCATGGGGCGTGGATGAAGACCTCAACGCGCGAGCTAACCGCAAATTTCCATAACATTTTCCAAATTTTTTCTTTTCGTCCCAATCGGTTTCACTGGGAAGAAGTCAAGGTTGTTTACCATTTACCAAAAAAGTTACGGAAAACCCGATAGAAAAATGAATGGGACACTGCTTTTCGTGTCGTTCCAGTGAAAAATTTAAGGGAGCAACAAACCATGTGAAAAGGTAGTCCTGTCTTTTTATGAACGGAATGTTCCAAACAGAAATTAGTGTTTGATTTGTTGAACCATTTTTAAAACACCACTTTCAGGCTTTCGCGCGCGGAACTGATTTGTGCAACTCAGTGGTAAACGCGATTCCACAATGAAATTTACCGGTCCTGAATTTCTCTTATCACAGTTTTCCCAAACCGTTTGCACATGTCACTGGTAAACAACTCAAGAAATTGGTCGAAACGTAAATGGAGCTCTAAATTCTACTTGCTAAAATAGCTTGCATTTAAAGATGGACTTCATTCCAATAGCAGAGATTCGTCCTGAGATTCAATAGTCTGAGACGAAGTAAAGACACGTTTTTATATATTACTATTCCATTCTTTATTATTAATACTATTTTATACGTACAATCACGCAAAAACGTTTGCCCCAATAAATATTTATTCTAAAAAAGACACTTCAGAAGTGTGGTTCTCACTGAACACAACAATCATTTTCTCGTATTTGTCCCTTCTTTGTATCGAATACTTACAAACTAATAGTACATAAATTGGGAAGGATAATGTCCTTCGAATTATAGATGATACAGTCTAACTTATTTATATACAATCATAGTCACATAACTTTATCCCTCCTTCACGAAATAACAAATTATTGATCCCTCTCTAACACTAAATATCACAAAATAGCGACACAGATAAGATTCTTAAAGAAATTATTAGAAAGCTTCTATGATTTATGATAGAGTTACAGAGTAATCCCTCTCTTTCATGGAATACCACAAAATATTACTGCGTACAATTTTTTCGACTAAATTAAAATGCAAGTTGCATCTATCCCTTTCTTACGTCAGAACAGTACATTCAAATTTTCAGTTCTATATAAATTATTTTGAGAAGGAGATGTTACAATTATTTACCTTATATCTGCACGAATGAAAGAATAAGTTACATTCAAATTGTCTGAAGAAAATATTGCAGTAAAATTGGCATCATTCTTTTAGGGACATACTTTCAAAAAAGATATATCCCTCTCTAAATCAGAATACCACAAAAAAATTGTGCGTCTTTCGAAACGAATCTAGATAGAGACTGTATTAACTGTAATAGGGATTGTAACGATAAACGGCAATTAAAAGTTAGAAAAAGACAGAAGTTAAACCGAAACCAACACGTGATTTCCTATCCGTGCTTCGAGTTGTGTTTGCAGTGTAGGCGTTTTTCATGGTTGGTCTTGGTTTAAAAAGACTGTGAAATAACCAACAGCTTTATATTTGAAATTAAAAGCTGGTTTCTATAGAATCATCCGGGATTTTCTCGATTGCTTTGATTTTTGGAGGACTATCGAGGCAAACCCGCCCCGTTATATGGAAACCAGCCTATATATCCTGTACAGTATATGTACTAGTTCAGTTCTTTTGATTAAGCGGGGCTGACTGAGATAGCCCCAATCGTCCGGATTAGGCCTTTCCCGATTGTGCTCGGAAACTTTCGGGCAACGTTTGACGTTTGGAGCAACTTTTTGCGGTTCTAGCAATCTTGTGCAAAATTTAGGCTTAGAGCACAGATCAAGCACGAAAAAGTCAACGATTTCATGGACTACTTCAATTTTTTTTTTAATATTCTTAATTTTTTTATTCTTTTTCCTTGACCAATGTTAGTAGTTATTGTGAAGAACGAAAAATAAAGCTTTTAATTAACGTTTATATAAAAATATCAAGACATTTAGGTGGCAACTTTTTGGCATTCCAGTGAGCAACTTTCCAGCATTTTAAGAGCACAATCGGGAAAGGCCTAGTCTGGATCCAGCGTCCCGGGGTGCGTCGCATCAGAAGTGTTCCATCCCATGTGACCATGTCGATTGTCTGAACATATTCTGACGTAACGCGGGCGATCGGGACCATCCAGATGATTATGTGGATGGAAGCCAGGCTTAACTAAAAACTTTTATTTGCAGATTTCAATTTTTTTTTGCAAAACGCGCTCCAGCTCTCAATCACTTAGAATTCTATAATCCAGAGAATTGGGAAAAAAAATTTTACCCAAACCCAAACACCATATTCACCCATACCCCCCTTTCCCCATTCAATAGTCAAATGGTCAACCCCTAAATAATGTCTAAAACGTTTATATTATAAGAAAAAAAGGGATATATTGACGATAAAAAATATATAAAGGATACTACAAGTGATATTCCGAAAGAACCAAAAGTGATATCAAATAAATGGGAGTAAATTTAAAAATATATATAAAAAATGTTTACAAAGACCGTCGAATTTTAAGATTAAAAATGAATGCAAGAGAGGAATATATATAACAGTTCTAGAATTGATCATTATAGAATAAAAAACTTATCTATCAGAAATCCATAAAAAGAAAAAACAATTATCGATACGTAGCTAGTTAGAGAGGGATATTTCAAAGCAAAATAAAGAGGGATAAATAGAACGAAATTATAGAACTACAAAAACACTTTGCTTTTGATAAAAATTTTGAGAATCTTTGAACATACCCATCCCATGAAAATGTTCTTTCTCTTTTTCGTGTTCTTGTTGGGTCGATGTTCGACCATGTGCTCGCTGCAGTGTTGTTTGTTTTGATTGGGAGGTCCTTGTGCCTCTATTTCATTGAACTGATCTTTATTACTTTCATCTTCTGAATCCCATACATCATCTGGCTCTACCTTTTCCACCAGCGAACATAAGCTACTCACTTTCACTGAATTCAAATTGTGATCACGCTCTTCTGCGCCGAACAGAATACCCAAATCAAATTATTCTGGATCACATTTTTGATTGACCTCTTCTCTACAATGAAGCACCTGTAAGTGAGGAACATCCTCTGAATCAAATTTCTTCGCATTATCTTCCTCTTTTGCAAAGTACATTTCCTCTTGGTCCTCCGTGATCTCATCGAGTTCTTCTTCCTCAATCTGCTCATCTTCGTCATCTGATTCATAATAAGATTCATTTTCTTCATTATCACTTTCTCTGAATGGAGTGACCATCATCGGGAGTTCATCATCAGACTGGTCATGTTGTTCTTCCTCATCAGGCTCATCCCCGTCATCAATAGATTTACTTTCATCACTGCAATCTGATTTCGAATCGGATTCTTCATCTTCATCACCACTGAAACTAAATGGAAAGATCTTATTGATAGAACGGTCTTGTTCTTCTCTCTCACTGCCCTCATCTTCATCATCGGATTCGCTTTCTTCATCACCACTGAAACTAAATGGAAAGATCTTATTGAGAGAATGGTCTTGTGCTTCTCTCTCACTGCGATCATCTTCGTCATCGGATTTGGTTTCTTCATCACCACTGAAACTGAATGGGAAGATCTTATTGATAGAATAGTCTTGTTCTTCTCTCTCACTGCGATCATCTTCGTCATCGGATTCGCTTTCTTCATCACCACTGAAACTGAATGGAAACATCTTATTGATAGAATGGTCTTGTTCTTCTCCCTCATAGGGATCATCTTCGTCATCTGTTTCGCTCTCTTCATCTTCACTTTCGCTAAACGGGGAGATACTGGACAAGCAGGTTTCGTAGTCATACTGTATTGTCGCCGCTGTGGGTTCGCCGATTGTCTCCAGCGCTCTGACAAATTTGTCAAAGTTGTACCTCACAAGGATCTTCAGCTGTTTCTTGTCGGAAAGAATGGCATTGTGATACCAGCACTCTACCGCATTCTCATCAAATTTGAAAGTGTAACCATCAGGTAGACGAAAGGGAGTGCCTTTATATGTGCTGTAGAATTGCTTGTCTCGTAGATAGAATTGAAAAGGTGGCACCAACTCTGCCAGGATAGATTCCTTGTAAGCGACGTAGGGTCCACAATAGCAGATTATAAGGGTCTTGGTGAGTCGCACACCCCAAGTCATTTCTTGACGAATTTTTCTGATTTTGACATATTTTTCCGCTGTGCGCTTTCGCTCAGCAATCTGAATAATTTCGCCGTATTTCTCATTTTCTGTTTCGATAAGATTACCAAATTCACTCAATTCCCACTCGGACTTGTCGGACGCCATATTTTGGATATCTTTCCGAAATGAATGAACTTGTTTTTCATTGTTTTGTCATCTCATTCGAAATGTCGTCAGAAAGACTCCACAGTTGCTTTTAATGGCAGCACGCTCATAAATCCTTCTCAGTGAGCAAACAAGTTCACCTTCTTGTTTAACTATAACGTTTGACATTACTCTGGTATCCAGTATGAACAGTAAAATCTTGAATAAAATCTCGCAAAAAAAGCACCAAGTCTGAAAAACATGCTGTTCCGGAGATTAAGGAATAGCGCGTGCCGCATGACTACCATGCGCGTGCCTTAGTGACAGTTGGAAGTTTTTTAGTGTTGTCATCTGCGGGATGACGTGTGCTTCGCTTTCTTGACAGTTCAGAAGAAAGAAGTAAGTCATTTTGAATAAAAGTTTGTTTTTGGTTGATTTGACAAGTTCAGGTAACATAATTTGGGGCAAATCTCTTCTTCATTTTCGAATTAATTTTGAACCAATCAGATAGATGCAAGAACAAAACCAAGACAAAGCCCATTCCATATAAGTTGAAACTTATTCCAGGGCTTTGCTTAAGTTAACATTGCTCTTTAAGATCGAAAAATATGTTACCCTGGTAAGAAACTCTCAGGTGGCAACGAAAGTTTTAAAAGGAAAATACGCCATGAGTCAATAGCGGCGTTAAGCAACTACGAAGGTGACGGCATTAAAAATGCGCTCTTCAGTTTTAAAAACTTTTTCGCGATTATTCCAATCACTCTCGCCTCGATTTATAAATACATGGAAGAGGCAAATTTTCTCAGAACAGAATACTTAAGAAGTGCATTAACATTTAAAAATTGAAAAGCCATGAAATGCCAACGAGAAAATTTCACCTCGTAGTCTTTTAGTGACGGAAGAACCGAAAAAGAGTTTGATATGCATTGTTGTTGGCCTTATTGATTCTTATTTTTGCTTTCTTTCCCGTTGAGGTAGTGGTTGCTTAAGCACTGTTAAGACTTAGCAATTATATTAAAGACTCACCACGCCTCTGAGTATGATATCGGTCTCCGAATCTCTACTCGGATAAACCACTCCAGGACAATTAATTAAATATATTCGTCTCATTAACGTAACATACTGCCACACCTGTATTGAGCATAACATACTGAGAAAAAGGTCACTGAAGCAGGTCAACCACAATCAATGACGTGATACTTAAAGTGGAATCTGCTTCGAGAGAATTTGGCTCAATCATCAGGCGGTGTTCGGGACATGAGCCCGCGCTCGTTCCCCGTTCCCCGTTGCCCGTTTGCTATTAACAGCACATTTGCATAAAAGTAAACAAGTTTTAGAATTTTAGGAATGAGGAAAAATGTTCCCCTAAAATGACCATTCAGTTGAAAATTCTTTGACAGTACTTTCACATGTTACCAGAACAATTCAACTGAATCAGACCAAAAAGCAATTTACACAAATTTTCTCACGAACGAGGCTAAAACAGTACATTATCACGAATACGAATTTTTCATTTTATTAGTTTAGTTCGTCGCATTTGGAGATCGACGGTTGTCCCAAAGACGATCTTCAGACGTTCTAATATCCATCGAAAGCAGAAGGAGAGAACGTGTTGGACGATCTAAACTCATTCAGACGAACTTGACTGAACCAGACGCCGAACTTTCATGAACTTTAAATTCTAAGAGCAAACGAGAAACCGAAACTTTTGAGTTTGTTCATGAAATAGTGAGTTAAAACTCCCTAAGTTTTGTTCGTCTCATGAAACGTTCAACGCATGGCTTAGGCCTAAGATACTTTGTAAGTTTCCTACTTTTCTTTATACGAAAATAAGAGTGAAAAACCTTAACAAATTGCCTGAGAAGGTTTATTAAAGCTTCTTTGCCAAATGGGTTTGTTACACTTGCATAGAACGCCACAGTTGTATATTTTGTAGACAAAACCGTCACCCATCTTTGCTATAAAGATAAAGGATATTAGCCTTGTAAGGGACAGTGGCGCCACGCGCTGTTGCGGTGAACAGTGAAATTGGCACTGTAATCTTGGTCAAAATATTTTAAGTTTTCTTTTGTAGGTACTGCCAGGAAAATGGCAATCGTGGGACGAAGTGACGACCGCTTTGCAGATGGAGGGATTTTCTGTCGCACTTTGTAATACCCGTCACACTTTGCAATAACACTTCTTGTCCTTTGAAATAAACAAGCTGTCGCTTGATATGGATGGTCCGAGGACAAGTAAACCCAATAACAAGTGTCATCACCGACAACAATAGTAATAATAATGATGATGATTATGATCAGTTAATTTTCGGCCGTTATCTTTAGAAGACAAAGTGCTTTGGAAATCGAAGCGCTTTGGAAATGCAATTTCACCTCATAGTAGTTTTAATATCATGTTTACAAGTGACAGCCTCTCTTTCATTTCCACATGAACAGCAGTAATTAACAATGCATTTAAAATCAAACTCAGTTAAAGGAAATATGAAACGAGGTTTAATCTCAAGAATCTCAATTTCTTTTTTAAAAAAAAGATCGAGTGTTTTTAAAATTAATCGCTTATTTGTTAAAGAGGACCAAAATGTTTACAAAACCGCTAACAAGAGCGCCTATATGCATACTGATCAAATCCTTAATTCTTTCTAGCAATCGGCTAGAGCTATCCCCATGATCTTTGACACACGTTTTTAAAAAAGTTGGAACTACTATGAAGTGAAATTGTACGTCAAAAGCGTTTAAAATAACCGCCGAACATTAAGATTGTCTAGTTTTTACCGTATGTCTAACTATAAAAACTTTATTCCAAAATATCTCTATAACGCTCTTACAGATTTTGCTTAAACTTCACGAACATCGAGGTGGCTATTGGAGGGAAAAGCTTCCACGAGATATTTTGAAAAAACAGTTCCCAGTGCCAAGAAATAAGGCTGCAAGTAAAATAGGTAATGGCGTCATTTCGTTGCTATGACAACTCCGATGTCGATGTAGCCCTGATCATACAAATTTTCATCTTTATCTAATACAGCTGCGGTGGTAATTTTCAAAGTTTTTGTTAATGGCGATGTAGTTTATGCTAAAACGTGGGGGATATTGACCCGCAAAAAATCCTATCGAGCCACCTTAATTTGGAACTGCATACCAGTTTCCATCAAAATACTTGATAAAAATCTGTTTAAAACTAAATTAAAGAAAACCCCGGTTTTGAGATCTTAGAAAACGAAGATAGTTCATTGATGTTTCCAATATAAAACTACATTACTGAAAGCCATAATACCTGTTAACTAGAAACACGCGAAGCAGAGGCCGGTAAGGGCCAGAAGTAACAAGAAAGGGAAAGATGTTTTGCTTTTCCCACGCTAATCACACTTTTCACACTTTCTCTTCCTGCTAGCCGTCGTACGAAAGGACATTCCTCTTTGTTATGAAGTTAAAGTTATATAACCCCTCACTGAACCCCATTCAACAAGCTCAACTCCAGCGGGTTACAATAAAACGACTCAAACGTCGTGTATGGCCCAACAACTTGTCAATAACATTTGTGGAGGACACTCCGCCCTTAGTAAAAGAACCTAAGTTAAATTTAAAATGACAATCATTACACTAATATAACAAGCCAAAAAAATAATAAAAATGTCAGGGATAAAGTGAGGGTCAGTGCGACGAATACGGCTATTGTGAGGTTTAAGCGAAATCTTTAAGCGAGTTATCAAAATATTTTGGGGCGAAGTTTTTATGGTTAGAAATACGATCAAAACAGGGCAACCTTTTTTGGTCACAATTTCCGAAGCCTGTTCCAGGCGTTCAGATTGTAGGTACAGTGCAAAGAGATGTGAGCAGAAAAAAAAAACGAGGGGGTGGGGGGGAGGGGCGAGGTGTGTGAGCGAGGGAACTGGAAGTTCCATACACTCTCCGTCTCCCTCTTTTCCTCCTTTTTTTTTCTCGCTCTCTTCTTTCGCGCCGCACTCCACTATCGAAACGCCTGGCACAAACTACAATTTCGGTCGAGACGCTTCAGCTCCTCCTCCACAAGTGGAAACGCTTCTTTTTGACTGGTTTTGATCTTGACTGACCAAAGCCAGCTTGCACGCGCAGAATATGTCCTATATTGCAGCACGCTGCAAAAGACCGGACATCGTTTGTCCGCCTGAAATAAAAGAAACCATAGGACGAGGAAAAAGACCTCAGCGAGCGACCTAACCAAAAATTTCCATTCTATTTTCCGAAATTACTTCTTTCCATCTCACTCGGTTTCACTGGGAAGAAGTGTTGTTTACCATTTACAAAAAGTTTAACGAAAATCCAGTAGGAAAGTCAATGGGACACTGGTTTTCGTGTCGTTCCAGTGAAAAATTTACGGGAGCAACAGACCATCTGAAAAGGTAGTCCTGTCATTTCTGGACTGAATGTTCCAAACAGATATCAGTGTTTGATTTGTTGAACCATTTTAAAACACCACTTTCAGGCTTTCGCGCGCGGAATTGATTTGTGCAACTAAGTGGTAAACGCGATTCCACAATGAAATTTACTGGTCCTGAATTTCTCTTATCACAGTTTGCCCAAGCCGTTTTGTACATGTCAATGATAAACAACTCAAGAAATGGGTCGAAACGTAAATGGATCTCTTCTGTAAAACGGATTGCATGAGAATTATCTATAGAGCAATTCTAAATTCCATTTGATATAAGATCCTGCATTTAAAGATGGACTTCATTCCAATAGCAAAGACTTTTCCTGAGATTCAATATTCTGAGACGAAGTAAAGACACGTTTTTTATATATTACCATTCCATTTTTTATTATTAATAGTATATTCTATTCGTACAATCACACAAAAAAGACACTTTATAAGTGTGGTTCTTACTCAACACAACAATCATTTTCCCGTATTTGTCCCTTCTTTGCATCTAATACTTACAAACTAACAGTACATAGATTAGGAAGTATAATGTCTTTATAAATTATTATATAACGTATACATTTACAATAATAGTCATACAACTTTATCCCTCCTTCACAAAATAACAGTTTATATTGATCCCTCTCTAACACCGAATATCACAAAATAACGATACGGATAAGATTCTTAAAGAAATTATTAGAAAGCTTGTATGATTTATAATAGAGTTACAGAGTAATCCCTTTCTTTCATGGAATACCACAAAATATTACTGCCTACAAGTTTTCTCGACTAAATGAAAATTCTAGTTGCATCTACCCTTTTCTTACATCAGAACAGTACATTCAAATTTTCATTTCTATATAAATTATTCTGATAAGGAGTTGTTACAATTATCTACCTTATATCTGCACGAATGACAGAATAAGTTACATTCAAATTGTCTGAAGAAAATATTGTAGTAATTTGCATTAATCTTTTTAAGGACATACTTTCAAAAAAGATAAAAGTCAGAATATCACAAAAAAATTGTGCGTCTTTCGAAACGAGTCTAGATAGAGACTGTATTAACTGTAATAAGGACTGTAACGATAAACGGCAATTAAAAGTTAGAAAAAAGACAGAAGTTAAACCGAAACCAACACGTGATTTCCTATTCCGTGCTTCGAGTTGTGTTTTCAGCAGTGTCGGCGTTTTTCATGGTTGGTCTTGGTTTAAAAAGACTGTGAAATAACCAACAGTTTTATATTTGAGATTAAAAGCTGGTTTCTCAGTAGAGAATCATCCGGAATTTCCTCGATTACTTTGATTTTTGGAGGACTATCGAGGCAAACCCGACCAGTTCTATGGAAACCAACCTATATATACTGTATATGTTCAGTTCTTTTGATTAAGCGGAGCTGACTGAGATGGCCCCAATCGCCCGGATCCAGCGTCCGGCGTCGCATTAGAAGTGTTTCGTCCGATGTGCCCATCTCGATTGTCTGAACATATTCTGACACAACACGGGCGATTGGGACTGTCCAGACCATTATGTGGATGGAAGCCGGGCTTAACCAGATTTCAATTTTACTTTTACGAGGCACGCTCTAGCGCTCTAGCTCTCAATCACTTAGAATTCTATTTCCAGAGGTTTGAGGAAAAATTCTTACTCAAACCATATCACCCATACCCCACCCTCTCAATAGTCAAATGGTCAACCCCTACATAATATGTCTAAAATGTCTAAAACCAGCGTTTATATTATAAGAAAAAAACGAAAGGGATATATTTTGACGATAAAAAACACATAACGGATACTACAAGTAATATTCTGAAAGAACCAAAATTGTTATTAAATAAAAGGCGGTAAATTTAATCAAACATTTTTAAAAAGACCGCCGGATTTTAAGATTAAATAAGGATGCAAGAGAGGAATAAACTAGAACAGATCTAGAAATGATTATTATAGAATAAAAAACTTGTCTATCAGAAATATAAATCCATAAAAAGAAAAAAACAATTATCGATACGTAGCTAGTTAGAGAGGGATATTTCAAAGCAAGAATAATGAGGAATAAAAAGAACGAAATTATAGAACTACAAAAGCACTTTGCTTTTGATAAAAATTTTGAGAATCTTTGAACATACCCATCCCATGACAATGTTCTTTCTCTTTTTCGTGTTCTTGCTAGGTCGATGTTCGATCATGTGCTCGCTGCAGTGTCGTTGTTGTTTTTGATTGGGAGGTCCCTGTACCTCTATTTCATTGAACTGATTTTTATTGCCTTCATCTTCTGAATCCCATACATCATCTGGCTCTACCTTTTCCACCAGCGAACATAAGCTACTCACTTTCACTGAATTCAAATTGTGATCACGCTCTTCCGCACCGAACAGAATACTTAAATCAAATTCTTCTGGATCACATTTTTGACTGACTTCTTCTCTACAATGAAGCAACTGTAAGTGACGAACATCCTCTGAATCAAATTTCTTCTCATTATCTTCCTCTTTAGCAAAGTACATTTCCTCTTGGTCCTCGGTGATCTCATCGAGTTCTTCTTCCTCAATCTGCTCATCTTCGTCATCTGATCCATTATAAGATTCACTTTCTTCATCGTCACTTTCGCTGAACTGGAAGATGAGCATCGGGAGATCATCATCAGACTGGTCATGTTCTTCTTCCTCATCAGGCTCATCCTCATGATCGTATTCAGCAACAGATTTATATTCATCACTGCAGTCTGATTCCGAATCAGATTCGCTTCCTTCATAAACACTTTCAATGAATGAAGAGATCTCAGCGACAGAATTGTCTTGTTTTTCTCCATCACTATGCTCATCTTCGTCATCTGATTCATAATAAGATTCACTTTCTTCATTATCACTTTCGCTGAATGGAGTGACCATCATCGGGAGATCGTCATCAGACTGGTCATGTTCTTCTTCCTCATCAGACTCATCCCCGTCATCGAATTCGGCAACAGATTTACTTTCTTCACTGCAGTCTGATTTCGAATCGGATTCGCTTCCTTCATCACCAATAAAACTAAATGGAAAGATCTTATTGATAGAATGTTCTTGTTCTTCTCCTTCACTGCGCTCATCTTCATCATCAGATTCGGTTTCTTCATCACCACTGAAACTGAATGGAAAGATCTTATTGAGAGAATGGTCTTGTTTTTCTCTCTTATTGCGCTCATCTTCGTCATCGAATTCGGTTTCTTCATCACCACTGAAACTGAAAGGAAACATCTTATTGATAGAATGATCTTGTTCTTCTCCCTCACAGCGATCATCTTCGTCATCTGTCTCGCCTTCTTCATCTTCACTTTCGCTGAATGGGGAGATACTGGACAAGCAGGTGTTGTAGTCAAACTGTATTGTCGCTGCTGTGGGTTCGCCGATTGTCTCCAACGCTCTGGCAAATTTGTCAAAGTTGTATCTCGCAAGAATCTTCATTTGTTTCTTGTCGGAAAGAATGGCATTGTGATGCCAGCACTCTACCGCATTCTCATAAAACTTAAAAGTGTAACCATCAGGTAGACGAAAGGGAGTGCCTTTATATGTAGTGTAGAATTGCTTGTCTCGTAGATAGAATTGAAAAGGTGGCACCAACTCTGCCAGTATAGATTCCTTGTAAGCGACGTAGGGTCCACAATAGCAGATTATAAGCGTCTTGGTGAGTCGCACACCCCATGTCATTTCTTGACGAATTTTTCTGATTTTGACATATTTTTCTGCTGTGCGCCTTCGCTCAGCAATCTGAATAATTTCGCCGTATTTCTCATTTTCTGTTTCGATAAGATTACCAAATTCACTCAATTCCCACTCGGACTTGTCGTACGCCATGTTTAGGATATCTTTCCGAAATGAATGAACTTGTTTTTCATTATTTTGTCATCTCATTCGAAATGTCGTCAGAAAGACTCCACGGTTGCTTTTAATGGCAGCACGCGCATAAATCCTTCCCAGTGAGCAAACAAACTCACCTTCTTGTTAAACTATAACGTTTGACATTACTCTGGTATCATATGAAAAGTAAAATCCTGAACAAAATCTCGCAAAAAGAAGCACAAATACTGAAAAACATATTGTTCCGGACAGTAAGGAATAGCTCGTGCCGCATAACATCATGCGCGTGCCTTAGTGACAGTTGGAATTGTTTTAGTGTTGTCATCTGCGGAATGACGTGTGCTTCGCTTTCTTGGCAGTTCAAAAGAGAGAAGTAAGTCATTTTTAGGGTAACATATTTTTCCATCTTAAAGAGCAATGTTAACTTAGGACAAAGCCCTGTAATAAGTCTGAACTTATATCGAATGGACCTTGTCTCGGTTTTCTTCTTGCATCTATCTGATTGGTTCAAAAATATTTCGAAAATGAAGACGGGAATTTGCCCCTAAAATTATGTTACCTGAACTTGTCAGATCAACCAAAAAGAAACTTTTATTGGTAAGAAACTCTTATGCGGCAACGAAAGTTTCAAAGGGAAAATACGCGATGAGTCAATAGGGGGCCGGGGTTATGCAGCTACGAAGATGACAGCAGCAAAAATGCGGTCTTCAGTTTTAAAAACGTTTTCGCGATTAATCCACTCTCTCACCTCGATTTATTAAATACAGGGAAGAGGCAAATTTTCTGAGAACAGAATGCTTAATGAAATAGCAACGAGTAAATTTCACCTCGGAGTCGTTTAGTGACGGAAGAGTCGAAAAAAGTTTGATATGCATTGTTGTATTACTTCTTAATTCTTATTTTGCTTTCTTTCCCGTTGAGGTCGTGGTTGCTTAAGCACTGTTAAACCTCTGAGAATGATATCGTAGGACAATCAGTTAAATGTACTCGTCTCATTAACGTATAAACATACTGCCACACCTGTATTGGGCATAACATACTGAGAAAAGGGTCACTGAAGCAAGTCAACCACAATCAAAACTAAAGCTATGACGTCACACCTAAACTAGAATCTGCTTCGACAGAATTTGGCTCGATCACCAGGCCTTATTCGGGAAAGCAGCCCGTGCTCTTTCCCCGTTTGCTAACAGCACATTTGTTTAAAAGTAAACAACTTTTAGAATTTTAGGAATGAGCAAAAATGTCCCCCTAAAATGACCATTCAATTGGAAATTCTTTGACAGTACTTTCATGTTACGAGAGCAATGTCTGATCGCAAATTACAGACATTGGAGAGATTTAGAGTGACGTTTACCGCAAACGGCAAACGTCAATTGTACCACGTGACCAAACGCAAGTTTCCCCACAAAATCGGGGGTTTGTGTTCATTGCTTCTACCTCAAAATTAGTAGCTTCAAGTTAGTTTTGTTTGTAACAATCGGGATGGACTGTCTTTATCTGCTCATTTTCTATTTTGAGAAATTCTCAACGAAAGTTTTTCGGAAACGTCACACCAGAAACTCATAAGGGACTATGAGGGGTTTCTGGTCACACTAAATCTCTCTATTAGCGGATCTAGGGGAGAGGACCGGGGGGCCTGGGCTCCAACCTTAATTTAGACCTAACTTAAGTCCACAGGCCTGAGAGAAAATAACATTTTAAGAGCCGGGCCTCCTCTGTTCTTAGGGCGCTTTCCCAAAGTCAGAACTGGCAGTCCAGACCAGTTAATTTGAAAACGAATATTAGTTTTTTCTAAAAAGTTTTACTAAAATCCATCACATCCGTGCATACCATTTAGGAATAAACTGATCTGACTAAGGTCTGATTAATATTGGAATTCTCCTTACGACTTGACTGGTCTGGGCACCAGTTCTGACAAATCGTAAGAGCCTTTAGGCTCTAACCCCACCCTACCCCCACTGCAGAGAAAGCGGAAGGGAGGGTACACTGAATCCACCAGTGTAAGACGAAGTGGACTGGGGAGACCACCTGTTTATGATAATGCCAATGCTCAAACATCTAGTAAGTCAAACATTAGAATATTTTATTTTACTTCAAAGGAAAAATTATTTTACTTTTTAATATAGATGCGAGGAAGAATGACTATCTACAGTGTATGTACAGACTAATATGCTTTTACTGCAGGAATAAGTTCTTGTTATCAATAACTACAAACAATTTAAAAGATTGTATATTACAGTAGGATTCTATGAGGGTCTCAATGGGGTTAACCGATAGGCGTAAAACGGCCAAAAATTTAGTCGATAGCCGTAAAAATTGAAGAACTTTAACCGTTAGCCGTAAATAAGGTAAGAAAGAGTTAACCGTAAAATAAATTGTTCCTTAGATTTGTTAATTTTAAGGATAGAGGCACATACCTCAGGCTCCTGTTAACACCTCGGCGATAATTAATTTGAAGGATCTGTCAGTATATAGCTTCTGCTGCTTTGAAATAATACATTACATTTTCATAATATTTGCTTTATGCTGCCAGTACAGCAGGACTATTACCTATCTGACGCGAATTATCAAACGGATAACCCGTCTCACACGAATAATCCGTCTCTAGTGTAAAAACAGCCATTTCTGTTAAAAATGAATGTCGCGCGCCGGCCTTACGTTGGGCGTTCGCGTGTCTGCTTTTGCTTTTTACAGAGATTATTTTAAATTGACTATTGACATTTTTGTGCGTATAATAATATTAGAAGTAAAATACTTTATAAAATTAAAAGTATGATCTATCAAATGTTAAAATTTTTCAAAAGAATAGCTTATTTCTTCCCGAGATGATCCAAAGACCTTTATTTTTCTCTTGAAGATAGAAAAAAAATTAGGTTTATTAATATTTAAGTCTTTGAAATAAAAGAAATTAATTTTTAACTTTTTTGTTAACCGTAACTGAAAAAAATTACCCGATAGCCGTAAAAGAGCCAAAATTTTAGCCGATAACCGTAAAAGCCACAGGCACCCCATTGAGACCCTCTTCTATGTACATGAGAAACCATAAGTGTAGCTCATGGAAATTTGATTGCAAGACTATTAAATCTCCTGATATCCAAGCAAACTGTAACAATATAATTTGGTAACTCCACAAGATTTTTCAAGTCGTGAAGTTTCAAAACCAATATCAAACACAAAGTGGGTAGCTTAAAGCCTCATCTTTTGCTTTAATTTGTAATTAATTCGGCTGTAAGGTGTCTGGATACCAGTTAAAACACTTAGCAAAATAAATTTTCAACAAAACGTGTTTATTTTTGTGGCACTTAGGTGATTTCCTTTCTTTTTCCATAAACCTTTTATTGAGTTGTAGTAAATACATCAAACAAGACAAACAAAATTCCGGAGGGCAAATGTGAATGCTATATGGGTATACATGTATGCATGGTACAAATGAATCCACACTAAAGGTCTTCAAAAACTCCTTAGTCTTAAATACCTTAATCTGTTATTAATGACGGCAAAGAACTGTACGAAGAAGCGTGCTGACGGTACGTGCGGTGTTGTCGTTTTGTTAATCTAAATCTATTGCTTTTTAGACGTTTTCGTTGCCCTTTCCGTCGTCGTTGCGCTGAGAGCCCGCCATATAACATACGTCTTGGTATATCCCGTTTGTGTGCGTATTAACAAAGGCTTTCACTGAAATTGAAATCGAAATGGAGTTCCGCGGTTTAGTGAATTGCTACCTGAATAGGCCCGTGCTTAGCTCTGTTAGCTCCTATTCGATGATTAATTGTCCCTGTGTTTAAAATATCTCAAAGGTGACTTATTGTAACATTTATTATTAGCAACATACAAGACAGGTTGACTGCTGTTCCTTTCTTCTAGGGTAACTGAAGCTTAAAATTTTTATATAAGCCTCTCCTCATATAGTCTCCTGGATGGCTAAGTAGTAAAAGAAACAAACGCAACACAAAATTAGTCAGAACGAAAAGTTGTCAAGTTATGATGTTGCAGCCTAATCAATTATTTTAGTGTGTAGACTGCGCATTTACAGCACTGGGAAAAAATAGACGTTTTTAACTGTCTGTTAACATGAAATAACACTAGCATTTTACAACGGCTCCTTAATATACGGAGTTATTTTTGCATACTCTGTAAGAAATTGACTGAACTAGTGACAGGCAATCCGGAGGCCTCGAGTTAAATTCCCACCCTAGTCGCGAGTTGAAATTCAAAAAATCGAAATCACTTTTTTTGCCCGCTTCGGACTGTAGTGATTCTTAACCTTGTTATATTTCATTTGAATTATTTGTTTCACACATTTGGTCTGGCCCATAAGCTTTTGTGTTGTAAATACTCCGCAGGGTAACAAGACTAACAAGATACACCTATTTCATACACAGTAAGTATTCTGTCCTTACGCCTTTGGTATACTTATAGAAAAGGCCGATTTGAAATCAGTATAAGTTATCAAAAACGGAAGTGAATGACCTATACTTACTGTTCGTTCGTCATGTTCCTGAGGGCGTTGACGGTAAGTAATATGCCCAATATCAGCAGGTCTGTATACTGTTCTTTGTTCTGTTCTGTCCGTTTCTCCAGCCAGATGGAAGGCTCTTTGGTCGTCGGCAGCTCTCATCGTAGGGTAAGTCTTTATCACAAAGTACAAAAACAGATACATAATTGATAAATAGCTACGTCGTGCTAACCATTTTGGCATGTTTGTTGATTTGAGATCAAATAAAATACTTATTAATAATAAAACTGCCAAAATGAACTTTTTGAAAATGACTTGGTTACCCTTCTTTCGGCGTACGCATTCATAGGAATGTAGCCGATGGGATGTATTTCCATGCTGTTTCTTCGTAAGCCTCGCGAGGTATCTGCAACTCTTTGAACCAGAATTTGCTCTCCTGCGCCCATCTCAGTTGTTTGAACTATTCGTTTACTGGCGTTTATCAGAGATAAACAAAGTTTCATCACACAGTACACAAGTGCGCACATCATTATAAGTAATGCAACGCACATTACGTCCGTCATCGTGATAAACACTATCCTTACGCCTCCTTTAAAAAATGTTTAGTCGTTTTGTTCTCTTGTGTGATCGTTCTTGATTGTTTGTCTTTGAGTAAAGAAAACTTGGCAAAACTGGTCACAACTGACTTTTTAACCTCCACATGCGCAAAATATCTGTTTAGTTGGACATTTTTATCGTGTTCTCGAAGCTTGCGGTCTCAAGAAATGAAAGTCTTTCAGATAATACGCAGTCTTATGTTATGATGTTGATAAGTCTTGAGGCTTTCATTGGCCAATCAGGTTTGAGGGGGCGTTGCTCAAGGAAAAGGACAAAAGTGGTGTATAAGCAAGTTAGCCATGCGATAATATTTAGCCCAAGCTACAAGACCTAATATGGCTCTTGCCTAAGATATGCGTGATGAACGTTACTCCACGTGGTCATTTATTGATCAATCATTAATGATAGTAGCATTGAATACATTGAAATAGTTAATACAGAGGCATTTTTTCTATGTGTGGCCATCTCTCAAATTGCAATAAAAGCAACATTTATTTCATTGTTGCAGTTAGTTCCTGCTTTACTAGCAACGTATACACCTGGCCGCTTGTTTATTTTTAAGGCGGAAATTTCTATTGTTTCTATTTGTCTCGAACTTGTTTGACCAAGCGCGTTGTAGAGCGTAAGGTTGTTTTGGGGGTGTTCACGGTGTAATGACTTTAATGCGTTCTATTCATTTTTTGTGGACAATTGTTAGGATTAGACTTATGGCAAGAGCCATAATGACAAAAAAGTGTACCCCTTTCTCATTCCTACGATCGGCGACAAAATTAGTTAAATGAAAACATTTTGCCCTAAAGGGCCTCTAGGACGTTTGGCCAATTTTAAGAGGGGAAAATGTAAGCTTTCCCTTCCCCCAAAAATGTGAAACTCACCTCGACGTAGCGCCTTAAACAAAAAGTAATTGGGTTTACGCCCTCGGTTCTCGCGGCTTCACCTCGCGCGAACGCGTGCCCTTTAGCTGTAAATCAAGAGCGATTTCCATCATAGATCTTGACTTATGGTTGTGCGATGTTGTATTTCCGCAGGGTACCATCACAGGCTGCTACAGGACCTACAGAATTAGCATTATATGGGTTGTATGTTTAGCGGTCTTTTTTTACCAAGCCTGGCGAAGCGTAGCGCGTAGCGTTCACTATCATTGTTGTTGACGATTGTCTAGCTATCTTTGGTTTCTATACCGCACAATTAGCATTATAAAAGTTAATTGTACCTCGCATAAAAATAGGAAGCTTAAGCAACGACGACGATATCGACGACAGGCAGTGAAGACGTCGCTAAGAAAATGAAATTGCGTTTTTCAAACTTTATCTCGTCTATTTGGACCAGCCCAATATGCCAAATACAGACGACTTTTCCAGGAGTTGAATTCTTAAGGACTTCATCCAAGTTCAAAAAGATAGAGGAAAATTTGTTGTCGGATGTTCACGTCCTCAATAAAACTGTAAAATTTCTCTAGAATGAACAAGGCAGAGGTGTACGTATCGGAAGAAAAATTAAAATTATAGCCGAAAGCTCTCCTAACTATACAAGGCCACATATGTACTACGAGAAAAATGACGATAAACTGAGGAAATTAAACAATGTTAACATTCGAAGGAAGTGATTTATAAGTAACACATATTTTGAAAAGCATCATGTGAAAGTCAAGCGACGAAGCCAATACGACGACGTTTGCTTTTTAAACCGTGGAACTGGTGGAACGCAGTTTGTTTCACTCTAGATATATAAACGAAGCTATAGTACCATAAAGACATCGCCTTGATTTTTAAGCTTTTATTACCATTTAGTCTCTAAAAAAAGTTATAATTTGATTTTAGTCACCTTAGTGACTTTAAGCCCGCTGTGATGTCTGTAAACTCGCGCCTTCACAACTCGAGCCCTCGCAACTCGCGCGACTTCGCTGCTCAAATACTCTCGCTTCCAGATTTTCGAGCAAAAGAGAAACTGCTCGCCGTCTATTAATTCGTAAGCCCTTCATGAAACCAGGATCTAAGTCTCATGAAACACATGTTCAAGTTATATTAACGAAAGAAACAAATGTGGGGGTTTGTCAGCTATCTCGAGAACCAGCCCAGACCCGGTAAAAGAAGACATTATTGCTTTTCGTCAGCTAAGAAAAAAAAATGAGTGGAAAAAGAACGTAACAAGTACCAAGGCAAGGGTTGTTTTTGTTATTGCACGATGGTATTTTCAGTCATTTCAAAGTTGTAGTTTTCTATTCCCAAAACATACCAGATGCATGGGAAACTAACACTGAATTATTACTGTGTATTGAAGCGATTTTTCCAGGGAAGAAATTGCAGAAATCTGACATACCTCTCAGTGAATCTATCTAAACTGTAAAAGTTCCCTTGATCCTTAAATGCCCAGGCTGCAATTAGTGCAGAATTAGTTTCAGAGTTTCAGTAACTTTTACAATTTGTGGTAATCAAAAATAATCTAACGGGCAATTGTTGCGTGATATTGTGACTCCGCGGTGAATAATTATTTTGACTATTAAGTGGTTTATCATGATTTTCAAAGATATGCCAACGTTGCCTTTTTTTTTACATCGTTATTTCAAGATGAATATGGAACAATAGAGTATCTAAGGGCCTGTTTACACGGAGATGGGGGACCCCAAATAGACGAAGTAACATGTCAACAGGCCCTAAAGAAGTTCGTTTGAATGAAACCCGTTGCATTAAAAAAAATGAGAACTAGGCTAAGCATATATTGGCATAAATCAACTGTACATATTGAGTATCACTCAATTGATTAAGTTCCGAGGAAAGCAATCACCGCTCTGTTTCGTCAAGGTTTTATAGCTCTCAGTGGAATTTTACCGGCTGTTATCACGTACTGAATGGCTGCCTGTCACTCAATGCAACTTTTTTTCTCAAAAACCAAGATTGCGTTTCTACGCACTTTTCATGCTTCACCGCTCGGATCGTGCCTCATGCAGTAGTTTTTACTTGGCATCCGAAGCATCCAGCCACATGCCAGAAACATAGGCACGTTAATTCACGTGCATGAGCTATTTTGAATGCTTCAGTGTAACTGTACTAAGAATAATAATGATTGAATATACCTTTTTCTTCCTAAAATACGAGCTTATACGACTGGTTTTTTGTGCGAAATTGGGTATTTGCTGTACATGAATGAAAACGCGAAACGCTCAGCTGAGTCGATCCTCATGCTATATATTCACTTTCCTCTGTCTTTCCCTGATACATCTGGTGCAAGTTAAAAAATTGTTAAAGCGCAATAAATATAGCTAAATATCAACTCACCAAACGTTGATTAGAAGGAAAGCTCGAAGGCTTCTTCGGGAGTTTCACAAGAAAATGTGGCTCATCGAATACCGAATACTTTAATAGTTACGAAATATCAGGATTTTTATCATTGTGGTACAGTCCTCGGCATAACGAGCGATCTTCTTTACTCCAGTAATAGTAAAACATATGGAAAAAACGAACCGTCCCTAGGGCGCTTTTTGTAACGAAAAGCGCCCTGGGGACCTCGTTGTAGAACCAACAGATTCTGCCAGTCTTTAAAAATGGGTGGGGCCACCACCCATTTTTTCGTTGTTATCGAGGTTCCATCGAGGTTCCACTGTAGATGGTTGCGTCATCATAATTCACCAGGTTTTCAGTTGCGATTCTACTCGATGAAACAGTCTTTAACTCCCACGACTGACGAACATCGAGGCGGCTATTGGAGGAAACAGCGCCCGTGAACGATTGTGAAAGAACAGTTCCCAGTACCAAGAAATAAGGCTGCAAGTAAAATAGGTAATGGCGTCATTTCGTTGCTATGACAACTCCGATGTCGTTGTAACCTTGATCATAACAAATTTTCATCTTTATCTAATACAGCTGTGGTGGAAATTTCAAAGTCTTTGTTAATGGCGACGTAGTTTATGTTCAAACTTGGGGTGTATTGATCCCAGAAAAATCCCATCGAGCCACCTTAATTTGAAACTGTATACCACTTTCCATCAAATACTTGATAAAAATCCGTTTAAAACTAAATTAAAGAAAATCCTTTTTTCCAGATCTTAGAGAACGAAGATAGTTCATTGATGCATAAAATAGGAAACTACATTTTTCAAAGCTATAGTACGGATCAATCACTAATGTCAATTACTCTTTTTGTCACGCTTTTATCAATAACGTCAATGATTAATTAACAAAATTATTGATACCGCCAACTAAAATACAGTAGGTTTGTTTTCTTTTACTATGCTTTTTTTCTGTAATACTTTTTTTCTCTTCTCTTGCGCCCGTCTCGGCTAGATTAACCTAATTATGGACATCAAGCATTGTCTTGTATAATCTCGTACCCAGATCTCACTCTGTTTTACACTGAAAAGAACCGTGGGAAATCTGGCTACGAGATTATGTCTTGTATAATCCCAGACTGGGTTACTCAACGAAGGGGTCCAAACCTATAGGGCCAGTTATTTTTTAAACGGAGTTTAGCCCGTGTTTAACAAAATCGGGTTCTAAGCCATTTTCCGTTTGCCCAACGTTTTTATATAAACACCATTTTTCCGTGAACAATTTGAGTAAAGCATATAGCGTAGACTGGAAAAGCATTATTTTCGTAAATTAACCCCTTAAGAAAGAGATCTGGAGGTCCAGTAATTTCCTAGACGGCGGCCTAAGTTAATCTTCATTCAAATAACGGACCCTTTACACTTTTAGTTTGACAGAAAAAGTACCCTTTTCGTGTACCTCCTACTGACAAAAAAGGGTGCCTCTTTCTCATTCCTACGATCGGCGACAAAATTAGTTAAATGAAGACATTTTGGCCTAAAGGGCTTCTCTGACGTTTGGCCAATTTTAAAAGGGGAAAATATAAGCTTTCCCTTCCCCCAAAAATGTGAAACTCACCTCGACGTAGCCCCTTAAACAAAAAGTAATTGGGGTTTACGCTTTCGGTTCTCGCGGCTTCACCTCGCTCGAACGCGTGCCTTCTAGCTGTAAATTGAAGAAATCTGAAGAATCTGCTCGCAGTCCAAAAGTAGGTGTTCATTTGACCTGCGAAACGTACAAAACGGCGGGAATTTAAGAACATTGAAGGCGCGCGAGGGAGGGAGAAGGAAGGGTTCTCTTTCTTCTTCCTCGCGCGAATTGAACGCAAGCAACGTCGAATACTGGACAATCCAGGGAGAACAATCACATGAATTTTGGACGGCATGGGTTATTTGTGGAGCGAGGGTGCAAATTATGTTAGAGGGACAGAAATATAAACTACATGCCCGACAAAAGCTAGTCATGATTGTCATTATTATCAATACAGAAGGCCAAAGCGTACAAATTTATTTCATAAGGACAGATTGTTTAACATGAAATCATGTTTCGGGCTGCAAATTCCATTTAGGGAGGGCAGTTCGTCATTTGGCCACGTTTAGTGATAATAATAGTTGTTAAGTGGTAGACTGGAACAGTGTCTGATCGCAGGTTGTTGTTGTTGTTGTTGTCAATTGTACCACATGACCAATTACTCCAATTGCAAGTAAATCAGGGTTTTATGTGTTCATCGCTTCTACCTTCACGTTAGTTTTGTCTGTAACAATCGTGTTGGACTGTTTTTATCTGCGTATTTTCTATTTTGAGAAATTCTCAACTAAAGTTCGCCGTAAACGTTACAATAATTCTCTTTATTGGCGGATCTAGGGGAGAGGGCCGGGGAGCCTGGGTTCCAACCTTAATTTTGACCAAACCGAAGCTCACAGGGCTGAGAGAAAATAATACATTAAAATTCCGAAAATAAGCCCCGGGACTTATATTTTTCAAAGGCCCTTTTGGGCTTATTTTCGGAGGGGCTTATGTACGGAGGGAAATTTGCGTTTCAAAATCGTTTGGGGTAGCTTGCAGTGGGAAGAAAATTTCCCAGTTTTGCTTTGTTTAACTTTGTATTCGAGGGCAAATTGCAATTACCAGCCCCCGGGGGCTTATATTCGGAGGGGCGATTTAACGGAGGGTTTTTAGCGTTACGATTTTTGGGGGCTTATATTTGGAGGGGCTTATTTTAGGAATTTTACGGTATTTCTAAGAGCTGGGCCTCCTCTATTCTTAGGGTGCTTTCCCAAAGTCAGAACTGGCAGGCCAGACCAGTTAATTTGAAAATGAAATATTAGTTTTTCCTCAAAATTTTTACTAAAACCCATCACATCTGTGCATACCATTTAGGAACTAAGCTCTGATTAATATTGGAATTCTCCTTCCTGACAAATCGTAAGAGCCTTCAGGCTCTACTCCCGACCCTACCCCCACCCCAGAGAAAGCGAAAGGGAGGGTACACTGAATCCACCAGTGTAAGACAAAGTGGACTGGGGAGACCACCTGTTTATGATAATGCCAATGCTCAAACATCTAGTAAGTCAAAAATTAGAATATTTTATTTTACTTCAAAGAAAAAATTATTTTACTTTTTAATATAGATGCGAGGAAGAATGACTATCTACAGTGTGTGTACAAACTAATATGCTTTTACTGCAGGAATAAGTTCTTGTTATCAATAACTACAGACAATTGAAAAGATTGTATATTACAGTAGGATTCTACATACATGAGAAACCATAAGTTTAGCTAATGGAAATTTGATTGCAAGACTATTAAATCTCCTGATATCCAAGTAAACTGTAACAATAAAATTTGGTAACTCCACAAGATTTTTCAAGTCATGAAGTTTTAAAACCAATGTCAAACACAAAGTGGGTAGCTTAAAGCCACATCCTTTGCTTTTGCAATTAATTCGGCTGTAAGGTGTCTGGATACCATTTAAAACACTTAGCAAAAGAAATTTTCCACAAAACGTGTTTATTTTTGTGGCACTTAGGTGATTTCCTTTCTTTTTCCATAAACCTTTTATTGATAGTAAATACATGAAACATGAGGCAGTGTTTCAACAAATATCCAGACAGGCTGGATATTACCAAATGACCAATTATCCTAATGTGGGTGGGTATTCATTTGCAGCATACACGTACATGTCTAGCCATCACATTTGCCTGTTGCAATTTATTTATTTATTAAGAAAAAAATAAAACTCAAAAACAATAAAAAATTCCACGGGGCAAATGTGAAGGCTATACCAGGGTCCGAAATTAACTTTTTAATATGGGCGCCAACTGGTGAACAAGAATAAATTTTTGGTCGCCAGAGGGCAAATTATGGTCGCCAAAAATTCCCCTTGGCGGCTTGGAAACGTTCAACTCGTATTGATCGTAGCTGTTGTGGAGGTATATTTACAGGAAGATTCGTTTCACTTTTAAATTAAAAAAATTTCAGCAGGACAAAAAGTACGCCCCTGTTGGCAAATAGCTTTGAGGTTTCAATTCCTAATCATTTTCTCTGAACGTGAAAGTCTACAATAACAACCAGCTTCACAAGTCGCCAGCTGGTGACCGGCTATGAAATTCTGGTCGCCAGAACTGAATTTTTGGTCGCATTGGCGACCGAGAAGGAGCAATTTCGGACCCTGTATACGCGTATATATGATACAAATGAATCCACACTAAAGGTCGTCAAAAACTCCTTTGTCTTAAATACCTTAATCTATTATTAATGAGATTGAGAACAAGATAAAAGTTCATCCAAGGAACATTGAAGATTGTAAATTCAAATGTGCTCTCAGCACCTGCCTGACTTCCTCATGAATCAGGGCAGTCATGGATATATATAAACCTAATTATACAACACAATTACCATCGATAGTTTAAAACCATAATCATTCTTCTCAATTCCACGATAAACAAAAAGTTATAGCATTTATTATGTCCATGCATGCCACATTACCATTGATAAAGCTTCCAAAGTTTTTAACCTGTATGCAAATTAATTAACATAATGCAATTTGTAAATGTTTGTTAGAAAAAAAAAACATCAAGAAACAATAACTGCTTGCTCATTAAAAATGCAACAGGAAAGTGCAGTCAAGGAAACAAAAAAATTCTATGAAAACACAAATGACAACTTAAATTATGTACACTTAATTGAAGAAAAAACTCACCTAAGATAAATTATCATTTTCATCAAATAAATATAACTCCTCTTCTATGATAATTAATATTATTCTAATGGCAGAAATATTACTACTGGTACATCTTACTGAATGATGACTAAAGCAAAATGAAAAGTCAGAATGTACAAAATAATTACGGAAATTATAAAAAATATTTAACTTTACATTTCATGTGTTAATTAACATTAATTCATTTACATTAATAATATCCCAGTACAAAAACCAGCAATTTTAGTTCATTTGAGCATATCAAAATGGTGGGATTTGCAAAATACCTGTAACATCATATTTCAACATCATAGGGTTTCAATATGACGATTTGATAGCTTACTTTGTGTTTAAGTCGCTTTTCTTTGCTTTGTTTTGACACCTCTGGCTTTGCTGAAGAGCCTCCTACTTTATCAGTGATCACCTCCTACATAAAAATCTATTGAGAACCCTGGAATGCTTAAAACACAAAAGAGCACAAGAAACCCCACTTGTTTGTGCACATGCATAGACAAAACACTGCGCTAGATAAAGTGTGTAACAAATTAATCATCTTCATTACTACCAACACTTTCCAAAACTGATAAACTGTCTTTGTCCACAGTACTACCATGATGGGATATGTTAGTAACTGAGGTTTGTTCAACTATATCGTCTGCCACCATGGCCTCTGCAATTGAAGATGTCGTAGCAAAACCATCACAATTGTTGATGTTAAAATTGTCAAAGCTACTTGCGATGCTGACAGTGCAACTACGGGGTCCAGGAATCAGTGAGGCATGACTGTCACCATCACCTCCCCCTCGGGGTCCAATGGTGCTACTGTCTAAGCTAGAGCAGTCCTGACTCATACTAATACTGGGTTGTTTGCCACTTTCCGTGTCTATAGGAGAAACAGAAGACAAAATCAGTATAAAAAATCAAGAGCAATTTGGGACAACTGTATGTAACAGTCACCTTTTAATGAACAAATAAAGCAGTATTGAAAAAATAATAATAATTAAATAACATAATAATATATCCATCACAAATGAGGACACCAGATGTTTCTTAACATGGTGAACCTATATTTTGGCTGCATTTAACAGCCTTCATGAGGATTATAAAAGGGGTTACAAATCCGTCTGCCACACTACATAAAAAAAAAACACAGCATGCGAACACTCGTACCAACAAAATATAACAGGCGTGCGTTAGCAATTACCAGGTAGTTCTACTATTTTATCTATGACTCGCACGCCCATTTTGAAGCCAAAAAAAACACTCATTAAGGCTCTACGGGCTCAAAGTGTTCACAGATTCAGATGAACACTGTGCAAGTGTCCCTTGGTTGTTAATAAAAAGCAACTGCACTTTCAATTTGGAAGCCTTTGGAAGAATTCTATGGAGTTAAGCTAGGTCATGCATTACATGTACTCTGCAGCAGCCCAATGCCACTCAGCAAGGAAATATCACTGATAATGCCCCTATGGCCTTTCAAGCAACCTTACAGGGTTTACAACTCCTAACAAAATTTTCAAAACTTTCCCTGTTTTAGGGTATTTTTGACCTAACTCAGTTCAACAGACATAAACCCATGGTGTCCATCCAAAATGTGTGCCCTCTGTGCTGTGCCTCTATTTTACATAGTCTACCAAAGAGAACTTTAATTTTCCATGACTTTCAAGGCCTGGAAAAATGAAATTCTCAAATTTAATGACTTTCCAGGTTCTGTATGAACCCTGCCTTAAAGTGGATTCATCAGCCCTCTATCACGCAGTACAGAAAAAGCGGAAAGAGAATGAAGGAGCTTAATAATTCACATACCTGCTCCTCTGTTGTTAACAGTAGCCACAACAGTCACAACTCCAGTGGTGGAGCCCTTATCTCCTCCACGCATGCTGCTTCTGCTGCTTGAACGAGAAGTACCAAATGCTCCTACAACCCCTGGCATCCCTGTGGAAGGCTCACCATCTTCATCAAAGTCAAGATTCACTCCTTTACCATTTCTGATATTGGTTACCGTGGCGCACCCACCACTTCGGCATAGAGATATTGGAACCACTCCATAGATGTAACCTAGAGCTATTGGCACCCCAACCCCAACTGTTAGTGCGGCGAGAATAGGTGCTGCTATGATTGATACTGTCACTGCCCCTGTGATGGCCAAGTGACGTTTCCGTCTTGACTGATAAGGTTTGTCATACTTGTCATGGATCTGAACGAAAAAAAAGTTGGGTTACCAGTATTCAGAAAACAGCACACCCCTTTTGCTTCCCTAAAGAAAAATAATTACAATGGTTTTAAATCCTATTTTAAATTTTTAGTGAGTAGCAAATGGTTAAATGCATGTAATGTACACAGGGCTCGAAAAAAACTTGAATTCCAGCATGTCCTTTGGGCACGCAGCTCTCACATTTTCCCATGCTTTTTAAGGCACATGTACTTGCCCAGCACAAAAATCTACTTGTCCCGGAATATTGGACGGGACTTTTTGAGTGCTATGACATGTATTAGCATAAAATACAGTCTGCATAGGTCCTGTTTCCACTACAACAGAAAATAGAGTTTGGCATTTTCAAAAAAATTGAGAAGTTTGTAGTTACCAAATTTTTGTCTTTGTAACCTTGTTCGCACCTGAGGTACGCAAAAGTTTTAATTTAACTAAAAACATCAATTAAAGGAACTATTATTGGTCAAGTTTGCAAAATTAGAAGACCAGTTGAAGGATAGCTGTCAAGGAAGAAAGAATTTCATCACTGACAAAAAACTGTAGGCCTCAAAACATGGGGCACTTGAGAAAATTTGGTCGGTGAAAAAAACCGTTTACACTAGAATTTATCAGCTCACTGTTGACAGGTTTTTTGCAAAACAAAAAAACTTGCAGTGCGAACAGGGCCAAACTCTGGCTCGATAATAATGTTAATGAGCCCTCCTGGTTGCCACGGCAACTAGAACTTGAGTGCTGATGACCAGACTTTCACAACAGGTTGACAGGATGCAACTAACTTTTTGCCTTGTTAATGTTACAACCCCCGCTTAAGGAACTATTAATATGATGAGCATTTTATGGCCATTAGCCAGCAGCTAATAGCTAAGTAGCTATTGTGTCAGGCTTGTATTTTGAATTGAAGGAGAGACCTGCTAAAACTCACAGTGATTTACCTAATTATAAGTGAAATTCTTTGTCAATCAAAATGATTTCAACCCTCTGGAATTACATGTCATGCTTCTATCCTTGATTGCATGAGTTGTTGCCTTTTTAGATCTTTCATTATCATGTTTACATTTTAAGAAGACTTTTTGTGTAAAGAAATTTGATTTCTGTATCAAAAACATCTTTTAATGTTTTTCAATACTGTTAGTCACAATTAATTCTGCAGACATTTTTTGGCACCTAAAATTTGCCACCAGGCAACCAAAATTTTTGTTTTGTCACTACTTGGTGCCCACATGGAAAAGTCACTTTCAACTGGGAAAACAAGTGTCAAACATCAAGTGAATGGTCAAAACAATGAAAGCAAAAACTTGTCAACTCCTGTGAATTGCAATACTTGACTGTGAACACTAAGTAAGGCTAAAAAAGCCTATAAGAAAAAAAGAGAAGACTGTTTGTTTTTTTCTTAATTCACATGGTCAAACAAATGGCAAATACAAGGATGGGTTTCACTGGCTGAATTCCAAAAAAGGACAGACAATGTTTGTTGAAAAACTTAAACCCCAGTATCCACATACAAACTGTCCAAACTGATCTCTATTCACTTCCTTAAAGTATAAGTTGAGAGAACTTGATAAAAGATCAAGAAATTTTACCTCTAGTGATCATTTTATTGATTCTCATAACTGCATCTCTTGACAGTGTATGGATATCGTTAGGAGAAAATTGATGTTGATTGCTATTCGCATTTTTAGGAGCCTGGGGTCTACGTGTGCTGCTGGGACCCTTAATATTTAGCACTGCAGTTGACTTTGCTAACTTTCTTGACTGGGCATCAAGCCAGACTATGAACCAGAAACTTAAATCTTCATTACTACTAAACAATTTCCCATAAATAACACCTGGCAGTACTCTCCACTCCATCCCCTGGCCCATCTACTGTGTTAGGACCAACAGTAATTTACAGGTGTGGCTAAGGGCTGGCTGCTGGCTAATTTCACCAGCTGAAAAAGAGCTTACCACAGTCTCATATTGGTCTGGGAAACAAAGAAATGCAATTTCTGAAGGTGGAGTTGAGTAAAAATGCCAGCTGGACTAATGAAAAAGCCTTCTTATCTTTTCCTTAGCTACATCCCGCAATATTGCTGATCATTATCTGTGACTGACAAAATAAGGACTTTAAGCAAATAACCATAGCGACCTCTACTATGAAGGCCAGAAGTAAAAAAGCCAAAAAATGACTCAATGTGCATGCTTGGACATGATCTTTCGGTGTAATGCCAAATCCTACAAAATAAAGACCTGCCTTGTGGCGTAGTTGCTCCCACGTGAGTATAAAATTCAACTTTTCTCTTATTTTTTACAATCACTGGTTTTAAAACCTATCATGGGTTGTTTTTCACTTTATCAAGAAAGTTTTTGATGCTTCTGGTTTCCAGTGATTACATCTTCCCTGCATTTTATTAACAGCGAAAGCAAATGAGAGAGAAACCCCATGGTCACTGTTTGGGTGCCGCTTGCTTAAAGTAATGTACTCTCCCCAGGACTCTGCATCCACGACCACCATTATAGGTCGCCATAGTGATTTGTTTTAAGTCCCTAATATCCACTTGCAAACACCAAACCAGTGGCTAAAAAGATTTGGTGCAAGAAATTTTTGTCAGTCTTTCGGGATGCTGTTGTTTCAGTCAGCCAACTATAACTCTGTGCTCTTAATCCCTACCTGTCTTCCAACATACACAGGGATACCAATCACCATGGCAGGTAGTACCACTCCTGCAGCCAAGGCAATACCAAGGGGTGCACCAATGAGAGTTCCCATTTGCCATAGGATCTTCTTCTTACGACTCCAAGGCTTTTTACCCCAAAAAGTGCAACCAGATGGGCTACAAAGTATAAAAGAATGACTTCTGTATCTTAGAGCACAGTTTGAAGATATATTTTAGGAAAAGAAGAGTGTTTAGGTGTTTTTCCCCCAAGGTTCAAGTGATGGTGGAATTGAATTTACAGGAAAGGGGAATTGAACAGCTTGGGAGTTCTTTTGGTTCTACATCCTAACATGTATTTTCTTTCTGTTTTCTATAAAGTAGCCAACGGTCATGCTCCTTACAGCTGGTGAAAATCCCCGACTCCCGGGCCTATAAATGTTCCACTGTATAGTCACACTCCCTTGAAGGGGTCAAACTGTATTGAGCTTTTTTTCCAAGCAGTATTTCTGATTGGTAACTTTGATTTTGATGTGCTGTATTGGTATTCAGTAAAAGAAGACCGTTCCCGGAATTATTGGGGTACTGTTCACTTGCTCTCTCCTGTCTAAAGCAGGTCAACATTTTTAAGACTTACAACTATAAAATGGTAAATGATTACACAATTTCTGACAGATAATCTATGATGAAATTGGTAGGGCATCAAATGCCTGGGCTTTTTTATCATTGTACTGATCAATTTGAGGTCTTCTGGCGTTTTCACGCAATGGCTGAGGTTGATTGCTGGTGCATTCATGCTTGAGATAAACAAACAGGTGAGATGGTCATAACTGCGGTATCGGTACTTCATCAATTTTTGGCATGGTATTTGCCAATTTTTCTCATGGTATTGAGGTATTGAGTAGCCCCCAATGTCCCCCTCCTTAAAACAGATAACAATGCCAGACACCCAAGTGTCTGCACTAAACAGGTGTCTGTATCATAGTTAAATGTATTTGGTGCAGTTAGGGTGTTCTGTAGTAGTAGATAGGATAACCAAAGTAACAGGCACCATACATGCAATATTTTTTTTAGAGAAAAAGGCATCTTATTTAAATGCCTCCAAATTTTCCTTTACATGCAGCTAAGTATATTGCCTCACCTTAAGTAATGCAAATCTGAAATTTCCTTCATGCATAACCAACAAAACTCTGCACCACAAACTGCACAAGTCATGTGATTACATGAGCCATCGTCCATTTTGATAATAAAAGCGCCACATCTAGGACATGGCTTCATGTCATCTGAGCCATTTGAATTGCGGCCCTCAGATCCTGAAATTGACTTGATGTGAGTGGCACGTCGCATTCTTGCCGAGTCACAAGTCAAATTAGGATGCCAGATTTGCTTACAGTGGTAGCAAAACTCTGTGTTGCAACCGGGTCGTTCACATTGCAATTTTGGACAGCTTGCACACCCAGATGCAATGACAGCATAGCCGCAATCTGGGGCAGGACACCATCGGCAATCAGGGTCTGCAACTAATGTTCTCCGTAAAGTAAATTCATCATATTTGGCCATTAAGGCATCGTTGTTCAAAATTAGCTTTATGTCGTTGGGATGAAATCGTTCTGAGCATTCCGGACAAGTTAAATTAACTCTTGACTCATTGATTTCAATTGTCATGTACTGTCTAAGACACTCGAAGCAAGACCTGTGTTCACATGTTGAAATTTCTGGAAAAAGAGATTTCGATCTCATAGCGTAGCAAACAGGGCAAACAGCTAATGAATCAGTACTGCTTTTTCTTGTAAACTTGTCTGTCGAGTTTTCGCCTTTGTAGCTTTTCGAACGCCCAAAAATCCTTCTAAGAGAGAAACGTCGATCCTCGCTGGGATTCTGTTTCGACGGAGATTCTTCTGAAATTGTCCCTCTTGCCTTGTCCACTTCAGTTACTCTGCCTTTCGCCATCTCGGATTAAAGTCCTGCCAAAAACACAACGCAGACAAGTCATTAGCAATCACGTCTGCTCGAATGAAAATTCTCAGGGGAATTAATGTAAAAACTTGAAAGAACAAGAAAATGTACTACCAATATAGCAAAAGTAATGCGGTGATAATATCAATTAGCTAGATAAATTTTAAACTCACTAAACACATACTGCCAAGCACTGCTGAAGGAATAAGAAATTTAAAGCTTTGTGTCAAATCTAAGCCCAAGCTAAACTTACTTCGGATGCCAAACTTTCGATTCTCTCTCTTGGTGTTCAGTGGAAATCTAGGCACAGAGACAGTCCAAATCACAGTTTTTTTTTCACAAAATACTGTCGAAAAAAGAAGACAATAAGGTCCAAGAACTCCTCTTGGTTGTGAAATTTTCTATAAAACTTCCAGTTCCGTTGTCGACGACCCGTATAATCATAATAAATCTACAAATGTCTTCCATTCGACAGAACGCATTTACTTTACGACCGCTCACCTGTTTAGTGATTAACGAACAAACAAAAAGGTTATAGAACAAAAAAATCATTCGCAAAGAGCATGAAGTCTTACCTCTTTACGTCGATGTAGTCGATATATGATCTGACGCTTCCCAGTTTAGAAAATTGTTCCAAACATTCCACTTTCGCAACGCCTTAAAATGGAAAATGGCACGACGCGATATTTTTGGAAATTGAATTGAATTTCTAATGTGTAATGTAGAGGCCGTTTTCCTGTGTAGTTGGGTTATGTGATCATAGAACGAAACTAGGGCCGTTACATAAATTTCATTTGCCTTTAAAAAGCAAACGAAGTGTATTTGAAATTTCGTTCACACTCCACAGATCAAGATAGACACTGAGAACAGTCTAGTAGTTTCCAGTCGAGCAAAAATGCGTCAAAGGACGTAAACAGCTGAACAGTAAAGACAAAACGTCCTTTAGGAGCTAGTTAACTCGACGAAATGCAACAGGGAAAACAATAAAAACGCAACAACGAATATATCGAGTAAAAAAACCGTCTTCTCGATCTCATTTCCAAACACAGCGATAATTGTTTTGTTTTGGGTCACGTGGTAGGTCTAAAAGCCGTCATATCTACGACACACAACGTCACCAGGAAGGAAGATTTTGGTTTCCAGACTCCTCGCTGTCGTCTCGAATGTTTTGTTTTCGACCACGAGACTTTCATATCCGTCTTTGAATTACCTTACATTCGCCCCTTCGCGTTTGAACGTGTTTTAAATATATGTCAAGACATTTAATGTCATGAATGCCTAGTTTTAATTAAAGTAACTTCCTTCCATGAGATTCGGCAGGTCAAGGAGATGTTATCTTGTAATCAGTTTTGGCATTGTGCTGATTCTGCTCTTTTTTTCCCACTGGAAAACAATCAAGATACTGGATGAAAGTCATGAAAAAACTGTCCTTCCCGTTAACGAGAAAGAACTTCAAAAAAGTGGAAGTGAAACGGACGAGAAAGCAAATGGCAACAGATGCGTATTGGAAGATGGTGTGCAAACCCTTGGTCACTGCATAAATAAAGGTGACTTAGGCTATAAAGCTTAGCTTTAAATTGCCCTTCAGTATAATTAATATATTATTCTTTACTCACTACCTATGGGCACTGGAATACCAGGTGAGGTGGTGGTGATGAGGGGTGGGGGAGGTGGGAGGTGTTTTACAGCTGGTGGGACCCTGGCAGGGAACCTTCAGCCCACCCTGTTCTATACCAGGTGACAAAAAAATTCCCTACCCTTTACCCAAAAGACATTAAGCCAGAAACTCCAATCCTTCATAGCACTGATCAATTTCCCATAAAATAATCATGCCCTAATTTAGACCAAATCCCCATTTTTCTATTATATTTAGTATCCCATACTAAACTGTTTCACAAGGGCACATACCTACATAGCTATCCATCATATCAGAAGTGCCTCCTTGCTTCCCTGGAAAAGTAGTCACCATAAAGTGCTTTTAATATTAATTTTGTAAGAATGCCGGTAGACGTTTTACTAAATTGACGGTTACGTGGTCTTGCATGTGATTGCATGGCTTTGACAGTTGACTCAAAGCTTTGCCCCTCATCAGCTATTTGCCAGTAGAAATAAACAATTGCCTTGTCTGTACAAGTGAAGGGTAAAATGCAGACAAGCGACATGACCTTGAAACAGCAACATAAGGCAGCAGAAATGGCGACAAATGATACAAAGATAGGTTGCAATAATGTGACAACCTCAGAGAAAAGTGCAAATACAATATATAGTAAAATGGCTTTCTTCTCAATATGCGAAACGACAGGTTTTGAAAATAAGAAAATAAGACTACGGACATACATAATCTCCCTAAGAGGGCCTTAAATATAGCTGCCACAAGTTTTCAGTTTATAGTGTTAACAAGAGATTTGATGCTGTTGATGTTTTTGAACTTTTTTAACTATCCTTTCTTCCTTGATATTCAAGGTGAATACCTTGTGTTAGGCCACTCCATTCAAAAGTAAACTCCTGATCCAAATTGTCCATGCATTTAACTGCAAGGGATTCTGTTACAGTTCTATTAGCCTTGATTTATCTTTGATTTTTGATATTCTTCTTCTGTTCTTATATTTCCAGTTGTTTTAGGGGTTGCACCCTCTGACCTCCAAAAATATCAACCCAATCCGAAGGGTTTGTTCACTTGCTTAGATGGAGAGCTCAGTATAAGCTGGAGTGCAGTTAATGATGATTACTGTGACTGCATTGATGGTAGTGATGAGCCTGGAACAGGGGCTTGTCCAAACATGAGGTGGGTCTTTACTAGAGTTCCTGTGGTCACTTATCCCAGCTATGTCACCCCACCCCCTCAAGAGATGGGGTGTTGATGAGAACTGTGCTCTTTCACAGAAAATCTTACAACTCTCTACCTACTGGTAGTCCTAGTTAAACAATACAACAACTGTTAATAAAACTCAGTTTTTTGAAAATATAGCCTTTCCTTATTATTAACAGTGATGAGTTGCTTTATGTCAGGAAGTAACTTTAACTGATTAAAATTTTTTGTCTTGACTTTTGTGGCCTTTATTTATAAGGGTGAACACCAAAAGCAATTACTGGTGAGTGGTGAGAACACTCGCCTCCCACCTGTGTGGCGCTGGTTCAAATCCTTGCATCAGTGCCATATGTGGGATGAGTTTGGTGTTGGTTCCTCCTTTCCCCCTGAGGTTCTCTGGTTTTCCCCTCTCCTCATAAACCAAGATTTCCAAATTCCAATTCAACCAGGAATGGTAGACAAAGAACCACTAGGTGGATGTGCCAGACTCATACCCATTCGCTATTTGTAAGTCTTGTGAAATGAGAAGAGAGAAGATTCGATGATTTAAGTGGGGTGTGTAAGTACTCACAGGAAGGGCGAGAAAAGAGACCCCCACATGCCTCAACCTAATCCCAATCTTCTTGTACCCCAGAAACACATACTGGGTACAAGTCTGTGGTTGTGCTACCTCTAAATGGTTATTTATTTGTTAATTATATTACTCTTGTTTACTTTAGTTTTCTTTTTCAACAGATTTTTCTGTTCCAGTCAACAGCAGTATTTGCCCTCTTCACGTATCAATGATGGGATATGCGACTGTTGTGATGGGTCAGATGAATGGAAAAAACAGACAGTGAGGGGAGATGTATTGACAAATCACAACTTTAACATTAAATATGCCCCATGTGTTAATGGCTGTTAAAAATTGTAGGTTGAAGTGCTTTGAGTTGATAGATTTTAAGGTTACTTTTAGCTTCCTTCTTTGTATTATATTTTATTTATAGTTATAGTAAAGTAACCTAGAAATTGGATATTGCCCCATTTATAAACACAATGTATAATGTACCCTCATGAATGGATAAAAAATACTGTATTGAAACACATCACTTGCTGTTTATCAGTAAAGTGAGGGAAAATCATGCTGCCTCACACTTAATATCACCTGTGAGACATGGTACTCCTTGCTCTAAGACCAGAGGGAAAGACCTTCTCCCCAGTAGCCTCCCACCAAGGCATTTATGAGGGCAGCCATATTTCCCTCCGAGGGAGGAAATACAACTCCCCTTGGAATGCCTGCGCTGGAGGCTATCTCCCTGTAAGCAAAGATTTAGAAGCATGTGTTCTGTTTGAGGTGTATTTTTTGGTTTTTAAAGTTTCCAAACCAACTTTTTTTCCCCTTCGTCTCAGTTTTAATTAGTAATTCAAAGCAGGGGAAATTACATACAATTCAATAAACTGGTTTGAAAGGTTAAACAACACATACATGCACACCGTGATAAATTAAACTTTGAGGGTTTTATGTTGTTCTTTACTGAAGGTTAATTTTTTTTCATTCATAGTCTGTGTTGCATGCACTGGAATGGGATGGAATGCAACAATGAGGACCATTAAAAAATGCTTGACACACAAGCTACTTACATATTTACGACTCATACTTAAATTGAGCTAGCATGGTTTTACCTACACCCTGAAAGACCAACATGGCATCTATGGACCGCAAGCGGTTGTCTTTCTTTCTTCAGAGCCACGTGCGGTGAGCGAATAAGAAAAAACAAAATTTTTTTTCTTTGCTTGAGTTGCTGCCTTCATTCGTTGCAGCATAGCTGCTCCCTCCAAACAAATGCTCTCAATCTACTGTGACTCAAAAGAAAAATAAGAGACTGCTCGCAGTCTATGGCATCTATGGGAAAATGATTGGCCAATACCTGCAAGACAGGGTTTTTGTGGCAAATCACCTGATAAATACAGTCATGTAGAACTACAACTTGCCCTCACAAAATAAGTTTTATTCAAGCATTTTGAAGAAGGTTTATTTATTTAGCTGCCTCTTCCTCTTTGGCAAACTGTTGGATCATCTCTTTTCTTTTCTGCTCCTGGCGTTCTTCACGCCTCTGTTTGGCTGCCCTGTTCTTCTGTCTACGAGCCTCAGCTTGATCACTGTAACCAAAGAGAAGTTGTCAGAACTGGTTAGTTTGGAGGTGTTATAACTTCTGATAAAATAAATTTACAGTTTTAAATTTTACCCCATTAAATCCTTGGTATTAAAAAGGTTATCTAATCCATAAATAGCCTTCATTGCAGATGTAATCTAAACCCAGTTACCAATGTCTGCGAAGCAGCGCCGATATCTTTGTTCCCCTCCCCCAGCGGACTCAACAAATTACTGGATGCATTTTGAATTTCCTTTTAACCTGATTGGCAAATTAACAATGGCTTGTTTAACAGGCCAATCACGGTGCGTGCTCAAATCCTGGTACAAAGGCAGAAGCCAAGCACAAGGATCAGGGCCATTTTGCAAATGGATTTAGCCAGAAGTAACTGTTTATTTCAGTCTGTGACACAGGCTAATCTATAGCTTGCCTGACTGTGCTTTGCTAACAAAGAGTTTGTAAAAGAAAATACATGGCAGAAGTATGTGAGAGGAGCCCAGGACTGAAGTCAATCACAGATAATGCAATCTCAGATCAGTCAGAAAAACTCCTTTGTTGCTGTTTGCACACTTAGTCACCCATCCTTCATAAAAAGAAGGCAAGGCCGGCTTAATAGTGTGCAATACTTAGACATTAGGCAACTAAAAGACTAAGGGCAAAAAGGACAATGATGTCTCACAGACACAAATCCAAGGAAACATGTGATTGTTAACAGATAACATGAGCAGTAAATGAATGTGCCTCTACATATCCCAGTCTAAAAACCTTGGGACACTTCCGATTTTTTGAGCTTGCACAGTGCAGTCCTTTTGCCCCCTTTCAAAGTTGTTAAAAGAACAGTTTGGGAAAGCTTGAGCAATTTTCAACTTTGTGAAGGGGGAGGTGGGGGTAATCAACCAAGTGTCCCAACTACTTTGTCCAGCATTGAAGGAAAGTACAGGTCATGCACCCATATGCTATTTAAGATTGGACAACTGAAGACATTGTGAAAACAGAGAATCTGTGCCCTGAGCCCATATTTTGTACAATCGACTCCCACTAACTCAAACCCTCGCTAACTCGAATGTCACACTAACTAGAACCAAAATCGATTTCCCCTGCAATTCCGTCACACAATCACTGTAATTTTACCCTCAGTAACTCGAACCCTCATTAACTTAAACTCCCGCTAACTAGAACCAATTTTTGTTTCCCCTCAGGTCATTTTCTATATAATTTTACCCTTGATAACTCAAACCATGTTTTGAGCCCTTAAAAAGTTGGGAAAAAAGCCATCTAAGGGTCCTATTGATGTGTTGTAGGAGTATAGTTTTACTAGTGGAGGCTGATGTTGATTGTCACAGACTAACGTGAAGCAGCTTTTCTTCTCAAAACAGTAAAATGCATGCTCTATTTAGGCTATGTTTTGTTATGTTACGTTCTGATAAAATCTAGATTTTCACTTGACATTTTTACAATCAAATGTGATTAAAATGAAGGCTAGACACTACCAACACCTTATGACTGACGAACTAGTGTCCAACTTTGGCTTTATGTCATGCAATGAATTAACTAACATTAAGGTAAACGTCAAAGACAAGAAACTAACACCATTGGATCCAACAATGAAGGTACATAAGAAGACACTGACTAACATCGGATGAACTGATGTAGGGGGAACGTTAAGAAGACAAGACTACTATCTTAACAGTGGGACTATCCAGCTACGGAGACGTGTAAGAGGAACATAAGAAGATGTTAAAGTCTAACATCGCAATAGGGGCAAACTCACATATGTCAAAACACGTACATTCTAACTCTTGCCTTATCTATGCTTCCCTCTAACAAAATGTAATTTGCGCGTGTGGGGTTTGAGTTGCTGGAAGACGCAGAGCTCTTATTCGTTTTAACTCTGGGAGACACATTACTATATTAATTAGAGATCCGGGACAAGGGGTTACGTGTTTCTTATTGAAACAGAAGATGACTCGCTAACTGGCGACCAGGTCTTAAAATGTAGTCGCCAGAACCCAAAATTTTAGTCGCACTGGAGACCAGTGAGTTTCAATTTCGAGCCCTGGTGTCTGTTCATAAAGGTAGAAAATAATAATAAACAAAGTCTCTCTGTACTAAATTGCGAGGTTCACTTCCTCCCATATAAAATTCAAGGACTTTTCAATGACTTTCAAGGACTTTCCACACGTTCCAAATAAACCATGAATATAATCCGATAATAATGGGCTTTTGCCCTTAGGGGCAACCTTTTTTTCAGAAAACTCATTTGTAAGTCAATACCTGACTTTCATTTTATCAATGCTGATTTTACTCTGTTAGTTTCAAACTGGTATTTTCCAAAGTTCTTCTGGGGTTTGAAAATGTTCTTTGACTAAAATTCAGGGACTTTCAAGGACCAAAATGACTGAAGGAGAATTTCAAGGACTTTAGAGGCCTTGAAAAAGGGTTCTAAAATTCAAGGGCTTTCAAGACGCATATGAACCCTGTATATACGAAAAGTGTGTTGCAATGCTTCTAAGTTGATGAGATAAGAACAATCAACCACAAAACAATACAATACTACAGAACAGTCCTCATACATTATTACAAATGTTACATGCAACAGAAGTTCCCACCTGAGAAGTTTGGCACGCTGCTTTTCAGCCTTCTTCCTGTGGATGTACTCCATTAATACTCTCTTGTTCTTGAACACATTTCCCTTGGCCTTCATGTAAAGGGTGTGGTACATGTGGTTATCAATCTTTTTAGCTTCTCTATATTTTCGCAGCAGCCTTCTCAGCACTCGCATACGCCTCATCCAGATGACCTTTTCAGGCATACGTGCATTGGCAGTACCTTTTCTTTTACCGTGTCCGCTGTGTCGACCCTTCTTTCTGGCTTCATCAGCCTTGCGAACACGAGCACGGCTATGGATAATTGTTGGTTTCTTGATGATCAGACCATCTTTGACAAGTTTACGAATATTTTGGCCTTAAAAATGCAAGAGAAATGACTTATTAAACTTGCTTTAAATTCATGTAACCAAACTATGCTGTTGCTCTGACAAGGTTTTCATGGTAAAAGAAAAATACTGCTACTGATGTCAAAGTGAGGGTCGGGTATGCATTACAAAATAGTTTTTTTTGAAAAAAAAAAAAAAAAAAATAGAAATGTTAATGATAAAAGGACTGTCCAATTTCAAAACAGCTTAATATTCAACCAGGCCAAGTTGTTAAAAGCACCGCTAGCAGTACTCCTGAGTTAACAACAAACAGAGCATATGAGTTGTCATGGTACCCAGCTCTATTTTTTTTTTGTGCTCATCATCTTAGGAACAAACCCAGCCTGAATGTCGGAAACAATGTCAGGTTTTCTTTATCATGACTACTTGACATTAACCACCACTTGACAAACACTGGATTTTCTTTTCATAAGGGCTTTCTTGAGAAGGGTTAAACAAGGCTCAAAAACAGAAACAAACACTCACGTGAGTTGGCATTAGCAATTTCATTAGTTTCATTAGGATCCAACCAAATCTTCTTTTTTCCGCATTTAAGGACACTGGCTGCCAGCCGCTTCTGAAGTCGCAAAGTACTATAAAACAAAGCATTCACTATGATGTAGTAAATGAAAATGAAACAACATGAAACCTGTCACACAAGTTTATAATGTCAAGAAAGTGTCCCTATAATGAATGAGAAACAAAGCACTGCACTTTGAAACTGTAGCAGCTGGACTTAGAACAAAACAATATATATATATATATATCTATCATCAAAATTAATTTCTTGTGAGCTATTTCTTCATTAATTTCACATTTAGCTACACCACCTTGGTATCACCAAACATTGCCTGATAACAGTTGTCACTAACTGAAACCTTACTCTCTCTACACTGGACAACCACAGGACTAGGTCCGGGCCCAGTTGTTTGAAGGCTGGTTAGCCCTAACCAAGAGTTAAATTTTAAGCTGGGTTTCTTTTTCTTTTGATCAAAAGCATTTTATTTTTGTTGGATAATTTTCTCTAATCTTTTTCGAGTAGCCATTTATCAAATATTATTGTAGACAAAAAGAAAAAGCTGAATTTGCTTTTTAAGCTAGTTTCATATCTGAATTCAAATTTCACACTAACCCTGGGATATCTTAACCCAGCGCTGAACAACCTGGTCGTGGAGACAATTTAATAGTTCCTTTTTGAATGTAATTTACAAGCAAAGCCAATGTTTTAGAGTGTGAAAACAAAAGCTACTCTTGAAATTACAATATACTATAAACAGCAGGGTTCACCAATGAATCAGCAAGTTATCGCAGCCCTAGGGATAATGTAGCTTCCAAGATCATGATCTGGCCATCACAGGGTACATGACAAGGGTTCTGTTGAGCTCTGGGTAGCGACTAGTCACCATAATCTTGTGCACTTCTGATATGATGCTTCAAACGTTTTTGAACTCTGAATTGATTCGTAGTATCACTTTTTCCTATACCCTGTCCACACTAATGTGTTTTCAAACACATACATCATTGAAAATGAATCTATTATTGATTTGTGTCCACGCTACGCTTTAATTTGTTTTTGACTGCCCACACTAAGACGTGCGTAAACAATAGAATTGCATATGGTGACATAAGTTTAACTCTACACACATGCTACAAACACATGTGCCTGCGATATTTCCAGTCATCGCTTTCATTTTGACGCGTTTTCGACCATCCACACTAGTACTGATACAATATGTATGTGTTTTCATTTTGATCCGCTTTCAAAATGCTCAATGTATTAGTGTGGACAGACGGCCTAAACGTATCGAAATGTATGCGTTTTCAAACGAAAACTCTTAAATTCTTGAAACTGTACTGGCTACTTAAATTATCTCCAACTGATGTCAACAAAAAAAATTACAAAATTAATCTTCACAGATTTTCTGATTCCCAAAATTTTAAGAGCACTCCTGCTGAAGCATATCACTTATTTAGCTCATACTAAAAATATGAGTTCTCCCAGTTTATCACAGCAGTACGAACTTCATCTGTCTATGCTAAATCTATAACAACACGTGCAAGAATTTTAATCATTTTTTCCTGTTTTACAAAGAATATATTTTGTATAAACCATGTCACGGCAAAAACTAATGTTTAAGCGTTGTGTTGAATGGTTTTTGACGCAAGTATAGTTAATTTTAAGCGTTATAATGCCTAAGTTTATTCCAGAATTCCACAACTACTCCTACCTCATAATGGCGGCGAGTGAAAGGGAAGAACGTGGTGGTGCAATTGCCTATAGGGGGGCCTAAGAATTTATCAGTTGGGTCTGAGAAGATTGCCCCACAAAGTGAGTTTGTTTATCGTGTACAGCGGCTATCCCCATCAAAGGTGAAGTAAATTCACGTGGAGTTCGTGGGCGAAGTTTTTCTGGAAGCTTTTGTGCAGAATTTAGAAGTTTTTTCCCGTCAAAATGCCCAAATCAAAACGAAATAGAGCAGGTAAGTTTATCTGAAACTTATTTACAGTTAAAATTCTCACGTTAGACCTATGTAATCCCTTTGCTTACTGAATAGTTGTCGCTTATTTGGGATCTACTTGATGACTACTTCAGGCTACATGTAAGCTTACTTTTGCTTCAGAAGCACAAGACTTTCGGCTGCAATCTTTTTACATAACGGCAGTTTCGTTGTCTCTGTCTGCAAATGACTGATTACGTACCATAGTCCTTGAGAACAGTTTATACCCAAATATCTAGCACTTTCCTCAGACAAACTTTGTGAACACATCAACACTGTCAGCCAAGATATAAATAAGATAAGACAAGAAGTAAGTGTATAATTTTTTCTTTTGCAGTGTCTCTCACAAAGACCAAGAAAAAAGGATTAGAACTGAAAACAGGACTAGTAAAGGAGGTGATAAACATCATCTGTTTGAATGATCCATCCACATCCCAATAATTGGGATCATTTTATCTAGCCCACCTACCCCCCCCTAAACCAACATAACAAAAAGGGCAAAATGTTGGCAGCATAATCCTAGAAAAATATGTAAAATGATCCAATAATTGCGGGCGATAAGAGGAGCCCGCAATCCCAATATTGAGGTTGTTATTACCTATGCGTTGTATGTATGTAGCCAGCATTTGTTTGGACTTTCACTAAGAATGAATGGAATGAACAGAATGCAGTTTCATCATGCGTGTTTCGACCTTCTACCCCTCGTAATCTGATCATGCGTGTTTTGACCATCTGTCATGAGAAACCTGCATGTTTAATGAGAAACCTGTACACAAAGTGCACACAAAGAACAAAAGTGTTTGACCTTAGATCGTTGTCACCTGCACTCTGTAACCTTTGGTTATTACTAGTTAAAAAAGGGATGATGGGGGAAGGGAAAAAGTGTCATCGTCCCCTTCAAACTTTGTTTTATCCCTATCCTCAGCCTCCCTACAACACAATGAGGCCTGTATGGAGGAAAGAGATACACCAGGGTTTATTCTAGAAATTGGCCAATGAGGGTTAAATGGGCCCCCTTCTGTAATTTTAGGGGGCCCTTTTTCAAGAAAGGGGGTCCCCCGAAAGGTATTTGAACTTGTTGGTAGAGACTGTTCCATGAGAAAATGAACGTTTATTGACGCTTTGCCGCCATTTCGAAACATTCTGGGCAACCTGAAAAAACCAGGGGTCGAATTACTGCAGAATCTGAGATGTTTGTCTGGTGAAATAATGACTCAAATGAAGAAGAGAAAGGCAATTGAGACAGTAATCAAATCAGTGTTGTTGTCAGTGATGTTTTCAAATACTTTAATTCAAAAAATAGTACTTATCCATGGATTTATTTTTTGCGCCCCATTTGACACGGCAATGTAAATTTTATGCAGCATTTTTTTCCAAATTGCGGAAATCCCACAAGGCCGTGCTCTAGAATAAACCCTGTACACAGTAGTTCTTTCCTTCAGGAGTTACATGAATTTCCATTATGGAAAAATTAATAAAAATAACCTGCTTCTAGATCCAAGAATGTGTGGACAACTATGCCTACATCTATGTATTCTCTGTGGAGAACATGAGGAACAGTAAATTGAAAGAAGTCAGGAATGAATGGAAACACAGCAGGTAAGAGACTTCATTACAAGTAATAAGGTGGAAAAAAAACCCTGCTATCTTTAAAAGGGTTTAAATTAGAAGAAATTAATGTACAGTTTTGCCTTCCCACTGTCAACTCCCAAAAAATTTCAACCTTGTTTCCAGAGCTTTTTCCCTTGTCCCCTTTCCTTTCCTATTAAGGAAAAAAACCCTGGGAACAAGGTTGACTCGCCCTAAGACAAGACCATAGGGACTGTCACTTTTAAGAAGTCTCAGGGTTATAGAAGGCACCAAACTGTAGGTGTCTGTTTTAGGAAGATGTCCATCCTACAGAGAGTTGACTACATTCATACATTTCTGCCTATGGTTAAAATTATTATTGTTTGAGATGATGTTGGTTTTCAGTTTATACTGTCAGGAATATTTATTTTCACTCCTCGTGTAGGTTTTTCTTTGGTAAGAATAAAGTCATGATTATCGCAATTGGCAGAGATAGAGAAGCTGAATACAAAGAAAACTTACACAAGATAGCTAATGTGAGTATAGCCAGGGCTGTCAATAAGGGCTGGGGTCAGACAAAGGCTTACGACATCATATGATGTCAGTTGATTTTTTGTTCTGCCTTCATGCCTGATTCTGGCCATTTCTTTGTGTAATGTGGAATTAAGTGATGTATCTGACTATGACAAAGATACAGCAAAGTAAATGAATATTCTAAAGATGACTGGGGAGTTGTCAACAACAATCCTTCTCATTTGCCATCATCTTTTAAAACATTCTTTCTTGCAAATCATTCTACCTCATACTTTTTAATGCGGCTGTCCAATAGGGCAGACATTTTTGGAGGCAAATTTGCATGTTGTGAAGAAGAAAAAAATGGCCTGTTTTGCACTATTTTTGACAAGTTTAATTGCAGATACATATGTTACACCTACATGTATTTAAGAAATTCAATTAAAATAAAAAAAATTGTGTTATATAGACTTTATTAAGTACTTTGCGACATGTTTTGCTTCTTTAGAAACTTAAAGGACAATGTGGATTAATGTTTACAAATCAAGCTAAGGAAGATGTTATCAAGTAAGGCAGTGATTTGTTATTTTCATTTCATTTTAAGCTGTGAGAAGATAGTGAACTACAGCTGGTTAATTAACAAGAGTTAAAACTGATGAAACCTTGTTATTTGCATTAAAATTTGTTATGTTTCATTATCCCTGAAAAGCCCCATAAGGGGAGAGGATAATTAAGTTTATTACTATTATTATTATTATTATTATTATCATTACTATTAATATTATCCATTTGGGGGGAGTAGCAGTGTTTCATGCTAGAGAAACCAGGTTAATGTGGATCTCATTGGCTTGTGTGAGCTTTTGTATTACTGATCAGCTTGGTGGTCACCCTTAACAGACCTCTAATTTTTTGTTTTAGGTGGTTTAAAGATTACAGTGAGTTGGATTATGCCAGATCAGGCAATGAAGCTACAAGTGATGTAACAGTAGATGCAGGTACTTTCTATGGTTTTTGATTTTTTTTTCATTGTGGTAGCTGAAAAACTGAGTTGGGAGAAGTGTATTTTGTGGAGAGCTTGATATGACCTATCAGATACATGGAGTTTTAAAGTGAATTTGTTAAACAGCCAAGCAGTGGTTTGCTTATTTTAAAAAAATATGCATGATCTACATTGTAGAATTATCTGGCACCAACATCTTGCAGATAATTCACATACCTCTAATTTTAAAGCACCTGGCAAACCCAGAAACAATCAATTTTGGAAGGAAAAGAAATCTACAGGAGGGCTCGTAACTAAGTAGAGGGGGGCTATGGCATTTGTTTTTTTTTGGGGGGGACATGAGTATTTTGGGTTAGCTTTTATGGGGGGCTATCTAAAATTTCTGTCAATGTGACTGAAGGTATAAGGGGGTGAGGGGCATTAAAAGCATTTCAATAAAAACTGTCATTGTATTCCTCTCTCCTCCACGGGGATCTCTGTGTCACTAGAAGGCTGAGAAGAGGGGTGAAAGGGAGGGTGTAGGGGACAATGATGACAAACAGGGAGTTGCCTTTTGCTCTTCCCATCATCCCCATGCACATTCTTATTATTAAAAAACAATAATAATAAAATAAATTTATTAATGGAAAAAAAATGCTAGCCGGAGCCTCTGCAGAGGAGATAGTCCGTGTTTTGAAGACTTTATAATCCTGTCGGTGGTAAAGTTAGACGGTGCTTTTTATATGAGTTTGATGAATTTAAGTTTTTCAATCCAAATAAATAAAAGTTAGTGGGTTTTTTTGCATATTCAACAACTGTCATATTTTGGTTAAATTTTTTAGGTGGGGGTGGTGGTAGAGGAGGGGCTTATAGTTGTGGGATATGGAATGAGGGGAAGCAAATTATAGGAGGGAGTCCAAAAATTGCACAGGAAAGAAAACTAAAATCACCATACCCCCCCTCTACATAAATGATGAACTCTCCCTACCATCAGAAAGGTCAGAAAAATTTCCGAGCTCCAGATGAGATTCTAACTCATATTCTCATACCCTCAATGCGGGAGAAGCCATGTTCAGCTCACATTAAGGGATCATTTCCCGAGTGACAGACCAAGAAAATTAATACATGTAAGTGTGGCAGTTAATTTTTTATCTCAGGTAATTTTTACTTTTCTTTTTTTTTTGGATATAGTAATGTGTAATGTATGCTAATGAAGTTGAAACAAAGGAAAAATAAAAATTACCTGAGATTAACTACAACATAAGCATTAGTTTATGGTGGGGATGGCATCTTGTGTTATCAGGTTGTGGGTAGCTGTGGCAGTTGTGGTTGCAGTTAGTTGTGGTACAAGACTTTTAGACCTGTGGCCCATTGACAAGGGTTATACTTCAAGAACTACGACTGTAATATGAAAATGGAATGTGTATTGTTTGTTTTGTTGCAATGTCTAGGTCCTTTGGATCAGTTTCAGCACTCAATGGAGCCACAACTAAGACAACTGGGACTTGATACAACTTTGAAGAAAGGTACATGTAACTTTAGTGTTCTTGTCAAAATACTTATTTCATTGCCTTAAAGGTGGCAGCTTGGACCAGTACAGTTATCTGTAAGCTAAAAGCAGTCATTCAATCATGTACTTTCTAACTGTGATAGTTTTTTAATTTAGGGAAAAATGCCTCTTATACACTCATGTGTATTTCAGATTTAACAACACTTTTTGTTTTACAGGAATCATAACGCTACAAACAGATTTTCAAATCTGCAAAGAAGGTGATACATTGACTCCAGAACAGGCCAGACTTCTGGTAAGGATATTGATTAAAATGCAACTTTTCATTATATCCTTACTTGATATTTGGTTAAGCAAGTGACAGATTTACAATCAGGAGTTTAATTTAATTAATTTAATTTAATTTTGTTTCTGGCAAGATACATGTATTTGCATTTTGAGTGTGAGATTCATGTTAAATTGAATAATTTCTTCCTAACGTATTTTGTGTGGGAAGTGTTTGAAAAGGGGTATCGTCACCCTGTTGCCATAGTGACAGCTCATAACACTGAATACATATTCTTATTTATACACCAAACATAACAGAATGGATAAGCAAGCTATATCAAACAGTTGCCAGGGTCTTTTTTACCTCTGCTTCCAAATGCTCACATGTATTTGCAGTTCATTCTGGGCCTTCCTCACTCCTTACTTCTAAGTAATTTATCATTTAGCCTGTCTCCCAACCTCCCCAGCCTGGGGTCATGGAAGCAGGTATAGTGAAAAGAAAAAACAGTCACACATACAACTGGTTGAAGTACCCGCTTCCCTTAGTCGAGTGATGAGAAGCGACGACCGAAAATACGTGACCTGCATTTGCACGCTTCCCTCTCCTTGGGACAGGAATTTTAGGGGAGGCATTAAAAGGTTTTACAAATTAATAACAACATTTAGAAACTTGAATTAATTCGCTTTTAATTCTTAGTTGATAATATTATAATAGCTACAGACCTATGCATTAACCTGTTGATTACTTTGCTTAATAATATATAATGCTATTACAATGGCTTGAATTCAATTTTTTTGTCAATTACGCGAAACAAAAGTCTCTGAAAACACTTTATAAAACTATCTTTATGTATCATTTCTTTGTTATACACATAAGCTGTAGTTTGCCTCTAAGTCATATATCTATACTACCAGTGGTATCTATACTACCAATGGAAAAACATGAATCTCTTAACCAAATAATTTGTGTGGACACAAATTAAATTTGAAACTTGCACATCTCCCATGCAACTGAACGCACATGCACAAGTTTTGCGGCATTCAGCCTTTCTTTTAATATTAGAAGATCGTTTTTTTGAAGCAGTTCAGTCTCATTGCTGATTATATAATGGCTGAAAAGGGTTGTTACCACCTCATGTGTTGTATTTTTTATTCAAACAGAAACTCTTTGGAAACCCAATGGCCGAATTCCACATTTCTCTTTTGTGCATGTGGTCCAATGATGGAACATTTGAAGACCTTACTTGACTATTCTAATTTTAAATTTCTGCATACAAAAGCCATTTGTTTTATAAACAACTTTGTACAATATTCATACAAATAAAAGACGGCAGAAAATTCGCCTTATTTCCGAACTAAACACACTGCCTTTTTTTCTCTTTGCTGTCCGTGACTGGCATCAGTCTGTGGGAGGACAAAACTAATTCCTTATGTTGGTGTTTTAAAAACTAAAAACCGCTTCTGTTTTAAAGAACAGTTTATTGTGTGGGCCTTGGTATTTTTAACCAACTTTTGATTTTTTATGTAAAACCGGAAGTGCGTTAATTGTATACCAAGAATGCCATTTAAATTTATACTATAAACCTTTCACGATTCGTAATAAATATGTCTCAATGAAATCTTACATGTGTAAACTACGTGTAGGTTCTTTTATCACTCAATACTCTCTATTACCTTTATGTAATGTATGTGGTAATAAAAAAGGTTTGTTTGGTAACTTAAACCAAGGAAACAGAAGCGTTTAACCTCTATATGTGGAACGGAGAGTGCTTCACAGATGTGATTTTCAGTTATTTTTTGCGGGCGACAAGAGGAGCCCGCAATCCTAATCTCCAGGTTGTTGTTACGCATGCGTCGCATCTATGTAGCCAACATTCGTTTGGACTTCCACTAAGAATGAATGGATGCATAGAACACAATTTGATCACGCGCGTTTGGACCTTCTATCACTCGTAATTTGATCACGCGTAGTTTGACCATCCGTAACGTGAAACTACGCAAAGCACATCGTTGGAGCAAAAGCGTTTTGACCTTCCATCGTTTTCGGCCGCACTCCGTAACCTTTGGTTATTACTAGTTTTAGCCATAATCAATAGTCTCGTATTGGAGGAGTGTCTAGGGGATTTCTTTATGAAATATAACATGTAGTCGCACAACCTTACCAGGTCAATGATTATACCTTTCACCGAATTGTTTTCTTGTCTAAACCATTTGGTTCATTCATGGATTAGCATTTTAAATATTTAAAGAGATAACCTATTTTCGCTACATCTTATTCTAGGTTATATGATAATTATTTCAAGGTAACTTAAAGAGCCTAGACTACGAGTAGTCCCCATTTTTCCTCAGGGATAGTAGAGCGAACGAAATGCGAGTGCGCGTGAAAATCACCCCACGCGAGAAAGGCGAGAGGCGGCGGTGAGGCATTCGCGGCCGCTTTTTCTCGTTGGCCAACCCAAGTAAATATCAAAACGCTTTGAACCTGGCTTTTCTTCAGCATCAGAGAACATTGATTGTCTTATCTATTAAAAGCAGCAATCAACTTTAAAAGTCGTCCCTTTCCCATTGTCTCCCCTTTCTCATCCGCCTGTTCTCCCCCCTGGGCGTGGTCAGCTGTACTCTCTCCCCTTTTGCCCTCAATCTGATATTGAGCCGCTCTGTTATCAGCCACCTGAGCTTTCTGCTGTCGTCCTGTTGGCTTTGGTCCAATAACTGTACGCTGGCCTTTCTTGCTGGCCTCTTCCAACTCTTTTCTTATTTGACTTGGCGACTTGTAAGTGTTTTCCTCCTCTACATCGGCGAACTCTACTGGAACCAGTGGCTTTGGCGGCCTTTTAGGTTTTGCCTTCGTTTTCTCCTCCCCAAGGCTTGATGTTTCGTCCTCATTCAATGTCTTTTCTACTTTTCTTGGCGAAGTCAAACCATCTCCGCCCTTCGTGTTGGCGAATTGTACAGGGACGCCAGGCCTCGGCGGACGAACTGGTTTAACTTTTACTTCATCAGCAGCTCTAGGCTTTTTACCTGACGGTGCTTGAATTACTTCATCTTGTAACCTTTTCTTTATTTTACTTGGTAATGTAGAAATCTCCTCTTCATCAACGTTGGTAAATGTTTGGAGAATCGCGGGCTCAGGTGGTTTTTTCGGTTTCTTCTTTCCACCATCAGACGGACTTATGTCTTTTTCCAATGGCGTTTCGACGATTTCGTCGTCAACCATGATCATAACACTGTAAGGTTTTCCTTCCAATTTCTTGTTGTTTTTACTTTCATTACCTTCGTTCAAATTATTTTCTCGTCGAGGAAACAAAAGGGGTGTCAATTTATCTTTCATCTTTCTTGGTGGAGGAGTTGGTTCAATTGATTTGTGTGATTCGGCGTCACCATAAGCTGTAGTTGGTAGGTCATTTGCCTGGAATTGTCCAAATTCATTTCTGCCTTCTTGTGGCAATTGCTCGTTGTCAGTAATTCGTCCATGGTCGTCGGAGACCCGAAGCGAATCACCGCTTGTCCTATGTGTCACGTGATCGGTATCGACGATGTTAGTTTGTTCACTGGTTTCATGATCAACCGTTCTCAGTTTTTCTGTTCCTTGAAAGTCAAGGGGTAAACTATCTGTGCTATCATCGAAGTCAATCCGGACGTCATCAACTTCGTCCGTACGAAGGACCCTTTTGCTTCTGTGTTGAGTGTCTCTCATAAGCTGTTCAAAAGGGTCAAGCGGTCGAGAGTCGGTAGCGTTTAAAGGATCAAAGGTAACGAGTAGCATTTGTTCCGGAAAAACAGGGGATCCGGCTGATTGAAATGTGAGGTCTGTGACGTTTGTAATCGAGGAGGAATTACTTGAAGGCAATGTGTTGAACGGGAACATATCCTCCGGTGGTGGCTCGATCAACAATGGCTGCTGACCGGACTCTTCTTCCGTTTTAACATGGACAGCATTCTGTTCTCTCTCATTTGTAGATAGAAGATGGAAGATATTTTCCGGAAGATCTCCATCTGTAGAAGAGCGGGTTTCGTAGGTGTTCTGCTGTTCTGGTGTATCCTGTTTTCCTGTATCAGGGATAATTTCTTCTCTGTCTGAAAAAAGCATTTTGTTTGATTGTCCTTCAGTCAACAGTGACTGGTCATAATTGCTCTGGGGTGGCTCTGAGTCTACCTCTGTTCTCTCATTGGGAAGATACTCGGTGGGTTCAGCAAATACTGGCCGTTGGTAATTCGCTGTCTGGACCTGAACCGACCTACTTACCCTGTCCTCTTCTCTGTTTGGCGTAGTTGTTTTGCCGACTGACTGTGACGACTCGTCCAAGAAAAGTGATTGTCGATCATCCACATTTGGTTCAAGAATTTTCTCCAGGCTCTGGCCAAGATAATGTACGTCCTCGCTTCGTGAATTTGACTGCGTCTCAACAACTTTTTGCTGCTTGCTCTCTTGCTTCGGTGAGAATTCCTTGTCATCGATTGATTCTTCTGGTGTCGTAACTGGCGTGTTCAGAGACTTTGCATTGGCCGTTGTCGTCACAGGAACACCAGACAAGCTCTCATTATCTGAAAACACCGGAGTACCATTCCCCTCTGCTATTGGAGTGCTAGTCTCTGAGGGCACAGGCGTGGCATTCTCTGAGGGGAGTGGTGTACCTGTTTCTGAAGCCAGCGGAGTAGCAGTTTCGGAACGCACAGCCATTGGTAAATCAGTACTTGATTCTATAGGACCAGATGCTGAAAGGAGATTTTCATCTGCGATTCTTTCGTCTAGGTAATCCAACATAGACTGTGTTGATCTGAGAGAATCAACAGAGCTGTCACGACTTGTGTTCGGTCGCTGTCTGGACCTGAACCGACTGGGCCTCCCGTGATCCGTTAGGACGAAATCTGCGCTTCTTCTTCGCAATTCTCGAGGGACAGGTCGAGTTCGGTGAACCTTAGCTTCGTGCTTCTTTATATCTTTTAGAAGCTCATTTTCGAGGTCCGTTACTTTGACCTGAGCGGTGCTAAGTTTGTCTGACCAATCGCGAATTAGTTTCTCTGCTGCAATTGGGTTGGATTCGACTTCCGACACACGGACAACAGGAACGTTTGGTTCGGAATTTGCCCTGCCCTTTTCTTTAAGCGTCGCCTCTAACTTTACTATCTTTGCTTTGACGTCAGCCAATTCCTTCGCGAGTCTATCGTTTTCATTGATAAGTTTTTTATTTGCAGACTCGGTTTCCCTAACTTTCCTTCCAGTCTTTTCAGCTTCATTCTCCATGTCCTCTATCTGTTCCTTTTGCATTTTAAGCTTTGCGTCCTTTCGTGCGAGGTCCTTCTTCATCGACTGCAAACTCCTCTCAGCTGCGTCACGGTTGTAATTGGAATTCATTACACTCTCCTCCTTTTCGGCAAGATTATTTCGAAAGCTATCTGTGATCTGTTTTTGATTTTCCAACATCTTCTCCAACTCGGTATTTTCCTCTTTAGTATATTTCAACTTTCTGTTCACTTCTTCAAGTTCTTCATGTAAATCATCGTTTTCTCTCAGTGCTTCCTCAAGGCGCTGTTCAAGACTTGTCGTCCTACCACGCGTTTCTCTCAGAAGTTCTTCGATTTCATGTATGCTTTCCTCTTGATTCTCTTTCGTCACTTCTAACTCGGAGATAGTTTTCTTAGCCTTTGCTAGCTCTTCCTTCATCTTAACTTTTTCCTCCACGCTCTTATTTTGTAAGTCATCTTTTTCTGTTATGCTTTTCTCAAGCACCTGAAGTTTTCTTAGAACAACGTCATTTTCCCTATCCTTAGTTTCAACTTTTTGTTTTAAAGCCGAACGTCTGTCTCGTTCGTACTCCAGTTCTTTGAGAAGCTCTCTGTTGACATTTTCAAGCTCTTCATTTCCGTCTTCCAATGTTTCGTGACTTAATAACAATTCCCCTAGTTTCTTTTCCACTGTCATGAGCTTTTCTTTGAGCTCATCATTTTCTCTCTCCATTTTCTCAATGTCCTCTCGCGCTGTTGCAAATCTCTGCTGAAGTAGCTGTTCGTTTGAAAGTCCATTGTCCCTGGCCATCTCAAGCTCTGAAACATTTTCCTCTGCAACTCTCAGCTTCCTCTCTAAATTGGTAAGTTTACTCTGGCTTGAATCCAGGTCGTCTTGTGCTCTTTCGAGTTCCTTTTCTGTTTCATTATAATCTCTCTCCAAAGCACGATACTCGTCTTGCCTTGCCTCTAACTGTGTCTCAAGCTTTGCGATTGTTTCTTTGGCTTCGCGGAAAGATTTTTCAGTTTGTAGATTCTTGTCTTCCCCCCTCTCAAACGCCGTTTCTAAGTCTGTTATGCTTTCGTGAGCTGCTGACAGCTGTTGTTCAAGAGCTTTCCTCTCTTCGTTACTTTCCGCTATCAACGTTTCTAGTTCTTTGCTATTGTGAACTGCCTGTTCCACGTCTTTCTTCAATTGTTTGTTCTCTTCGCTTAGTTTTCTGACCTCACTTTCGCAATCTCTTAGCTTATCAAAAAGGTCTTCCGCTTGTTTCTCTCCCGTGAAGATTTCTCTTTTAGCCTCGCTTTTCTCAATCTCCAATGCAGCTATTTTCTCATCTTTTTCAACGATGTCTTGCTCCAGTTCCTTTTGATCACGTACAAGTTTTGCCTTTTCTTGTGAAACTGTGAAAAACTGTTCTTTAGTTTCAATCAACTCGGCTTGTAAGTCCGAAATCTCAGTTTGATTGTTGCTGGAGAGCGACTTGATTTCGCTGTAACGTTGTTCAGAGATTAATAATTCTTCTCGAAGTTCTTCTATGTCATTTTCTTTTTCTCGAATAGTATCTTGCAGTGCTGAGACCGTTTTTGCTTTTTCTTTGTGAGAATTTTCCAAAACATGTTCTGCGTCCTCCAACTGTTGCCTTAAATCTTCATTTTGTTTTTGCGCATCATTCAAATTTTCCGAAACTTTTTCCTGTTTTTCTTGTTCCACTACGACCTTTTCCCTCAATTCTTCAACTTGGTGCTCCAGCTGTGCAGATCCCTGTTGTTCAAGAATAATTTGCTGTTGCAAAGCTTTGGTTTCCTTGTCCATTTTCCGATAAGCCTGCTCCATCTCTCCAAGCTGAACTTGCAAACTCGCATTGCTTTCCTCCGATTGGTGCAGAAGCTCTCTCAAAGATTTCTCCTGGGTGCGTAAATTGTTTCGTTGTTTCTCTAAGTCAAGAATAATGTTCTGCCCTTTTAGCAACTCCTCCTCAGCGTTAGCAGCAGTATCCTTGGAGCTATCAACAAACTCCTGCAAACGCTCTTGTTCCTCGCATAGCACCGACAGCTCTTTTTGTAACTTAGCAACTTCATCATCCTTTGCTAACAATTCCTCTTGCATTATCTTTTGAAGTTCTACCCTTTTTTTACGTTCCTCTTTACACTCATTTTCCGTCCCTCGGAGATTCTCTCGAGTGTGTGTTACCTCTGACAACAACTTTTCATGCTCCACATTCATGTTCGCTAAACTTGTTTCATAGGTTTGAATGTTTTCCTCCAGTTCTTTTGTTTTATTCACAAGGTCGTTATTATCATCTTGTAAAACTTTAGCCTCGTTCTCAAACCATGCCAGGTTTTCTCGGGTGTGTGTTAATTCCATCTGCAGTTCTTCATTTTCCTCGTTCATTTTCGACAAGCATAATTCATATTCAGTTATTTTACTGGCCAGATCGTCTTTTCTGTTTTGTAGTTCTTTTTTATTCCTCTGAGAATCTGTGTACTTTTTCTCTATCTCCCTGAAGTTTTCCCTTGTTTGTTGTAACTCTAACAATAGATTCTCATTCTCTGCATTCGTCTTCGCTAAACGTGACTCATAATCATGAGTTTTATCTGGCATTTCGTCGTTTTTGTTGAGAGGTTTTTCTTTCTTGTGCTCCTCAACTGCGTTATCCCTCTGCTCCATGTTCTCCTGAGCATCTCGAGTATGTGTTAACGCTGATAACAATTCCTCTTTCTCCGCGCTTAATTTTTCTGAACGTGTCTCGAGGTCTTGTACTTTTCTTTCAAGTTCTTCTGTTGTCTGATGATGTTCAGTGACAGGATCCATTCGAGGCGTTTGTAAGCAAAGGCCGTCCGATTCATCGAGAAAATCGATAAGGCTCTCCTCCACGGGCTCATGTTGAAAACGAACTTCAGCGTTCTCTGGAATTGTTTCTAGAACAGGCTGTAAGAAGAATTTTTCTATCGGTTGCTCGTCTATAACAAGCAAACTTTCTTCCTCCTCGCTGGATTCTAATGATTGCGCATTATCGACTAGAGACACAACTCTTTTCCTCTCCTCCAAAACCTGTGTGAGCGTCTTCTCTCTATTTTGGGACTCGTTCTTTTCAGCAATCACTTTAGCAAGTTCCTCTTTCATTTGTAGTTGTAAACTCCTCGCTTCGTGTTCCTGATCTTTAAGTTTCTCATTCTCAGCAATCACGTCTGCCAATTTTTCCTCTGTTTCCCTGAGTCTGCGAGTTGCTAGAGCTAAATCCTCGCTAATCTTCGCTTCCTCACTGGTTTCAAGATTTTCCTCGTACAGAATAGGTTGTTGAGGATGGAAAAGGAATTCTCTTCTTAATCTGTCAATGGCCCTTTCTCGTTCCATGTCAGAGAACCCACTGTCTGGACTGGCTGGGTCTATAGTGGGATACAGTGGCGAGTTATCTTTCGCTGTGATGTCTCTATAAACAGATTTAGCGGTTACCTTTCCCGCAGATCTTGAAAGCTCCAGTTCTTGCTCCAGAAGCCTCTTTGACATTCGTAAACCATCCATCTCTCTGTTTTTCTTGAGAGTGTCGTCAGTCAAATCATCGATTTGATTTTGTAATACCACTAACTCGTTTTGTAATTCTTTAATTCTTTCATCCTTTCTCTTCATCAAGGTATCATGTGCGTCCAGTCTCATTCTTTGCAAGGAATTTTGTTCCCGTGCATTTTGCAGTGCCTCCTCTAATTCCTCTATTTCAGTTTTGCTTGTTTCAAATTCTTCCTTTAGTCTTCTATTTTCTTCGTTCAAGCCTTTGTTTTCTTCCACAGCATCACGCATTCTTTCATTCCCCTCATCATCTCTTCGACTTTCATCTAACTGTCTCTCCAAATTAACAATTCTTTGTCTGGAATTCTCTAACTCTACTTGCAAATCCCCCTTTTTCGCCTCGCTTGACTCGTAAAATCCTTGCAGTTGTGTAAGCTCTTTCTTTGAAAGATATAACTGTTGTTCAACTCGAGTGTACTTTTCCAGATTGGCCATCATGTCTTGGCTCAACTCAGTTTCTCTTTGTTCGTGTTTTTGTCGCTGTAGCTCCAGTTCGCCAACCTTCCTTTCCAAGTCATGCAGTTCTTGTTTCATTTTAGAGATCTTGTTGCTGTGGGCTTCAGTCGTTGTTTCGGAGCTCAAGCGATCAATCTCTCTATCTGCGTTTTCTTTCTGTAATCTTTCATTCTCGATCTTAAGCGAGCGTTCTTCGCCTCTTACAGCAGCCAGTTGTCGTTTCATGGTGTCCACAGCTGTTTTCAAGCCTTGATTCTCTGCAGTAACAGAAGCAAGGAATCTTTCTTTGTCATTCAATTTATCTTTGTAACTTTCACATTTGCCTCGTAAGGCTAAAATCTCTTTTTCCAATTCAGGCAGATTACCTGTCGAAGTGTTTGGCTTGGAATTTCCATCATTTATACACCTTTGTAAATATCTGGTCTGCTCGGTAGCGCTGCTCAACTTTTCTCTCAGTGTACTTACTTGCTCCTCGCTAAACTGCAATTCCTGCTGCAATCTCGCTCTATCTTGTTCTGCATTCAGGCGATTTGCATTCACTCTTAAAACTTCGTCTTGAAGATTTTTGACGTCTTCATGCAGACCTCGGTTTTCAGCCTTCAAGCGCTTGAGTGAACTATCTTTGGACATAACGTCTTTATTGTAAGACTCGCACAATTTTTCTTGAAGAGCTACTTTCCTCTCCATTCGCGCATAATCGCTTGTCTCGTATTTTCGAAGCCTTTCTCTCAAATGTGAATTTTCCTTCATGAGTGTTTCGCTCAGCTCGTCATGTTCAACAAAACCTGGCGACAATTTGTAACCGTTTTCACGCGCGTGCCCACCCGTGGCTTTAAGATGCATATTTTCTCCCCTTAATTTCTCTACTTCCAATTCTAATGTATGTTTATCAACTTTAAGACGTTCGATACACGTGTCTTTTTCTGCCGTTTCTCTGTAATGTTCTTGACAGATTTCATGATGTCTTGAAAGTTGTGCGTGCATTGTTTCAAAGCTGGAGATTAATTCTTCTTTCTGTACTTCCATTTGTTCAACATACTCCAGCAGGGCGACTTTCAAATCGTCCTCCAATTTAGACACCTGTAAACCCAGCACTCTAACAAGACTATCGCGCGCAACATGCGATTTATCACTCACTAAATTCGTGTTTTGTGTGTAAAAATCAAAACGCGGCGATTCCATCCCTACTCCAGAACTTCTTTCGTCGCTCTCGTGTTTAAAGTCATCATGAAATCCATTCACGCTTTCCGTGCCCGGCGAAGAACTTCCATTTTGTTCATTGAGCTGACTGTCTACTGAATTCCTTGAATCAGTAAGGGCCCTTAATTTCGTTAATGTTTCTTTAGCCATGGCAAGTTGCTTCAAAATATATTCTTTGTCTCTAGCGTAATTCGCCATGTTATTGCCACAATAAGACGGTCTTTGGTAAATCCGCTCCACTCTTGTCTGGCAAATCAAGGTTGTTCTATCGCTGTGCAAAAATAAACCCTTGTATCACAAGTTTAGTCGAACAATCGCCAACGAAATTTCCTTTTCATTACGGCTTTTGAATTTTCTGCAGAGCCGTTCATCATCCTTTCAACGAATCACGAAATTCAGCTTTCGCAATCTCATGGCTTCCATTCAAAACGTAGGATATTTTTACGCGTGATGAAAAATACAATCCACACCGTGGCACTATGATAGGATAATCTTTGAGTGTACAAATTATACAGACGGTCATTTACTGCCAGCGTTGCAACATAACATGTCCAGCGATATTGAAAATTGCCAAGAAACACCGCGTCCTTCGAATCGAGTTTTCACCGATTTCAAGGTTTGGAGAGAGCACAATTGCCTTAATATACCGCCGATTTCTCGCTGGAAGAGGCCATTTAACGTCTCAGAAGAGCGAGCGATATTTATTATGCAAAAAAGCTTGAGATTTTTATTTTCCGCTTTTTCTCGCTTTATGTGATTCGCCAGTGTTGTATTTTCGACAGGTGTTTCTGTCAGCCTCGGTAGCTACGGAAACCGGTGTTCTTTCGCGGCTCCTGATTGGCTGTTTATTGGCTTTTTAAGGTTTATGATAGCTGGATATTAAGAAATACGCTTCGCTTCAAATCCAAACAAAATAATTCCCTTTGAAAAGTCAAATGTTCTTGTTAACTGAATAGCTGAAGATTTAATATTTTTTTCTGTACGGCAGGTTTGATATCGCTTTTGTTTGTTTTAATACCGCAATATTGATTCATCAGTTACAGTAAATGAATAGAGATACTTTGCAGGACTATTTTTATCAAAAATTTGCGCGTTTGGTGCAGACATGGGGGCTTGTACAGATCCCAAAGAATTGTGTCAAAGCCAGTCTTTTTCTGTTTTTCTTTTAAATTTGTTGTTCCAGTGTATTATCTTTAATTGGCAATGAACAGATCTTCGTGAAACAGTCGGTAATTTAATCCGCCTCTTCTTTTTAACATGCATATTGGCAGTTTATTTTGGCTTTGAAATGAATTTCGTTTATGGTACTCAAATATTTAAATTGTCGCTTAAAGACGACAAAATTGTGAATACGTTATTCGGTTCATCAGCTTCTCTTTCTTTTCGAACATTTTCCGCGCCCTCCAGTGTACATGACGCAAACGGATGTTCTTCGCTTTGTTACTAGGCGAAGGAGTCGCTCCTTAAGAACACATTGAAAAATCGAGTGTTGCTAGAAGCTAGGTAAATACCAGCACCAGCTGATTTGCGGTGTAAACCGGGCTAATGTTGGGCATTCTAGTCTCAGTCTCAGTCTCAAACGTAAAAGGGTTCAGGCCAAATTACTTTTCATCAAAAGAGCTCAGGCAAAGTGCCATCACTACTAGCTTTTTTTTTGAGAATTCAGTTATGTTTTTGGAGCTAAGTAAACGAATTTTACATCTTGTTGAGACAAATAGGGGCACGTTTATGGAAAACAACAAATTTAATAACATTTCAATGGGCACAAATGGGACAAAACGAGGAGTTCATGGACTAAATGATATGCATATATGCCACTTCCTGTGAAACATGATCGTTTCCTGAAAAGCTTTGGTAAATATCTGTTTCTCCATTGTATTAATACTTTAATGTTTTCATTTTTGCTGAGTTTTATTAAACGCTGGTAGGGTTTCACTCCATACCATGCCATCTTTTTTATGAATTTCTTTCTTTCTTCTTTCTTTCCTTCTCTCCTTCTTGAGGATCTCTCGAGGACAAAAAATGAAACAGTTATTACAGTAACTGTATTAATGTAAGCTTGTCCCCAGCGGCTTCTTGGTACAAGTAGCCTGGAAAAACAGCCGACATTTCACGACGCTAACGGGTTTCCCCGCCAAATGACGTCTGAAAAACGAGCGCAGAAATTCCATATTGATGACGTGTTCCTACCCAGATGTAGGTGGTGCTTCTGATTGGTTGAAGCAAATTTTCCACTCAGTACGACCAATCAGAAGCACTAACAAAATCTGGATGGTGACAAGTCTTCAGTGTGGAATTTCTGCGCTTGTTTCTCAGACGTCATTTTGCGGGGAAACCCGATGGTGGGGTCGCGAAATGTCGGCCTTTTTCTCAGGCTATGGTACGAGAAGATGAAAGTCGACAAGACCTTTCGGGGGCTTGGCTGGGAGTGGTAGATAGAAGTATTCATTTGGTGTTGTACAAATACTTGACGATATAAAAAGTTAGCCAGGCCTTGAAGGGGAGCTCCTGTTCGATACTGACCCTTTACTAGGAGTGGCGGATCCAGGGAAGGGGCCCGGGGGGCTCGGGTCCCCCCTTATTTTTAGACCAAAATGAGGCCCAAATGGGGCGAAAAAAGTTTCTTTCAGCCCCCCCCCTTATCTCAGGCTCTGGATGACCGCCCCCCCCCCTTATCTGAAGGTCTGGATCTGCAACTGACTTGAAACAAAAGCCGTGGCCCAACAAAAGTCACAAATCAACTTCTGTTTCATAAGTTAACAGATGGCAGTCATAACTTATTGCTTCGAGAAGTCAGGCAAACCCCCACATCATTGTTTTGTAAATTATCCATAAAAGCCCCGAAGGGGGTGGGTAGTAAGATATTTGTTTTTTTGACTTATATTCGTATCTTGCCCGTGGCGCCGTACAGTGTTAACGTTATAAACTTAAAAGATTCACCTTTTGGAAACTCTTGTCATATAAAAGCATGAAAAAGAAAAGATGAACCTGGTTTCCATTACCTCTAGTGGGAACTGTTTTGTGTTAAGAGAGGTTAGTTTCCATGGAAACTGTCAGCTTTTGAATTCCACGACGTTAGCCAATTTACGTTTTAAACTCAGTAAATAAATCCAACATTTTCGAATTTGTGATAGCATTGGTCGACCCGTCATTCTGAAATCCAGCCTTTAATTCTGGTTCGAATAATGACACTGGGATATAGTTATTAGAAACAATTTTATTAGCAGCTAAGTTTATGCATGCGAGTGGCAGAGAATACATTAACCTAAAGAACATTGTTAACTTAACTAGGGGGGTTGAAAAAGAGAGAGAGAGAGAGCTATGTTCACTGTATCTTCAGGATTCACCTCTATGCGTATACAGTGCTTGATTTGGACCACAATCTCCCTATAATTGACTACCTAATATTTTACTATATATATATACTTATTGGCCTCGAATAACTCCTGATTAGGTCAAGGCGACTCTACGATGCCAGAAAATGTTTCTATCGAGTGTCAATAGAAAACTATTTTCTTTTCAAAGATTTTACAGTTAGCCTTCTTTTGAAAAGGAGAGTTGGGCAACTTAAGGTCTTTATTAACGAAAACCGCAAAGTTGAAGAAAACAATCAGAAACGTGCTAGCCTACGGGTAATGTGTGTTTACTCCAGGGGTAGGTGGGTTTGGACTAAGTGTGGTGTAAAGCAAACGGCCATTCTCAAGAAGGGACGGCGGTGAAAATGTCACTAATTCACATAAAATTTTGAGGCGATTATTCTTACGCCCTCGATTTTACAAATGCAGAAATTCTTCTAGACTTGAATTGCCAGGGCCCACATTCAAGCTTAGCGATGGCAAAATTAATCCTTGTGGTGTGTCACCTCTCAGCATGAAGCATCGCATAAGGAAATTTGACTGAATGTATCATAAAAGTGTGATGACGTGCGGTGTTGTTGCTTTGCTCATTAAAGCTTTTGTTTATTGACATTCTCGTTGCCGTCGCCGTCTTGGTTGTTTACACCATATTCATCACTCTTAGGCCCACAGGGAAAACAGGGGAAAGCTTTTGGCGCAAAGATTTCTGGATCGTTTGGAGTTCGCCAGTCTAAGCAATCGACCGTTTATTACTAATGCTCGTCCACGTAAACGATCACGGAAATTGTTGCGCTGAAAGTTGGTACCCATTTTCCGTTTTTTTTTTTTTATTATTCTTGGCAATGAGCTGGAACTAGCTTGCAGTCGAGCCTCAGGGAGAAAATCATTAACCTTGACTTCAGGCTAGTCCAGTTCACTGCCGAAAATGCAAATATGGGTTATAAGTTCCTTATTATTGCTAAGCATATACAAAGAAGCAGAGAAAGCTTCAAATAGCTGTTGAATATGCCGGTAAACGAAAAAGCTACCAGTCCTTTCAGATCCGCAGTTGTTTACCCTCGCGGTTGGGCTTAAACAGACTCTGCGACATTGTGGGTATTGGTGTAGCGCTTGTACAACATCACCAAGGCAACAGCCAGAACCACTACTGCGAGGGCCAAAACACCGGCAACTATAGCAAATACTGGTAGTGACTCGCTTTCGGCGGCGTTATCTGGACAGAAAAGGAAACAAAGGTTAAACGTAAGTGCTGCTGTACAAACCTTTTAATAACAAGTGAGATACGTGTGATGTGATTATTTGACTTTCAGTGTGAAGTAAGCGATGTCTTATACATGATCATGAACCGATTTTGTTTGGATCGGCTGAGACGTTCCACATACCTCCTTTAGCCGTGAAATTAAAACGCCGGCCCTAAGGCGATTCACATAAAACCAGCTGAACTATAACTAAAATCATTGTTTATTTTAGATGTCGGTAGACCTAAAAAAGGTCGTCTGCGGCTTGTTCTCGCCTACGGTGGTTGCATATCGGATGAAAACACTGCGTGTCGTGTTTGACATATTATTTTCACCAGGGCTAATCTAGGAGCCAGTATCATGGGCTTCTGGCTAAACACAGGTGATACACGCGACCAAGGTTTGGGAGTTAGAGGCAGTGTTTGACATCACCAAACGAACGGTATAAAGCAAGTTCACATGAGCACCATAACGACAGTTTAAACATGTAGCGGACATACCGACATAAAGAGGAAAAACTGGACACCCTTGTTATCCACTGGATAAATCTATTTCAGTGGATAGCGCAATTAGTGTCCCTAATACTTATCCGCTGGACAGTGGTCAGTGATAGCGCTATCCATCGTTTGAACTACTCCTTGATGTATCGTTGTGTCGGTGGTGTCAACAGGGCATAAAAAGACTTTAAATACTACTTACGGCTTTGCAATTTATCACTTTGATCTTTCTTTATCACGGGCCCAACAGAGATTGTTTGCTGTAAAGAATTACGTAACAGGTCTCGCCTCTTTCTTTTCATGATTTCGTTGTTCACACATCCCTCTGCACAGCGCGAATCACTGTCATTCTTGCGGCAGGATTGAACGTTACAGTGCAAATACACGACATCATCCGGGCTAGTGTATGCAGGGAAGTAGAAGGCGTCTAAAGTGAATCTCTGTACAGCGTTCTGGTCGTAGTCAAACACCAGGGTATCATCACTGTTGCAACTACGTGAAGCAAACAAAACAGGAGCTTAGCCCTCTTCTATGAAGAAAGCGTACGGGCGTTTTCTTTGTGATGGGCAAAGGGGAGGGAAGAGCGGGGCTAGCGATATAATTTCGGTTGGTAGTGCAAGAGTCACAGGAGACAGGAAGGAGACATGGGAGGGACGAGACAGGTAACAACAATCCGTAACTTCTTTCCTCTTCTCCTTACCCACTTCGTTCTTTCGCGTAGTTACACCCAAACCTATATGACATTTGAATGATGACATTTCGCTTCAACTACCGGAGTCCTTTAGTCTGTTGTTTTCTAGGGTAAAGTAAGGAAAATTGTTTCTTAAATCTGTGTTGTTTCAAGTAGCGCTGCGTGACGACACAAAGAACGGCCGCTAAGCAGACTAGATGAGAAGAAAAGGACCCTTGAAAGTCGGTTGCAGTGCTTACCCGTCTTTGATGAATGTATAAGAGTCGCTAGCCTCTGGTTCAGGCTCAGGAGTAGCCCAACATTTTATAGGAATTATCACCAACTGGGAATCGTTGGACACAACTTTCACCTGCAGGTACATAGGGTCATTGAGGTCCAAGTTTACAGGGTAGCTGTCGTATGGGGTCTCGTACTGATCCGTCTCGTACATGTCCATCATATAGGTAAAGTTACCATACTCAACTGTAAATTGAAAAAAATAACGTCTTAGATCACCATTAGGTAAAAGGTACTAAAGCCTTTTTAAGTTCATTGATAAACTGGAAAGCGAGGCAATTTGGTTGAGCTAGGTTAAAGTCCCGCCCTGGTAGTCTTAACGGCAGTTATCTCTTAGCCTGAACAACAAGTGTTTCTGATCGAGATGTTTACGAAAGTTGAGCGAGAGCGAAAAAGAAAAACGAAAGAAAGAAAGGGGAGGGGAAGGGGTAAAGAAGTTTCCTTTTCTCCCCCTCCCCTTCATTCCTCTTTCTTGCCCTCTTCTCCACTTTTTCAACTACAGCTGTAACTCGAACGGAAACGCTTTGTCCGCGAGAGGTGGTAAAATGAGCCCGCCCTTGCCCTCAGGTTTGTTAGTCAGGCAATGACCATTTTAAGCTACCGACGTAAAATACAGACTCTTTACCTATACCTTCTTTTTATTACACTCAAAAAAGAGTTCATAAGGAGTTCGTCTTCAAGTAGAATAAATAATTTTTTAAGGTACTTTTAAATTCTAAGCCAAAAGCCAAAGAGGTGGTTCTTGCTCTTTAAGTGTCTTCTGGTGAAGAATTGTGATTGGAAATTAACCTACTGAGCAGTACTTGAGGTCTGTGGATAAACTCCTGAAGTGTAAACAATCAAATGAAAGCTTTTTTATTGCAAAATTGGGTTTACTACTGTTTGAATCTGTGGATATACTCCTTTCCAAAGAGAGCCAGTAACAAGCACAATTTATGAGTTGTCATTAAGTCTTGGTCGCTTTGTTAGGGCACCAAACAGCTGATTTTAAAGTCCCTTGTCTAGGGGTGACCTAACCATAGCTGGAGTTCTTTCTCAGTACAATAACCCAATTGTTTGACCTCACGCAAACTAGATTTTCTTTCGGTCTTGGTAATGTACTTTTGAAATTATGTGAACTGGAAGACTATCTGGAGCACACAGTTAAGAGCTACGTCAAGATATTTCCTATCTTTTTTAAAAGCTAAAACTTTTGTTTGCATACGTTGACTTCCAAAACTTTTGGTCCATATTTGTAACTCAACGCTATATTTAGGTGTTGAAACTGTTTCCTGTCGTCTGTTTTAAAGGATGTCAAAGATGGACATTGATTGAAACTAGAAAAAGTTGGGCCAACTTTTCCAAGTTTTGTGCCCCCAAAAATCTCCAAAAAATTATTATGGTTTGTGCTCCCTGATGAAGTTCATAACTTTACAGGAGCATTTTCAGCAATGATTTCAGCACGGAATTTCGTGTTGCTAGGTGGTATCCAAGCACGTGACCACTAGCTGCAAAGGGCCTATTGACCAAAAACAGGAATATCATCGTGACATAGCCACTTTAAGTTCACTTCCTCTATAAGCAAGGTATTAAATACAATTTCAAGTGCTTTACCTGTTTTGGTGTAGATAACTTTCTCGCTTGGAGAGAAGTTAACGACAGACACCAAAGCGGAACTGGGATAGGAGCATGTGAATATAAACTCTGTGGTAAACTCTCTGGAAATCCCTTCGCTGTCTTCGCCGCCTTCATCACTGCTCTTAACTATCAGGCTATTTTGATAAGTGATTGTGTCTCCTCCGGCGGTGTAGTTAGTCTTGCACGAATCAAGCGGAGTTTTCATCATTAAGTGTGTATCGTTAAGAGACCCGTATTCAGACAATTGGCAGTCATCATCCTTTAGAGTAACTTTGTCGAGGTCAATTTTGACGATTGGTGCGTACTCCAGTGTAACAATCATTTTGTCTTTTGTACACTCCACAGTCAATCCTGCAAAACAAAACAATTATGAGTATTTCTACTAGAGCAAGGTGTTGTCTTAGGGCCCTTTTTGCGATCTTGCAGCTCTCGGAAGGCCTCACGGGACTGGTTTGCAACCGGTAGGAAAACCAATAAACAAACAAAGTTAACAATGCAATCTGGGTCCAATTTTAAAATTAGAGGATCTGGCCCCAGTTGTTCATAAGGCGGATAGCGCTATCCGATGGATAAATCTTTATCCAGTGGATAAGGCAATTGGTTTCCCAAACAGTTAACGCAATTGGTTTCCCAAATAGTTATCCGCTGGATAGTGATTTATCCGATGGATAGTGCTATCCAACATTTGAACAACCGGGGCCTGAAGAGCTGCAAGGCTTCTGGGACCTTTTTTTCTTGTTAAGGTACAGCATTAAATTATATCAGCTATTGAAAGTTCCAACTAGCACAAAACATAGATAAACCAACACCATACAGGACAAAAACGGGAATTGCCTTACCGAAGCCCAGACATTCTTAAGTGGTGTAGAGAATAGTGTGCAGAACTGTCCAGCCACATGGTCGAAGCTGGTCCAAGCAGGAGGAGATTCCGTAATAAACGCCTTATATAAAATCTCTCATAAGATCTGGCAGACAGGAGAATGGTTCATACTATGGAGCCAGTCTCTGATCACTAACCTTTCCAAGAAAGGTAACCTAAATCAGTGCAAGAACTATCGCAAAATCGGCCCGATATACCACCCAAGTAAAGTCATGCTAAAGGTACTGTTACAATGCGACTACTGTAATCGGGGCCACTTAGACAAAGTTGATCAATCAGATTACAGGAAATAACAGTACATTCCAAGAAAGTTGGTTGTGGGCCTATCAGCAGTTCATAAAGAAACAATAAGTTACTCGAAGCACAAGATTTAATTTTTTTTTTCTTTTTCCTGTCAAAACTTTACAAATAACACCCAGGAGGCATACTTGTTTGACACAAGCTGTTATTTTGTCATCTACCATCTATTTCTTCGCTACCATTCCCGCGCTTTGCAATAACATCACGACCTCAAGTCCAAAATTTAACTAACGTTTACGTGTTTTCCCTGCGTCATTAGAGACCTTAAGATACCCCGATATCGGTGTCATTTACCCGTCGTAAAAACTTCATGTGCGTGACTATTTCGATTAAGATACCCGAAGAACAAGCACGCAAAATTAACTTTGTACATGCTTATGCATACAAAATCTTTCTTAACAACAAGTCGGCAAATAATTCATTCATACAAATTGAAATATCATAGAAAGTCTGAAGTCCCTCGACCGAAAGCTTGTTATCGCAAATTGCCATTTGATCAAGGATTTCGATCAACAGTGACTCCCATGCTAAATTTTTTGCTATTCTTTGAAATCAAACGTTCGAGATTCCCCCAAATGATCGATGAAATCGTTTCAGAGTTCAACCTGCACATTTGAGGTCCAAAATCAATAAATTTTGTTTTCTTTACAGCTAAAATTCAAATTTGGCAAAAATATTTGCAGACTTGCAATAACATTGCCAAGGAGTCATACAATTTACATTTGTTGGTCTTAAAAAACTCGTTTGTTTGTAGGACTTGCAGCTACTCGTAAATCTTCTACTGGTAAACTGGTGTCTACCCCGGAAAAACGGCTGCTTCTACCGGGTAAGGTCGATGACGTCACCACAAAATGAAAAAAACATGGCGCTACCCGTTACCCGTACACCGATTTCGGGGTATCTTAAGGTCTCTATTTACTCAGACTTCTCGGGAAACATGTACTTTCTTCAGTCGGCTCATAAGGTGCCGTCTGTAGGTTGCAATTGGTTGATTTCGATATGTGCTATGTTGTTGATTTCGATTATGATCGATAACTTTCTCTGGGAATCTAATGTTGTTTTCCTGTAATACGGTTGGTCAACTTTGTTTAGGTGGCCCCGGTTATAATAGTCGCACCGTAAACAGGCTAAAGCCTCGGGCAGAAACAATCACCGAGGGAGAACACGAAGGCTTCATAGCAGGACACAGTACAACAGAACAGATCTTCAACCTTAGGATACCGTGTGAGAGGTACCTCCAACATCAACAATACCTCTATCACGTCTTTGTTGATTTTAAAAAGGCGTTTGATAGAGTATGGCACAAAGCTCTTTGATCTTCTATTACGCTTTTCAACATTAACGCCAACCTGATCCGAGTCAGAGAGAACCTCTACAGCAAGGCCACGAGTGCAGTCTACCTTAATGGCGAAATAGGAGACTGGTTCAGAACCACAGTCGGAGTCAGACAAGGCTGTCTGCTCTCACGGACTCTTTTTAACATCTTTCGCGAGAGAATTATGACTGAAGCGCTGGAAGATCACAAAGGAACAGTTAACATCGGAGGCAGAACAATCACCAACTTACGTTTTGCCAATAACATTGATGGCTTGGCAGGAAAAGAGGAGGAACTAGCCTCTTTGGTGAATCACCGTGAAAAAGACCTATTCACCCTTTGGAAATTACCAGAGACCAAACTGACGACAAACAACACAGATGGAATCATAATTGACATGCGGGTCAACGGCGGACGATTGGGCGAGGTTGGCCTCGGTGCAGTGGTCACGGATCAAGGTTCCAAGCCTAAAGTACTGTCCAGAATTGCACACACAACAGCAGCACTAACGAGACTGAAGACCTTGGAAACGACAAGTATATCTCTCTTAACTCAAAGATACTCAAATTTATTCTGTTTGTCTCGGTTATGTTGTACTCCTGCGAAACCTGGACATTGACAGCGGATATCCAGAAAAAAGGAAGTCAGTGACACACAGAGAGACGGGGAGACGAAGCATCCAAGTTGTCATGATAACTATCCCTGGATAAGGAATATCGGCCTGGTAAAAGCTCTGTTTTACTTACCATCTAAAGGAGTTGTTGGTGCGTCTGTGGGTTCAGAAGTTGACGGTGCATCTGTGGGTTCAGTAGTTGTTGCTGCAGCTGTTGTTGGTGCATCTGTGGGTTCAGTTGTTGGTGCAGCAGTTGTTGGTGCATCTGTGGGTTCAGTTGTTGGTGCAGCAGTTGTTGGTGCATCTGTGGGTTCAGTTGTTGGTGCATCTGTGGGTTCAGTTGTTGGTGCAGCAGTTGTTGGTGCATCTGTGGGCTCAGTTGTCGGTGCAGCAGTTGTTGGTGCATCTGTGGGTTCAGTTGTCGGTGCAGCAGTTGTTGGTGCATCTGTGGGTTCAGTTGTTGGTGCAGCAGTTGTTGGTGCATCTGTGGGTTCAGTTGTCGGTGCAGCTGTTGTTGGTGCGTCTGTGGGTTCAGTTGTCGGTGCAGCTGTTGTTGGTGCATCTGTGGGTTCAGTTGTCGGTGCAGCAGTTGTCGGTGCATCTGTGGGTTCAGTTGTCGGTGCAGCAGTTGTTGGTGCATCTGTGGGTTCAGTTGTTGGTGCAGCAGTTGTTGGTGCATCTGTGGGTTCAGTTGTTGGTGCAGCAGTGGTTGGTGCATCTGTGGGTTCAGTTGTCGGTGCAGCAGTTGTTGGTGCATCTGTGGGTTCAGTTGTCGGTGCAGCTGTTGTTGGTGCGTCTGTGGGTTCAGTTGTCGGTGCAGCAGTTGTTGGTGCATCTGTGGGTTCAGTTGTCGGTGCAGCAGTTGTTGGTGCATCTGTGGGTTCAGTTGTTGGTGCAGCAGTTGTTGGTGCATCTGTGGGTTCAGTTGTTGGTGCAGCAGTTGTTGGTGCATCTGTGGGTTCAGTTGTTGGTGCAGCAGTTGTCGGTGCAGCAGTTGTTGGTCCATCTCCCGATGCATCTGTGGGTTCAGCAGTTGTTGGTGCAGCAGTAGTCTCATCTGTTGGTTAGAAAGGAGATTTTTTGGGCAATCAAGAAGGTCTGAATACTTCTATAGGATTTGCACCTTCCCATTTTGAGAAACTGCAAATGGAAATCTTAAATTTTTGTTCCAGAAAAAAGCGTTAAGGTGTACGTTTCATCAGTGTGCTTACTTGATGAATAATAATGTTGTTTAATAAAGATTAAAATCCCTGCGCAGCGTAGTTACTTAATGTTTATTGGAAAATTGTAAAATCGACGCTGTTGACAAACGTTCCGGCAATGCTGCCTTCTTCAGGGTAAAAGACTAAATACCATTAAAAAGTTCGTTAAATCAGCGCACGTGCCCAATTGCATACTCGCGCGTTTATTGTGACTGGTTAAGAAAATTGGCGGGAGATTTTTTCGGCCATTCACGATCAAGAGCTTTTTCTGCGCCTCGTTCCCAGTCGTCCTCACCTGTAAAGCTTGTCAAGAGAATTTGCGCTCGGTTCCAAGCCTCTTTCGCTCTTTCGAATAGTGCGAACTGGCCTGGGAAAGAGGCTGATTTCTCGTCACAAAGTAAAAACCAAAACGGTCAGGAAATTGCTGAGAACCACTCTTGTGCTAAATAAGATATGAATGGAGCAAGTTGAAAGGATGAAATAACTCTTCGGATTTTTGTCGATTTTAAAACTAAGAAGTGTAAATATCTCGAGGGTACTCCATTATTCAGCCTAAAGGGATAAGTGCTGCGTTTTTAGGGTCTTGAGTCTTAAACAGGGTATACAATTTCACATTAAAAAGAGTGTCTTTTTCGGCCGGAAGCATTTAAAACAGTGTGAAGGATTGGGGATGAGCGGTCTGCACATGTGATACCAACAATATCTTTCCAAAAAATCCATTTGGCATTTCCATGATGTTACTTTCAAAAATTATTTATGTATTGTGTTGCAAACCGAAATATTGGGTAAATATAATTCACCATTTGATTTTTGTTTTCTCTCCTTACATTTTTTCACTCACTGTTCTTGCCGTAAGGATATAGAGGTTTACTGTTTTATTAATTCCGTAAAATAAGGTTTCATGTCTTAAAGGGTAGCGAAATGGACTATTTCTGTCTTACTGCACTTTTCACAAACATGCGAATTCTGAAGTTCAAAAGCCAACTGACGATTGCGTTTTTCGCTGCCGTCAATCATCTTAACGGACCTCTTAGGAAACAAAACTTTACTTTAACGGGTTTAAAAGGTCATGGTTTGTGATTTGTGATTAGTGGATTTCGATCCGTTTTGTGTGTTTCTGTGTTTCAAGGTTCGTTGCTTGTGATCGTAATTATGATTGACGGCTGCGAAAAACGCAATTGTGAAGGCGGCTTTTGAACTTTAGAGTTCGCATGTTTGTGAAAAGCGTAGTAAACAGGGTCAGGGTTGGAAGACATGGGAGGCACATCTCTACCCGCCTTGCATCTTTAACCCCGGGTCAATATGTATATTATTACCTTGCGCCTGAACTCGCTGTGATCCAATTAAGACATCTGCAAGAGATATGAACATTAACTCATTATCTGTTTTTACTGTCCCCCATCAGGAAGGGCGAGCGGCTGAGGACTTGGATTGAAAAGTTTAGCTAAGATTAAAACAAAATGGCCTCCGTGCTGGAACCGTCTTGCGCGGGTTTTTTGGCGCTCAGAAACAGCGTTCTAATTTCTTCTGACGTGGCTAGCCGGTAGGGATGTCTCTATATCTAGCGGCGAGGAGCAGGCTACGGCCTTTGCAGGACGCGCCGGTTTTTTAGGGCAAAGGGAGATTTCGAGGACGCGAGCGCACAACACGAGCGGAGAAAAGGATTCAACGTGGACAGACTGCAAATTATAGTAGTTGCTAACTACGTGTCGTAACTGTTCATCAGTAGGATGCCTAAAATGTGTGCAATTCCACAATTGGTTTCGGGAACATTTTAGGTAGAGCCACCCACAATGTAAGCACAGTCACGGACAACACATATAAGTGAAGAAAATAACGCAAAGGATAAGAGACTAGTACCCCTCTCTCCGTCGCGTGTTTCCCTCGCGCGCTCTTTCAAAACTAACCAAAGAGAAAACTAGCTGGCGCCTAGGCTAGACGTGGCATAAATACGCACCCTATGGCGTCTCTATTAATTAACCTGAACGCCTTTGAGAAACGTTATTCATGCTGTTATGAGATACTTACAGAAAGTCAGGGCCAGTAAGGTGAAAATAAAAAGTCTGCTTCTCTCCATTACAGCAATCTAAAGAGAACTAAAGGAAATGTTATAACTCTCGTTAATTGCATTACTTTCTATATATAGCCCGGCATTGAATTTATGCGGCTTTTTGTAATATCTTTGCCGCCCCCGCGCGGTGGACGGAAGGGGGTAACTCACCGCAGTTTTATACAGGCAGGTTCTGCCTCGAGGTCCAACCCCCTACCTTTCTATATACCACCTTTGACAGAAAAGGTAGCCCTTTCGTTTACTTTCTATTAACAAATGGTACCCTTTCACGTATCCCTTTTACGCTCTGGCTATATGGCCGGTAAGCGGTCAAGGTTTTCAAAACACTAAATGACCGGCAGTCCGGTATTTTCAATAAATTTGACTTATCTAAGAATCCCAACCAACCCAAACTATCATATGTCGATTAAGATTGAAAGCGGTCCCGAAATGCTATAAAGATATCAAGTCTAGCGTTTGGTTTACGCTGGGCTCAGAAAACGAAACCATGTTTTGTGACATTTAGAACGTTTTTAAGGTCGACTGCCGGTCAAGGGTTTTAAAACACTAAATGACGGCAGTCCTATATATTCTCAATAAATTTGAAAAATCGAAAAAATCCATCTAATCGAAACTATCACATGTCGATTAAGAAAAGTCAAGCGATCCTGAAACACTTTATAGATCTCAAGTTTAGCGTTTGGTTTACGCAGTGCTCAGAAAACACTTAGAACATTTTTCAGGTCGACTGCCGGTTGTCAACACACCAAATGACCGGCATTCTACCCTGCTAGCAGAGTCGCTTCGATCTTTCCCAGATAATTCGGGAAAGGGGAAAGGGGAAAGAGGAAAGAGGAAAGAGGAAAGCGGAACGCGGAAAGGGGAAGCTGAAAAAAGTTGTAAGTATCACAGAACATGATCTCGTTTTCTGAGCCCAGCGTAAACCAAACGCTAAACTTGAGGTTTATAAAGCGTTTCAGGATCGCTTGACTTTTCTTAATCGACTTGTGATAGTTTGGGTTGGTTGGGATTCTTAGACAAGTCAAATTTATAGAAAATACCGGACTGCCGGTCATTTAGTGTTTTCAAAACCTTGACCCATTACCGGCCATATAGCCACAGCGTCCCTTTTAACTGCTGTAAATGCACTGTCTTTTCGGTAACGACAAAACTGGAGCGTTTTCTCGGACTTTTTCGGAGACATAAAACTCATCTTTTAGCGTCTGAGGCCTTTTCACAGACTGAAAAGAAAGATTTTCCTACCATATACTTCAACTAGTGAAATCCTCACCCTTCTATATACCAGAGGCCGGGTCATTATAGTAGTACTCTCCCCCCCCCCCGTGTTTTGTTGCGGCGTTTTACACTATCGTTGCCGCGAAGAATTTAATCGCTGGAGGAAAGAATGCTAATGACAGACATCTGCCGGAGATTACGTTTCTTCCATCTTGGTAACCCTCCCCCCCTCCGGGGGGGGGGGTACTCCCTCAAATAAGCCATATGGGTATGTGCCGCCCCAAAGAGTATGGTTTTTGCTCCGTTTTGGTCCTAATCGCCTATTTTGGTCTGGAATCGTGTATGGTTTTCGAGGAAACTACGGGAGTGTATGAACGTATTTACCGTTTCCAATTGCAAATGAATAAGAAAGAAAGAGAAATATGCGAATTCGAGAATTCACCAAGAATTCCCCGAAGTACCCCCCGGGTTGATAACCTTGGTAAAGCAAACAAGAAAATAGCGTCTATTGAAAAAGCACTCCAGAGAGTTACAATTACAGATAAAATTAGAGCTACTTATGACCTTAACGAGCCTCGCGTGTTAAATAAATATTTATTCAGACGCATTATGCCTAGGGCGTTGTTTATGGTAAACGTTTATGTTAAATTTATTTCATAATGTATCTCGTTAGTGCACGGAGGGCATTCGATTAATCCGTATTATATTCCCTAATTAAGAGCAAATTGAATTATCACTCTTTATTACTCGGTGAGGTATTCAAAATATCTACAACCCTGAAGAAGATACAAATGTATGGTCTAGTCTTGTCGATAATTGCACTTAGTTTCTGTACATGTGTCCCTAACCAAAGTTCGTCCATTAAGAACAATGGACCTAAGTCCTTTGCAATTGAATCCTTTCAAAGGACTCACGGCGAGAGCTGGCAGTCCTCTGATCCACTGGACAGATATTTCCTGCCGGTGTGTTTATCAGAAGTATTTTACAAGCAAGCAGTTCCTTACAAATAGTACACGAGAACAAAAAACTTAAAATCAAATCCTTTTTTTTTCTACTGCCGATAAAAAGGGTAATAATAATAATGATAATAATAATAATAATAATAATAATAATAATAATAATAATAATAATTATTATTATTATAGTAATATTAAATGGAAACTTCATTTGTCGTTTTGAATGTAGAATTGTAAATCTCGCTACGTATGGGCAATTTACAATTGACTGCTTGAGATTGAATTATTCAAAAATCAAACATTTCATTAAGTATACTTATCATTTTTTGATTATATGATGTTGCTGCTTTTTTTCGATGCCAATGTCCTTCATCATGTCTACGAACGTGGAGCATTCGTCGGAGAAAACGCCGCAAGGAAGCTCATTCCCTGCTAGCAGAGAACTCTCTAGATTTTTGCCTCGTCGTGAGGGACCTCTGGTTTACAAATTTCACACATCTGCAATTTCTGCTCATTTCTTTGATCAAGTTCAGGTGTTTTTTTTTCTTTTGCATTGTTATTAAGGTTAGACTCGAAGCCAACTGGTTATTCTAGAACATATAGACAGTTGGACTGAATTAGGAAAAGAAGATAATTTTCACCAGTTCTGTAATTGAAGGATTCAGAAAACCATTAACATCGGCATATAGTGAAGAAAGAACATTAATTAGGGGTTGAAGTGACTTGGCAATGAAGTTAAGGTTTGAGTAGTGTCTCCAGGTGAAGCGATCAAGGTACTGTTGACAACCAGCAACAATGAGTGATTCAGGATTAAGGCAAACAGGAGCAGTCAGGACTTTGTGATAATCCCCATCTTGCCATATTATTACGTGTAGGAAGGGAGGGTTATAATAATAATAATAATAATAATAATAATAATAATAATAATAATAATAATAATAATAATAATAATAATAATAATAATAATAATAATAATAATAAAATATAGGGTACTTTTATATTAGCTTTTGTTTTCTGGCGATAAAAAAAATTGATGTTATTGTATTTACCAACGGAAATTTCTTTTTCGTCTTCTGCGTGGGAGGATAAGAGATCCTTTTCTGTGTGACATAAGGTCAGTTATGGTTTTGGCGGCGACAACAGCTGAAAAATTCGGGAAATACCATTCTTTTCTTGAGCAGAAATTTCAAATGTGAAAAGAGCTCAAAAGATCAACGTGTATTTCCTGTTAGAGCTCTTGCATGACATCGAAAAAATGGTCTGTGATTATATTGAGTGTTTCCAAACTGACTGCTAAGTGCCGATACACGTCGAGAAATGCCCATGTAAAAATTTGAAAGACAGGATGCCTGAACGAATTGATCTTTTAAAACTTGAGAGACGGTTTGTGTTGTTTCGAAAATCTGGACGGAGCAATACGTTTCTAGACCTGTGTGCAAGCCCCGTGATCTTTGGGTGTTATGGCGCTTACATTCCAAGGTATTGAGACTGGATTGCATAAATCGTCCTCCGGAGAATTAACTCGATAATTCCTAATCCCTTTATGACAATTTGAAACGGAAGTTCTTTAAAATCCATAATATGTCGGAAATGATAGGTCTTTGAAAGAAGCGTGCCATGAGCCTATAATGGTCGGAGTCCATTTTATTTCAAACTCGAAATAATTCTTTATCCTCTCAGCATTTACAAGTTTTGATGTATTGCAGATGTTTGTTCGTGAATCACCGAGAAACAAATTTTAAAGCTAAGAATGCTCCGCAAACCGAGAGTATGAAGTAATTTTTTTTTGCAGCAGTTATATAGTTATTTTAAAAGCTTGGTATTGAAGGTAATTTCCGTTTTTATTTGAATAAAACCGTAATTGGCCCCTCAGGGGCGGATCCGAGGATGTTTTTATCGGAAGGCCCGTCTAAAATTAAGCTCACTGCCGATACGATGTTAAAGCAAATTTCCGCGCCGGTAAACATTATTTCTAGTAAATTAATTTGCGGAAATCCTTTCTCGGGATCCTTAAGTGATAGCAATTTGAACGACAAAGCAAACAGTCGTGAAATGACTTAACGTTTTCGCTGGTCTAATGGACACATTTGTAGGGAGGGGGTAGGACCCCCGATTCATCCACTCACTGTGACATTCTGAGTAGGTGATGAACCTCTTCGCTAATATCTTTATACTGGCAAATAATCAAGATTTCTTTACAAATTAAGATTGAGGGGGAATAGATAGAAGTTAAGCTTGATCATGAAGTGCTTTGTTTTCCGCCCTGTTTTTCTTTCCCCTCCAATAATGTTTTAACTGGAGTAACCTCAAACTATTTCTTAAGGTCCTCAAAATACAGAGCGAGCCATTTAATGAACGTAAGCCCCATATCCAACCCGAAAAGCTTCAGATCGGAAACACGACCGAACTATATCGGAGTAGATATAAGGTTATCGCGAAATATGGAGCTCGCGCGCTCGACGATCGTTATCAGTGAAAACACGGTGGCGTGGATGCGTGCTAGGCGGTGATGGCGTGTGACACTAGGGTGCATGCTGCATCACGAGAAGACATCGATGTTGACCGACTTATTTGCTTAAAAGCGCGCAAGCTAAACGCTTCTCTGATTGCATTTGCAGCGGCAGGTTCATTGGAAGCTGCTAAGCTCAGTTTGTTACTAATAAAAGTCTTACCCACCTTTTACTTGCAGAAATGACGTGGGCGCTGTTCACCGATAATCAACTGCTCCGTTTAAGACCTAAGCGAGAACGAGATGAAAGGAATGTCTCTGCGGGTTTTTATTTTGCGTTGATGGCAACCGGCATAAACGCGCCTTTCTTTTGAGGATCAAGGTTCTAAACATGTGACTCTCGGTGTGTCGGACATGTGCCAGTCTAGACACATATAATATATCAATTTGGTATACGTAAGACTTCCGTTTTATACTGAGCGATGTCTGTGTGGTGTTTCACTTTCTCTTTCTAAACGGGCATCTCTTTATATTGCACAGAGTTATACGGAAATCGTTTCTTATATATTTAATCTGTCTAGTCAGATATTCAAACAAAGTTTTGGACTTCTTAATTCTTAATTTTGTGTCTTAAATCTCGCGATGAAATTACCTACGGTGTAATAAAAGCAGCGTTCTCTGAGGAGTAAGTGTGAGGAGGTCTAATATATTTTTACCTATATGCACACAGGTGTCGCTTAGCGTTACTTGAGGTTGTGCGTAACGTACAAATATCTCCCAGTATATAAAAAACTGCTGTTATTATATGTTGTTATGTCACTTTTTTAGGGCCAGACAGCCACGCCCAGATTGGTCTTCTTCAGGGTTTAATCTAATTTTCCGAAAAGCGTCCCTGGCCTCAGTTTTCGTTTTCACATCGGAGTTCCCTCCGGGGAATAGCACTTTGCTGCCGGGCTGTTTTATTATTATGCTGTAGAGCACGGTGTGATGTTTCAGACTAGACTTTGGCTGAAGGTCTAAAGTGTGACCGTTGGAATGAGAGCTATTGACCATTGCTTTTTATGAGTCAATTAATACTCTCTTAACAGCCCGGGGGTGTGGTGGGGGGGTGTACTTCCTTATAAGAGGCTAATGGGGATGTGCCGCTGGATGGGGTCGCATTTTCACGACTGGATTGACTATAATGGTGTCGCATTTTCAATAGAGTTACTAGAATGGGGTCGCACATTCTAAGAGTTTTTGGGGTAAGACATGACAATTCTTCATATTTACGCGTAAATTACGGTTAGCAAACGTACCAAAATGTTTGTACTGTAGATAAAAAGTAAAGTATTCTTCATTCAATCTAAAAAAATGGGTCAATTCATAAAAGAAAATAGTGACTAAGCAGAGATCGCGAAAATTACACATTTGCCCAAAAGTGACTAAGATGGGGTCTATAATTGGCCACAGAATAGATTATAATGGGGTAGGGGCTCTAAGAGGCCAGCGGCTCATACCCAGCAAAAATTAACCCAATTACCCCCCCCCCCCTCCGCCGGGCTCTATATAACGACGCACATCTCTCTAAGACAAACACATAGTACCAAAGGTGCCTGTCTTAGAGAGAGTTGATCATTTTTAAGAATTTGGACCCTCACAGAGTGACACCGCAGAAAGCATGCAGTTTGAACGGGACCAAGTCAAGATCACACTGCCTGTGTAAAGCTAAAATCACACCCAGTCATGAGAAGTGGAACCGACCTTCCAGACCCTTTCAATTCAAGAGTAAATGATGAAGACCCTAAGGTGGATCTACCCTTTGAGTCTGTGGATGAAATGCTGTGGTGTGACAATTCAGGTGAAACCTCTTCAGCAGTACTTTTACATGGTACTATTTATTTAGCTTATAGTTCTAACCGTCGAGTTTGTGGATGATATCCTTTGGTGTCACCATTCAAACGAAACCTCTTCAGTAGTACTTCCACACGGTACTATTCAACCTCGTCCCTAGGGCTTTTCCCTCATTTTTGTTGAGGAAAAAGCCCTGGGGACGAGGTTGGGTACTATTTATTTACAATGTAGTTCTAACTTTTGAGACTGCTAATGAATTCATGTGGTGTAACAATTCAAATGAAACCTCTTCAGCAGGACTTTTACACGGTACTATTTATTATTCAGCATTTAACAAATAGAATTTTGAATTTTGTCAATTTTTTTTTTGTCCACTGCGTAAAAGAGTTAATAATAATGATAATAATAATAGTAATAATGATAATGCTAATGATAGTAATTAAAAATAGATATTAATAATATAATAATAATGATGATTAGAATATTTACTAGTTCAGTAGTAGATACTTCGGTGGTTGGTTGGCTTCAAAGTGTACACAACACTTTCCTAAGGTGCTTGCGTGATGTAAAGTAAGTCAGTGTGTTACATTGCTTTAGTCCCGCGTACTCGCGAGATGTGAAGTCATGTGGCTTCCCCCAAAAACTGCGACCTGCTATCCGATGTGAGTCTCCGCATAGCTCAGTGGTTAGAGCGTCCTACCGGTATCTGGAAGGTCGTGGGTTGCTTCGATTCCCGCTGGGGCTCGGATTTTTTTCCGAATAATAACAAAGATAACAATAGTTGATTGAGAAGTATCTATTTCGTAAAATCACTGCGGTGTTTTGTTTAAGGCGCCATGGAGGCACTTGATTACATGAAGATTTACACTAAGTCGAACATCAGCCAAGGCAGCCAATCAGTTAAGACCTTTATTTAAAACTTTCAGCTTTCTTAACCACTTCTTATCCATCTTATTTCAAGGAAGCCATGATACATTCTAAGGTGTTTGTAAACTAATAAGTAGATTTGTGTCTGCAGACAAAGGCCTGCATAGGGTTATTCTGTTTAAAGCTTTGTCGTCTGCCATTATACTAAGACGTGCAATTTAATTGGATAATAATAATAATGATAATAATAATAATAATAATACTACTACTACTACTACTACTACTACTACTACTACTACTACTACTAATAATAATAATCTTCGATCAAGACTTCAACTTAGATCTCGGAACTTGAAGTAACTTAGAGTAGGAGTTGTTACAAAAACTGAACAAAATGGATATAAAACTCGGTGAAAATACATTGATAGCTTTATATAATAACAATAAGATTTTATAAATAATACGGTATTCAACAGGCAACCAATGTAATATGTTCATACTTCTTGGTGAATGTTACGATACGCGCTGCTCTATTCCCGGTCTATTTTGAACTAAAATGTAGCTGTAGGCGGTTTAAGTGAACTTTAGGTAGTCCATATGGAATCGCATTACAGTAATCCAAGATGTTGGTAGTCACGAAAGCATGAATAATTGCTTCAGTAGATTCACGATCCAAATATGTTCTTATCTTACTATTATTAGTTATGCTGTAGAAAATCAGATAGTAGTTCTAATTTTTGAGTCTGGGTATGAAACAAAAGGAAGGGTGAACGTTGACCTTTCAAACGAAAGCAGTTCTTTGATAATTATTTCCTATAAAGGCTGTTTGTTGTAGATACACACGTGGGTTTTCCGATTTACCAGGTTTCTAATTTGAGCCCACTTTCGAAGCCAAAGGCTAAAACCACATGCTGAATGCCGCCGCCAAGAATCAAAGGTCATCATGTGAGACATTTGGAATGTGAAGTATTCACGGTCGGTAATATAGCTGGTAAATGCCGGTATTATTTTTCTTGGCATTTGAGCTTTCAATCAGCACTTGTTCATTAATATATTGCCCTATCCATTTCAAACCAGCCTCTCTGATGGAACTGTCTTTTCGAAAGCATCACGAAATCTTAATCTCCTGATATCTCGATCTTGCTAACAAAACCATACACACAACCCGGGGGGTGAGCAGTTGACAGCATCGCCCCATGATGTCCTACCAATTACACCCTCTTAGTCCCTCTTATAACAAACACTTGTGAAGGCAAAACCACAACGACAAACCAGTGAGAGTCAGCCGGATCTTTAGTAGACCTGGATCAGACCATTTCTGACAGAGAAGGTTCCCCTTGGAGTCATTTACCTAGTAAGCACACTGCTCTTCTTTAATTTTAATATGAAGAAATCACTACAACAGGAAGTTTTTCTCGACCATTTTACAGCCTAGGATACGCCTATTAGTCCTTTTCAGTCCATTTACCAACCGACATGACGGGTTTCCATCTCCTTCCATAAACTTCAACCGGTGAATTATTTCCTACCCCCTTTCATTGTCCTGAAGGCTGAAAAAGGTAGCTCTTTCCCGGGGCTCTTTCGGACGGAGCCTCCCTGTATAGGCCATTATAGGGAGTCCCCCCCGGGCCCTGAACACCATATTGTATTGTTGTACACTTCAAGTCAATCATCATATTCAAGAGGGGATGTATATGCTGTCATATTTCAATGTTGTTATAGAACATATATATATCTCTTGAAACGAATGGAATTCGCATCCTCTGTGATTGTCATTATCACGACCGCTTATGTTTTTCCTCAAGGAATTCGAGATGTTGTAATGTTGTGAAATTGTAACTTTAAAATGTAATTTGTTTCCACTTAGATCAATCAAGAACTGATAAGGGCTGATATCACGAACTATAATGTAGCTCAGTACTTGATCGTGCATGACCTATTGGAGCAGGTACAGAGAGCAGCGTAAGAATGCCCGAATTCGACTTGGGTGTCATTAACCGGGCAGGGGGTCTCCCTGCACTGTGTTCTACCCCTCGGGATCGAAAGACTCCCGGGATGCCTCTCAGCAAGAGAGAATGAGCTATTCTCTCTTGCTCTCAGTAAGGAGACCAATGTGGCTGCGACTCAGGCTTTTTGGACCCGGCTAGCCCGCTTAGCATAGAGGCAAGGCGGTTTTGGCTGGGCGCACAAAGTGATAAAGTGGGGCGAGGGCAGAGAAACCGCGAGGAGATTGGGAGCAACAAGAGGTTTTTATTTTTTCGCGGCTTCGCCACTCAGTAGTGCGTCGGACAAAACCGCCATGATACGCTGGCTAGGAACCGGTCTCAAAAGATACCAAAATTGTGAAAATAGAATTGATGGGTCTATATACCGTCAACTCTCTCTTTGGGACCGGCACTGAGTGTCCGTCTTAGAGAGATGGCTGTCTTATAAAGAAAAAATCTAGGTGTCTGTTTTACCGAGGTGTCCATTAAGAGAGAGTCGACTGTATATCTTCAGGTGCAACCCTAAACGAGATCTCGACAGCAAAGAAATTTGATATTTTGCCCGGAACATTCAAGATGAGATCATCCCTAAGCGAGACGACGTTTCGTTGATGTGGGAACCCCCCCCCCCATCTTCCCTGGCCCCGGTAAAGTCTCTTGGAAATGCACTGTACTCTTGAAAGACGGGCCAGAGAAACCTACAGCAAGCAGTTCCTTTGGTTCATAGCCCGAGAGGAGACTTCAGTTTAGGCTTCTGGGAAACTGCCCACTACCGCTCCTCTAAGTCAGCATTTTTTACACTTAGTTCTCACTTAGGGCAAAATGTTGGGTTAGGGGAGGGGTAGGTGGGCAGCTTCACCAGAAACCTTATTTGATTCGACTTCCGTATGAAAAAAGACGGGTCTCGTCTGGAAATTAGAATTAAGTCCTCAAAGTGCACCAATCTGGGCATTTGACCACAACAGTATGACGGGATTCGTTATCTCTAGTACAGTCAAATCGCACTTTACGGATACACGCTTGATTTGCGGAATACCTCATTAACCCTTTCACCGCCAGAGTGCTTGATGGAGTTTTATAGGATGACTCTAACTTTTGAGTCTGCGGACGAAATCCTATGATGTGACCATTCAAATGAAAGCTCTCTGCCTGTCCTTACACATGGTGCTATTTGTTTTTCAACATTTTACAAAATGAAATTTGCACTTGGTCGAAATTTGCCTTTGGCTACATTTGGCAGTCAAAGGGTTAATGCGGACTGTTTGCTTTGTCCTTGGGGAAAGAAAGTCCTTACATTTTCAACCTGGTTAATAAGGACACCCAATTATTACGGACATTTTCTATGGCCTCTTCAGTGTCCTTATTATCGGGGTTTGACTGACAACTTAACTTAAGACGGAGTCCATTAGGAAATTGAGTAATTTTAATTTTCAGTGCCGGGGACAAAAACCTTGTACCAGAAAAATTTAACAACGTCGCACTATATTCTTTTTTACACTTTTCAAGGGCTATAGATATAATTAGTTATCTGTAATAACACCAATGACAATTTCTCATGGGAGCCTGAGAAAATATATGTCGATATATTTCACAAGAAATGTGAAAACACAGATAAAATTCTGAAAATTTCATGCGTAAGATGTCATTTTGTGAAATTTGATATTTATTTTCTCGGGCTCCCATAAGAAATTTTCTTTGGTGTTAGTAGTACACCTTGTTATTACAGATAACTAATTACATTTATAGCCCTTGAAAAATGTGAAAAAGAATGCAATATGCTTAAAATTATTCTGGTGCAAGGTTTTTGTCCACTGACAATTAAAATTACTGAATTTCCTGATGGAGTCCGTCTTAATGGGTTAAAACGCTGGCTTTTCCTGTCCTTGCTGGAGAATCCCCAGTCTACAGTAACACGTAAACAATTTTTGACGACTTCTTAAACACTCTACAAGAACCTGGAAAAAGTGTATAGGTAGCAGCTTCTTTTCACCTAGAAAGTTTTTTTTATTGCAACGTTTTTCTACAACATTTGATTTTTAAAAGGAAAACCAAAAATTTGTAATATGAACTAAATAATATGAAATACAGACTGGTTCATCAAAATGTTTGTAACCTGAAGCATTTAAAAATATTGTTAAAAATGTAGAACCTACTTTTGAAATAACTTGATTAAAGTGAAAGCTTAATGAACTCTCCCCTTTGAAACCCTTCCACAAAATGTGTTTTACGACGCTGTAACGTTCTCTTAAATTATATAAATACTTTACATTTACAAGATGGTGCACTCGTGCGTTAGTCCAGTGCATTGCCATTTTAAAAATGCTTGGTATAATTTTCATTCCATATAGATACGGTAAAACGTTCTCATCAAAATTCTGCCAAAAGGCTCTAATCTAAATATTCACCAGTTTTGAATTAGATTATTGTTCTAAAGAACTTTTTTTTATAGAAAACATCCGTTTTCCTCGCTCTTTGGGAAAGGACATGGACAATACCTCGCGAAACGTCCCCAGCGGCGAAGAGCGAGGAAAACGATCCATATAAAATAAATTCAATTGAAAGGACATGGACACTCACAGCGTTGTTAAAATGATCCATATAAAATAATTAAATTATTTCAACACTCACTGAAATCTGTCAATTGACATGGTCTGGTTTTATCATTTTTAAAATGAAGTGTTTGCTTTCCCATAAAAAATGTTTTTAAAATATCGCGTGAGAATATTAGCGTGCAAGAGGTAACAAAGGCCCCTTCGACACGAATCCAGATAAACTACTCTCCGGGATAGTCTTTTCGGACTCGACGGATTTTTGGGAATGAAACACCGTGTAGAAACGGGTGAGGATGTGTTGGAAACACCAGAGGTTCAGCTGAATTTTGCTACCCTATACCAGAATAAAATCAAATCATTTTAGAGTAGCTCTTTTTCAGAAACTACTGAGGTCACTAGCACAGTCCAGCCAAAACAAAACCGATTTGATTTTTTTATATTTTTGAGTGGCAATTCCGGTTTCCTGGTCACCCTTCAACCCCATCCCAGGAAAAAACTCTATTCTTGAAAACCATATCCCAGAGTAAACTTCTTGAAAACCATAGCCTTCACAGTGGCACACACCTATATAGCCCAAATATGACAGTACCCCCCCCCCCCGAACTGAAGCCAAATGTTTTCCAATTCATGTGGATGGGGCCTAGAATCAACCTCTTGGCTGATAGACACCTCATGTACGGCACACCAAATCTACTGGCAATTATGATTTTTTTTAAAAAAGATCCAGAACATTTCTTCTACCGCATAAGAAGTAAGTACCTAATAGAGCCTATATTAACGGTTGTTTTCAGTGTTAAACAGCCCAAAGGTGTTTCAGTATTTCTATCTTCTTCTTGCACTATCTCTGTTCTCAATTTGCGCAATCTCGAATCCCCCATCATCCTCTTCTTCAAGAGTGAACTGTACCGGACCGTACTTTCGGTCCCTGTACACCTGAAATGATGACGTACTTCCGGTGGTCCATGACGTAGGAGGAGAAGGTCGCGATTTTCGCTCGATATCAATCTCTAGTTCAGTAGTTGTGCGACGCTGTTGCACGTCAATATCCAGTGTAGTGGTTGTCTGTGGGCTAACCTCATATTCCATGGCTGTGATCTGTTCCGGTATGTATTCCACTGTCGTCTGTGGCTGGAATTTCATTTCTGTTGCAGTGGTTTGAGGTGTAAAACTGTAGTCAAAACTTTGGGTAGGACTCAAATTAATATCCAGCGTTGTAATCTGAGGTTGAACATCAATCCCCAGTGTTGTGGTTTGTTGTGGTCGTCCTTTGACATCAAAAGAGAGGGTTGAGGTTTCTGTCTGATCCTCTGAATCTGGCTGCCTTTCTTCCAGCTGTTTCTTGCACTGCTCGTAAGCTCTATGACTGAGGACTAAATCATCTTGCAAGCTTTGAATCTCAGCCTCAAGCTCTTCAATCCGTTGCTGCAAGGTGCTCACCTAAACAAAACGTGGTACATTAGGTATATTATGGTTAGTGCGGTACACCAAGTTCAGCACTGAAACACACACTACCAACTCCGCGGAATGGCCAGTTCCTTACGTATGTGCTTACTTACTTTAGTACACTAGACCCTAGATAAGGTGGCCGTGGTTTAAGCCCTGGCTGGAGTCATTGTGTTGAGTTTTGGTCAAGACACAAACACACTTAAATCCCACAGCACCTTACTCCACCCTGGTGTATAAATCGGTTAAGGCGAATTTTATGTTGGGGGCGGGGAAGGGTAATCCTGCGATGGACAAGCATCCCGTCTAGAGAGGGGTAGTAGAATTTCCGGTCGCTTCGTGGAAACCGGGATATGCTTCGGCCTGATGATGACTGGGTCAGAACGCAGAACCTTACATTAGGTAGAAAAAATACCAAAATACCGAAACTCAAATTTATAATTTTTTTTATTCAACATGACCCATTATTCATTCAAAATATTTCGCCGTTCCTGACTGGCTCCAATTCCCCGGCTAATTCTTCATAAGGAAAGGGCGCTTACCAAATTTGGAAGATGTGAGCAATATAACATCGATTCGATGGTATATTTGATTGGAAAAGACGCTGCCTGGGCAAAAGTGAACTAAACAATGGCTTTCACGGCTTTTCGAAGACGAAATGGCTGAACTTCTGCCTTGGACTGAATGGAAGAAATGAAAGAATACGCAAAACATACTAGGCTCGATGGATTTTATCTACTTTTTGAAGAGTATCTGCAAGATTAAATACCTGTTTATACCCTGAAAACCGAGAAATAGGCCAAAGTTTTGAAGAAAGTCTACCAGGAGGTAAGCTTGTTAAGAACTTGTAAACATTTTGAATGAATAATAAACAATAATTGAATTCGACTTTCGTATGATGTGAAGAATTATGCAGATCTCGGAGAACGTTATCCACCTCGGCCTTTAGCCTCGGTGGATAACATTCACCTTCGCATAATTCTTTACATCCTACTCAGCCTCATTCAATAAATACTAAACATAGAATTAGCCAAGCCTAAAAGCGGAGCTCTTTTTAGAATTTGAGAGCGCTAAATGAAGATATTAGTCAAAAGATTTCTTTTTAATGGCCATATAGTATAGGGTTGTATGCAGAGACTCAAAGGTCAGCAACATCTCGTACAGCTCTTAAAAAAAGCATAGCAGGAAACCAGGTAATTGTTATTAGAAAGGTCTCACTTTCAATTAGAACTGCATATACACCGCATACAGTAAACACCCGCTAATAAAAACGTGTGCATTAAGAACCTGGTGGCAGAAATTTGCCACTTTAATACCCAAAATACAAGAACCTGTTTAGCCAAGCAAGATCAAGCAGGTTATTATATGTGGCTTACAGTAAAATTATGATAAACAATTTAACAAAGTATAACGAGAACATACTGTACTAAACTGTTTTTATATTCGGTATAAACTACTTAAAGCTACACGGAAAGGAAAGAACTCGAAACAAAGATTTGAGGTCACACCTGGGAAGATGGCCGCGTTCCAACCGACTATGCCAATCCTTGCTTCAGTCATTAGGCGTTTGATAAACTATTTTTAAAGTAAGCACTCTGTTTAACCGTCCTTTTCTATTAAACAACGACACACAAAAGAATGCCAATTATGAAAAGGGACGATAAGGCGGACAGCTGTACTTAGGAAAATGAGTCAAACACTTTTCAATTTGACCCAAGGACAAATGGTGTACTTAGAGGATAAAGAAGATTGGTGTAATCAAATAGATGTTACTCAACCTGTTCGGCCTTCTTCTCGCGATCAAATTCTTGTAATCTACACTCCTCTCGCTGGTCTTCAAGCTCTCGTTCCAGTCTCTCCAGACGACTCTGCCTGGCTGTGACGTCATCGTTTGCATCTCTGAGTTTTCTTAAAGCGTTCTGCAACTCAATTTCCATTTTTCTGAGTTCAGTGCGTGTACCACTGATTTCTTGTGATATCTGCTCTTTTTCTACAGCTCTGGAATCAAACTCACGTTCAACAATTAAGAGTCGTTCTTTCGCTATACTTAGTTCATATTCCAACCGTCGTTTCTCCTCCTCTAAGTGTTTCTTGGAGTCCTCGCACCTTAGTACAAACAGAATTGAAAAAGCGCTCAATAGAGATCATTAATAATTCAAAGAATAGAATACTAATAATAGACTAAATTTTAAAGTCCGTGGTTTAGACCTGAGTTTAAAACCCTTTAATTCGCTTTCAAAATTCTTCATTGTTTATTCATTGTTTTAGCTTTATCCTCAGCTTCAGGAGGCATATAATCTTAGGAATTTAAGTTTGTGTAGCCGTTTAATAGGAACTGAGAGATGTATTCTATCAAATCTAAAACCATATGAACAGAACATCTATATGTTGCTGTTAACCGAAGCTTTTTTAAAACTATGTTTAGCACCTCATTCCATGGTCGCAGTAGTTGTTGTACTTAAAACATTAACAGTTTAGAATTTTATATAGGGAAATCAAAGTCAGTTGTATAAAACGACAAGTACCTTTGTAGTTTGGTCTTGTAATCTCCGAGGTCAAACTCCAAGGATTGTTTCTCCTGAATCAGAGTTTGTTTCTCAATTTCTATCCGAGTGTACTTCTCCTTGATGATCGTATACTCATAGTAAATCTGGTCCTTCTCTTTCTTCACTTGTCCTACTTCATCAGCCACACCTTCTTTCGACATGAGCTGCGATTTCAGTCTTTCAATTTCTCGCATAAGGTCCCGGTTTTCTTCATTAAGATTGAACCTCTCAACTCTCGAAGACTTAATCTCTTCTTGCAACAAAGTCTTCTCTTTTTCCCAGGCGTCAAGCTCTCGTCCTTTTACTCCAGCCTCTCGCTGGAGTTTCTCCAGCTCTCGTTTTACCCGCCTTAGTTCGTCTTGAACCTCAGACTTACTTAACTTCACTCCTGAAAGTTCTTCTTTGAGATTAACTTTCTCGTTCTCGAGTGAATCATACTCATACTTGTGCATGGACAGTTCCCGTTTTAACCTCTCAACCTCCATATTGGCGGACCTTAATTCATCTTTGACATCTACTACTCCGCGCCGAATCTCTGACATCTCCTCCTTAAGTTTTTCGTTTTCCTCTTCGCATCGAGCCTTCTCTGTTTTAATGGCTGCTAACTTGTCTCTCATTCCTTCGTAGTCATCTTTAATAAGCCGAAGTTCTTCCTCTGCACGAGATTGTTCTTTTCTTAGAGTAAACGTTTCTTCCCTATACCGCGCCATCTCCTCACTCCAGCTGTCTTTATCATCCTTGCTATACGCTAACTCTCTCTTCAAGGTGGACACTTCAAAGTTGAGTGAGCTTATTTGAGCGTTTAGCTCACTGATGAGGCTGTCTTTCTCAAATATAGTTTGCTGATGTTCGTCGATTAAGCGCTCATTCTCAAAGACTTTCTCAGATAATTCAGCTTCGCTTCTGTGCAGTCTCTCGAGAGCCTCCTCTAGCTCATCCCGAAGACGATTTTTCTCCGAACTGGAACTGTTTTTATACTCTTCCAGTTGCCTTTCTAAATACTCGGCATCTCTTGTTTTCTCTTCTAATGTCCTCTGAAGACGTTGCAACTCCTGACTCTTCACTTCACGCTCATCAAATATTTCTTTCTTCTCATGAAGAAGACTATAATAGGACGTTTCGAGCTCTGTATACTTTGACTCCATTGAAAGGATCCTCTCTTCAAAATACGTTTTCTCTTCATTGCTGAAAGAAGCGCTTTTGAGTTGATTAATTTCATGGCGTGTGCTAAAGAGCTCATCTTCAAGATCTCGAACCCTCTTTTCTGCTTCTTCTAACTGTGAACTCAGTCTTTTGTTATCGCATTGAGCTTGTTCGTACATGTTTTCCACTTTGGTAAACTTCCGCTGCAAATCCAAAACTTCCTGTTGAAGATCGGCTTTATTGTCTTGGGCGTCCTCGCGTCTGCTGCAGAGCTCGTCTAGTGCTTTTTTCAATGAAGCGATCTCATTTTTCAGTGCTTCTTTTTCCTGGTGACAATACTGGTGCGCTTTTACCATCTCCGACGCCTTCTTGTGCGCGTCTAAAAGCTCTTGTTGCAACCTCGTCTTCTCTTCTTCACTTCCTCTGCAAAATCGTTCGAGATCTCGGTGTTTCTCTAAGCTCGTTTGAAGGTCAAACCGCAATCTTCTGATCTCTTCATTTAACTCCCAATCCTTGGATCCATCTTGGTAACCACGAAGATCTTGCTTTAATGTCTCGTTCTTTGCTTTGGACGTTTGCAGCTCCAACTCTATATCCGACAATTTCTTCCTTAAGTACTCCATCTCAAGCTGCAGTATTCCATCGTGAACCTCATTCGTTGTGCTGTTATCCTGCAATGTACAGAGAAGATTATGCGCTGATATTTTCTCGTTTCGCATCTTTTCTTTCTCTTCTTCGCATACTTTCAATTTTTTTTCCGTTTCTTGCAGTTCTGCTGATATGTTTTCGAGCTGAAGACGAATCTTCTCCGTTTCTTTGACACAATCGTCACTGACTTTTTCTCTCTCTCGTAGTTCTCCCCTCAAAGTTTCCACCTCATCTTCTAGAAGTACCTTCTGCCTTTTCAAATCTTCCACAGCTGTTTCTTTCTCTTCAGTTTCTCTATTTGCATCATCAACCTTATTTTCCAATTCATTGACCTGCCTTTTAAGGCTATTAACTGTATTGTGATCCTTAGAACTGGCGTTCTTTAAATCTTCCATTTGGCCAAGCAAATCTTCTTTCTCTCTCTTACTATCTTTGAGTTCAGATTCCAGAGTTGAAATATTATCTCTCAGCGCCGCAAGCTCGCGCTGTTGTTCAGACTTTTCAAGCTGTCCGAATTTGTAAGTCTCTTCGGTTTCTTTGGCTTTTCGTTCGGCCGTCTGTGCTTGGTCCTCCCATCTCCTTGCTTTGTCTTTCCACATTTCACACGTCGCCTCTAACTCTGAGACCTTGGTTTGCAATTCTAGAACTTCAACTTGAAGGACATCGCTCTTTTCGTCCATTTCTTGAACCATGGCTCTCGCCTCGTCTAACAGTTTTGTCTTGGCCTGTAGTTCGTACTCCATCTCCGTTACCCTCTTGTGAGATTCAAGATATTCCCCTTCCAGATCTGTCTCCCTTTCACGAATTCTATTGTACGAGCATTCCATCAATGCAAGCTTCTTTTCATAACTCGCCACTTCTCTGCTCAAATCGTTCCTCTGGCTTTCACTTAGCTCATAGCTCGCCTCAAGTGCAGCTAGCTTCCTCTGCGCCTCACTGGCTTCACATTGAAACGTTTCTTTGGTCAGTCTAACTTGTTCGTAGGACAATTCTAATTCACGAAGCCTGTTTTTAGTTTCCTCAATCTCCAGTGAGGCCCTAGTGCTGTCACGATGAGCTACTTGGTTATCTGCTTGTAATTCAGAATTTTTCCTTTTCAACGCTAGAATTTGTTCTTCAGCTTTAGTTTTCTCAGAGACCATTTTTTCGTGGGCAGATCTCAGCGCTGATTCTAGCTCACTTTTTATTTTCATAAGCTGGCTTTCAAGGTCTTCTTTTTCTTTCTTCACGGAGTCTTCCGATCCAAAATCCATCCCAGGAGGTGATGATTCCAGAAGCTGCGAACTAAGGTCTTCTTTTTCTTTCCTTAACATGTCACAGATAAGCTGTGACTCCTGATATGAGGTTTCCAGGAGAAGAACTTCGTTCCTTAGTCTGTCGCACTCGTTTTTGATCTGCTCAGCGGCAGATTCAACATCTATTATGCGCTCTCTACTAGCTTCTAACTGGTTCTTTAAATCTCTGTTTTCATGGTCAAGTTTGCTTGTGCTAAGCTTGGCGTTACTGTGATCCCTTTTCAGATTTTCAACTTCTTTTTCAAAAATTTTCCTTTCCGCACGAAGGTTCTCAATGGCTACCATCATGCTTTCGTAGTCTCTGTACTTGAGCTCATAATCGTGCTGTTGCTCTGCGAGTTTTCGCTGATTTTTTGTTGACTCCAACTTGAGGTTTTCCAACTTAAGCTTTGCCTCCTGAAGCTGGACTTCAAGTTGTTCTTTCTCTTTGGTCTCTCTCTGAAGTTTAAATTCACCCGTTGTCAATTTGCTCTTAAACGAGTTCATTTCCTGTTGCAGTCGATTCTTCTCAGACTCGCTTCTTTGATAAGCGACTTCGAAGTCTGTTGCTTTCTTTTGTGCATCAAAAATATCTTTCTGTTGCTTGGATTCCTTCTCCAGACTCGCAGTCATCGCAAGTTCTAGCTGTGTTACTTTCTGTTCCGCCGTTAAGAGTGAATCATTTTGCATTCGGATTTTTCTTTCGTTTACCCCACCAAAAGCTTCCATTCTTGCAATCTTATTCTTGTAAATAATCAACTCTTGGTCGAGAGCTGTTATCTTCTTGTGTGCTTCAATCGACTCTTCTTGGACATTTTTATCCTTTTGTTCCAGATAGACAACCGTGTGTTCTAGCTCGTCTACCTTGCGTTGTAATCTGCGAACCTCTCCTTGTAAATTGTCTTTTGTTCGGTCGCAATCACTGTGTTCCAGAATGTTCTTGGACAACTTATTATTAAGCTCCATTATCTTCTTTTCTTTGTCTTCCTTCTGAGACAAAACGATGCTGTAATCTACTTGCAAAGCAGATAACGAGCTATTCATTGAAGAGACCTCCTCATTCGATCTGTCTTTCTCCAGAAGAATGTTACTTATCCTGCTCTGTAAATCAGAACTCTGTTGTCTCACAGCCGCTATCTCGCCTTCAAGTCTGCTCTTCTCGCGTTGTGCTTCATCCAGGGCACTCTTCATCTCAGAAGCGTCCCGTTTCAAGGCACCACAGTCCTCCTTCATCTTATTCTTATCCTCAGTAACACTGCTATACCTTGATTCCAAGTATGTCAGCTTTTGCTGTAGCGACGTCAGTTCATACTGTTGATTTTCATGTTCTCGTTCCACTGTTTGATACCTTTCTCTCAACTCATCAGCGATATCTTTGTTAGCTAAGCCCTCTTTTCTGAGCTTTTCGCTTTCGTTCTTTAGTCGTTCAATAGCGTGTTCCATTTCACCTATACTAGCTTCTTGAGCCTCCAACTCTGTTTGCAATTTAGTAATTTCTTCTTGAGCGTGGCCATGTTTTTCCTTCTCATTAGAGAGCTCCTCAGTCGACAACTTTAATTCTTGCTCTAGCTTATGGACGTTAGACTGTAAAGAGTCAATTTTGTCGACCTTCTCCTGATCGCTTTTTCTGTACTCCTCAAACGTGATCTCTTTGTTGTTCAATCCACTTTGCAAACTAACAATATCTTCCTTGTCCTTTGCTGCTCGAGATTTTGCATCGTCTAGTTCGTGCCTTACATTGGCCAGGTCTCTCAATGCTTGGTACAATTCTTGTTCCAGACTGGAAACCTTCTCTTGCTTTTCAGCCAACTCCCTGTTTATCTCCTCGTGTTCCTCCAATGCTGCACCAAGGCGAAGTTCAAACTCGGAACTCTGCTTCATTGCGTCAAACAACTTCTTATCAGCTCCATCTTTATTTTGTTGGAGCACGTCCAAACTAGACCTTATGCTGGTAATCTCCTCTTGCAGACCACTGACATCATTTTGCAAATTCCTGTTCTCAGTCTTAAACATTTCAACAGCTTCGTCTTTGTTCTTCAAATCTTTCATTTGAGATTCTAGGAGAATATACTGTTCCTGGACTCGTCTTTGAAGGCGGATGAGTTCTCCATCAATATCACTACCTTGTGAGGTGAAAATATTAACTTGTTGCTCTAGTCCCTCCTTGATCTTTTCAGTTCGCTGAAGCTGTGTTTCCAAAGTAAATACTTTATTCCTCATTCCTTGGGTCTCGGACCTCAAACTTTCAAGTTCTTCGCGATCTTCGTCAAGTGATGCCCTCGTGAGTTCTAGCGCGGATTGAAGAGACTGGACTTCTCGTTCCAGGACATCACGATCCTCTTGGCTTGAGCGGTAAACATTCTCAAGGCTCACGATTTGCGACTCCAAGACGATATTCTTCTGTTTAATTTGATCTTCTCTTTCCTTTACTTCCACAAAGGTTCGTTCCATATCAGTAAGTTGCCTCCTTAGAGAATCGGCATCGACGTCACCTCTTCGAAGAGCATCCCTGCTTACCTTGATTAGGATGATCAGAAAATTATACAGTAAATAAAATCAGTAACAACAAAGGTATTCTGGTTGTTTTTGGGTAAACGATGTTGATTTCAGAAAGAAATAAATTAGGGTAGAAAAGGTATACACATAAACCAGTTAGTCAGCTAATGGGATCAGTGGCAACTTGTTGTGGTGAGGGACTATGTGGTATGTGTCTACCAATTATTCACTTCACATTTTATTTTTCAGTAACCCCCAAATCCAACGTTTTCAAATTTTCCAAAATTTTAAACACCCCCCTTAATTTTTTCACACTAAAAACTTTCCCAAAAATCATCCAAAAATTTACACAAAATTATTAAACCAAGCACTCGAAGCTAATTGAGTCATTTTTTGATCGAAATAAATCTTGGCTAGATATTTAAGAAAAAAGGGAGAATAAAAATAAATAAACAAATAAATAAATAAATAATAATAATAATAATAATAGTAATAATGCTTTTAACCATACTGCCCCTGCCCCTGCCAGTGCCCCCTTAATTTAAGAATAACAATTGTTCCTAACAAGACATTTAATTTGACCCCACGAAGTATTCCAAAAAGGAAAACAATACTACTTAACTTCACATGAGTATTTCTCCTCGTTCTCTCAGATTAATTTTTTTATGAGGCACCTAATGCATTTACATGTAATTTCAATGAAACCTTGACCCTGGAAATATTGTTTTCTTCAAAGACAAGAGCTGAGTGTTGTCTCTTTCGCTCAGTATTGGAAATTGTCGGTTAAGTCCTGGCTTATTTTTTGTAGCGCTTAGTTTTTTTTTTTGCAATACTGTTAAAATTTACTCGTTAAAACAAAGCTGCTTATGTTTTCATTCAAGCAACAGAACCTATAAACACGCATTTTGTATAGTTAAAACATTATGTAAACAACTTGCAGTGTGTCTCTATTATCGATATTGCCTGCGTGCAGACGTCTCCTATTTCCTTTGTTGCACGCGGAAAAGGGACGTCTGCGTAACGCCGTCGCTAATCGTGTTCCAGCGTCCTGCTGGGTTCCCAAGATCTTGGGAACACGCTGTGATAGGTTGACACACAGTGCGCATTGTTTGACTTAATGCTGATTGGTTGTTATCGAATGTGGTCTGATAATGTATGCGGTGATTCAAATGATTTATGTAAGCGGGGTTTTCTAACCAAAACAAATCAAAACATGTGCGATTGTGTGCTGTGTTTTTCGTCGATCGAAAAGCAGAGCGATCGAAATCTTGTGCGGGGACGCGGAAAATTTAACGTATACGAGGAAATTATTTCTTTACAATTTACTGTGCATGACACATCACATCATATTTGTAAACAGTGTCTGAGAAAACAACAAAAGCGGCGTGGACTTCGCACCAGGCAGGCATTTCGGAGAAAGCCAGCCAAAGAAACTAAAACCTTTACTTAGCCGTAACAAACAGAGGTCAAGAAAATTTAAACACGTTACAACTGCATCTGAAATCAAATCCTATCGGGAACACCCACAGAAGCATAAACCACAGGAAATGATTACTCAGTATGCATGTAACAAACCTGCTTCATGACCTCTAAATGGAAGACTTAGCGCGGCAAAAATGAGACTTACTCAGTCAAAGGTTGGAATGCTACATGCACTGTGTAGTGCTAGTAATCTTCGCGCGAGAGAGAAAAGAAGAAAAACCTCTGTTCAAGCAGACTCTCAAAGTCACGTTTCGCCCGTCTCACGAGCTTATGATGTTTTGTTTGGCCTGTCAACTCTTATTTCTAACCGGATATTATTTCACAATTTATGCAAAATAGAATACCCTGCCAGCGGGACGCTGGAACACGATTAGCGACGGCGTTACGCAGACGTCCCTTTTCCGCGTGCAACAAAGGAAATAGGAGACGTCTGCACGCAGGCAATTATCGATATGGTTCTGTAACTCTATGTTGCTGTATACCTTTAACGCTTCCTCTGCTTCAGAAAGCTGTTGCAGCGCAGACCTAAGGCTTGTCTCTAGTTCCTTTCTCTTGGTTATCAACAGGTCCTTCTTCCCTTCCTTCTCCTTGACACTTTTCTGCAACTGTTCCATTTCCTCTTCCAAAGTTCGTTTGGCTTCTCGTAACTGGCCTACCGACCCCTCCCTTGCATCAAGAGTTTCTTTATACACCTCGCACTGCCCTGTCAACTCAGTAACTTGCCTTTGCAATGTTATTGCATCGTTCTTGTACTTCAACGCACTCTGTTTATACTCTTCAAGCTGGTATTCAAGATTATCATTCACACCTTGCACTTCATCCAGTTGGGTCTTCAGTGTCAAGAGATCATCGTTACACTTATTACCTTCGTCCCGAATCTTTTCCTTCTCCGCTATTGCTTTTCTTAGTTTTGAATCCAGCTCGGTTGTTTTCTTGTGCTGGTCGAAGATCTCACGCTGGAGGCGACCGATTTCCTGTTGAAGGCGATCACATTCATCCTTCCCAGACGCGACATTCTGCTTCAAACTCTCCCGCTGCCCTTCTACGAAAACTTTGCTTTTTTTAAGTTGTCGTATGACCTCATCTCTCTCCTCTACTTCCTTGTTTGCCATGTCAAGAAGAAGCTTTTGTTCAACCACTTTCTGTTCTAGATTCAGCGCTTTATCAAGCGCTTTGGATACCTGCTCATTAGCATCTTCCAAATGCGTGCTCAAAGATCTCCGCTCACTGCATTCATAATCATATTTGTATTCTATGTCAGCTAACTTGCTCTGTGTTAAAATTAATTCTTGTCGTGCCTCTTTCCTTTCTCGATCGCACTTTTTAAACAATTCATCAAGTTCTCGAACCTTTCTTCCCAAGACTTCACTTTCACGTTTAATCTCATTTCCTTGTTTCTTGGACAATTTGCTTTCCGACTCTAATGCGAGAATCTTACTGTTTGAACTCTGAAGTTCATGTTTAAGATCGCTTTCAGTTTGAGCCATTCGTCTAACCAAACTTTCATATTCAAGACATTTTGCCTTAGTAACTTGAACGTCTTTTTCCAAGGCGGATTTCTCCTTCTCTAGATCAACTGTCAAATTTTCTAAACGTAAAACATCATCTTTGTACTTTTTCAATTCAATGTCAGAGTCCTGTAGGTTTTTCTCATTGATGTCGTTTTTGGAGTTACAAACTTCATATTCGCTCCGAATGTTCTCCAGTTCACTTTCGATGGATGCTTTGACGGCTCTCAATTCCTCAATTTGAGAATCCAAGGCTCTGTTATCATTTTTCAGTTGTTCAATGATTACGTGGCATTCCTGTAATTCTCTCTGAGCCCTGGATCCGTCTTCGGTTTCTTTAGTGAGCTTTCTTACGCTCTCCTTCAAACTGAACTTAAGTCGATCTTTCTCTCGCTGCAAACTCTTCAACTGATGTTCCTGTTCTGTATTTCGTTGCACGGCGATATTGAGCTCTTTCTCAATTTCATCTTTGGCGTCCAATGTATCTGTTAATTCCCGTTTTGTTTTTTCGTCTTTGCTTTCATATTCCATAAGTTTCAAACTCATGTCTTCTTGTGCTCCTTGAAGGCTTTCACAGGACACTTTTATAGTCATTCCTTCTTGCCGCAAAGTTTCTAACTCCGTTACCAATTCCGTTATCCTTTCATGCAATTCTTCAATCGTTTTCTCCTTCTTAGACAGAGATTTCTTCAAAGATTCTGCCAAGCCTTGCTGTTCCTTTAATTGGCTTGCAATCTTTATATTTTCCTCTTTAAGTTCGATGGTTTTATTCCTTGATTCATTAAGTTGCTCTTTGAAGTTTGTTCTCTGCGTCTCCAGCCCGCTAATTGTTGATTCAAGTTTTGCCCTTTTGTTGTGACTTGCGAAGAGATCCTCCTCCAGTGATTCCTTCTTCTCGCGTATTCTTGATATTTCTTCCTCATGCTGTGACAAGCTCTTCTCTAGGATCGTAATCTGCTGTTTTAAATCCATCTGCTCACTTTGAGCTGTATCAAGTTGAATGGAATAGCTCGTATTCTTTTCTTGAGCCTCCCTTAGCTGCTCTCTGACCTCTTCCAGTTCTTTCCTTGCTTCTTCATAATGGGATTCCATAACGGAGACCTTCTTTCGCAAAGTGTTAAGTTCACTCTCAAGATCAGAGATTTTGTTCTTGCAGAGATTGAGATCTTTGTCTGCGAGCGTTGTTCTCTCTTCATTTTTCTTCAAAAGAGTTTCCAAAGTGACCACCTTCTTTCGGTTCGCCTGTAATTCTATTTCGATCTGCTCCTTCTTTCGCTGGGCGGCTTCCCATATTGGTTTCATTCGAATGACCTCATCGCTCGTCTCTCTCCACTTATCTTGCAACTTGCGTCGATCGTTTTCCAGTTGCCTGAGATTTTCTTTTCTTTTGCTCACTTCAGAGTTCAAATAATCGTTTTCAGTTGTCAGTGTAGTTATCTTGGTCTTGTACTCGTCGATGATTCTTTCTTTCTCCAAAATTTGATTTGAAAAGTCATTAAATGCTCTCTCGTTCTTCTCCAAGCGCCCTTTTATTACACGCAGTTCTTCCACCGCCTTCTTGTTTGAAACATTCAAGTCTCCTGAATGAAACTCTAAAGTTGCTTTCTCTCGCTGTGTTTGCTCCAAGACAACCTCGAGCCTGCTCACCTTTTGTTCCAGCATCATGACCTGGCGTTGTGCGTCCATTTTGTCGTGTTCACACGTCTGATAAGATCCCTGAAGTTCCGCAAGCCTTTTATAGAACGAATGTATCTCTTCTTCGAGTCGCTGTTTCTCGTGTTCACATAGCTTGTACATGGCTTCCAGCTCTTGGACTTTTTCTTGGTGTTCTAAGATCTCTTCTTGAAGATCGCGTTTATCCTGTTGGAGCGAATCGTTTTCCATTTGATGTCTTGCAAGTTCTTCGCTTGTTTTTTCCAAAGTGGACTCTAGCGTGGAACAGTTTCCTCTGAGTTCTGTTATAGTATTGTCTTTGGTACTGGAATCCTTCCTTAGCACGTCCAAGCTCCTTTGGCAGTCGTAAAGTTGACTTTGTACGGTTGCTAGTTCATCTTTACATTTTAGTAGCTTGGCTCTCACATCGTCCAATTGTTCCTTGTATTGTGCTTTTTGCCTTTGAGTATTGCCTAGTTGACTTTCAAGCTTTGTTGTCCTATGTCGAGTGTTATCCAGTTGTCGCTCCAAATCATCATTCTCTTCCTCGTTTCTCTGGATGGTCTCTCTCAACTCTGACACCTTTCTTTCCGCATGAGTCAGCTGCTGCTTAAGGTCTTCTTTCTCTCGTTCACTGCACTCGTACGATGACTCAATCTCTGACAAACTTCTGTACGTAGCCTCTAATTTTTCCTCGAGATCGTCAGTGTGCCCGATTTTATATCCATAATCTGCTTCGAGCTGAGCCGCATTAGTCTTGACGACGGATAGCTCTTCTTCCAGATCACCGATGACTTTTCGGGCAGCGTTGAGCTGAATTTCTAGATCCTTGACTTTTTCCTGGGCTCTCGCATATGACTCTTCGACAATAGCCAGCTTGTTCGTGACGCGGTGAAGTTCTCGTTGGATTTCATCTTTCTCTGACCTCAACCTTCCCAACGTACGTTCTAGGTCTGTTATCCTATCACCAGCAGAATGTAAATCACCTAGAACAAATTAAACAAACAACATGGACGCAACGCAGTGAGGATGTAAGTCTACACTTTTACAATCCTATAGCCGGTGCACTCTAATCGTACCCAGAAGCACCAACGATGAGGGGATTCCCAGTCACTGCAGACATTACCTTTGCCTATCATTGAAACCAGATATTAATACATAAAGAACAGCAGTTTTATAAAAATCTCAAAGTCTCACTGTAACATAACTATTTAGGCTTTTTGAAATTCGTGCCAGCGTGATTAGCGCGCGAAAAGCAAACACTTTGACGTCGCAACCATGTTTACACACTCTCATGCAAACACGGCTCTCGGCCAATCAGAGCGCGCGTAATATCTTAGTTTTGTTTATAAAAGGACATATTTAACTCGTTGGTAAAGACCAAATTCCCCCCTAGGCCCCTGAATTCGACGAGCGAACATCAGGCCTATAGTCATTATAAATCCTAATGTAATAGTCTAACTGGAATTAAACCGTAGCGTTGAAAGCCTAAATTTAGAACATCACAAATTACCTTCCAAGATATCACTCTTTTGCTTCACAACTTGACCTGTCATCTCGTTTTGCCCGAGCTCTATTCTCATCTGTTCCATCCTCCGCTGCAAGGAATTCTTTTCTTCTTCAAGCCTCTCTATCATATGGCTCTTGGCCAAGAGCTCTTTTCGGTAAGTATCACATCTCTGCTGGTGTTGAATGAACTCCTTCTGCAGATGTGTGTACTCATCTTTGGTGTTCCGCAACTCTTGGCGTACTTCGTCAAGTTGGTCTTTCAACGAGTCTCTCTGTTTCATCACAACCTGTACCTGAGATTCAAACTTACTAATCTTCAGATGACTGGTGCGTACTTCATTCTGATGTTCCTTATGACTTTTATTAAACTCATCTTCCACCTCGTTGACCATCTTTTGAGCATTTCTTAGCTCCTTCTCCATTGCTTCATGCTCTTGTTGCAGGATCTTGTACGCACTCTCCCACTCTTGCATCTTGTCTTTTGCCACTCGCATTTCCTGGATCAGTTCATAACGCTCTGCGTCAAAAGACTCCACATTTGAAGCCGTGTTAACCAACTCCACTTGCATACTCTCCAGCTCCTTCTGTATGCTTTCTTTTTCCAAACGAATTCTTTTGTTCTGCGTCTCTTTAGAGTGAATATCTTTATGATAAATTTCCGAGAACCGCTGCAGTTCTTGAAGCTGTGATTGTGTCTTGTGAAGCTCCTCCTGATATCTTCTCGCCGCATCCCTTGTCTCCATCAACAATTGTTGCGTTTGATTTTTCTGATTTGTTAGGCTCTCGATCTGGCCTTCAAGCTTTGTGATTTTGCCTCGATCCGCTTCTGTGCGCTTCAATTCATCAGTTTTCGCAGCCTTGTATAACTTCTTGAGATCCGAAAGCTTTTTCCTGGCGTCCAATATTTCCTTGGACAATTCCTCCTTCTTAAATTCAGAATTCTCAAATGCGCTCTCAACTCTGTTCTTACTCTCCTGATACTCGAATAACTCTTTCTCAAGTTTTTCGACGGCGCTTTTACAGGTTTCTAAATCACCTTGTAGTTTCCTGTCATGTTCTTGTATTCTGATATAAGACTTTTCCATCTCACCGTTTTTGGCCTCGAGTAAGATCATTTGCTTTTGAAGATGCAGGTTCTTCTCTCGCCAAGAGTCACGGTCATCTTCAAGTTCTTTCATGTGGGTACTCATGTCTGACAGTTGATTCTGAACTAATTCAAACTCAACTTCCATTGTCGTTTTGTCAGGAACGTAACTGGATAAAAACTCTCCAGATTCTTTCATCGCCGATTCGAGGTCTCTTTTAAGTGCTACATTTTCTTTTTTCAATTGCTGGTGGAGGTTCTCTTTAATGTCAGTGTCTTTCATTAGCCTTTCAAGCTTTCTGGATTTCTCTTCCAGATCTCTTTCCACTTTACCAAAATCGGCTTTGCATCTCTGAAGTTCCATGGTCTTAATTTTCAATTCTTCATCATGCTTTCGCAACTCTTGAAGTTCACTTTCAAGGCCACTTATTCTGGTCCTTAATATCATGGTGTCCTGTTGAGAGGAGCGTTTCTCGTTATCATGGCTCGCCTCGTACCGTGAAATGTTTCTTTGTGCTGCCAGAAGCTCTCCCTGCAAACGTTCCTTGTCTTCTTGAATCTTATCACACATATCTTTCCACTGAGCATTATTGTCTTTCATAGAATTCAATTCATGTTGGAGTTTTTCTCTCTCTTGACGCAGGCGTCCACAGTCTTTGTCAAAATCGGAATTTTTCTGTCGTTCACTTGTTAGCTCACTTTGAAGACTCGCTTTCTCTCGCTGACAAGCGGCAAGTTCTCTATTCAGAGTTTCAAAGTCGCGTTTAAAACGTTGGATCTCTGCTTCTAAAAGTTCTTTTTCTTCTTGCAACTGACGCATAGTCTGTTCCCTTTTGTGGATTTCCGAGCTCAATTCTTCGTATTTTTTCTGGTGGACGTACCACTGATTGTCTCGTATCTGGCCGTCGTCTGTCACATTTAATACTCTTCGGTTTGCTTCCTCTAGTTTGCTCAACAGACTTTGCTTTTCGCTTAACGCTCGTTGCAGCTGCTGTTCCACCTTATTGTACTTGTTCTCTAGAACCTTCATATCTCGCTGTACGTCAGCTTTCTCTTGTCGTTGCCTCTCCACCTTCGCTTCAAATTCTCCAAGCTTTTTATGCGACGACAACACCTCTTGTTGTAACTGCGACTTCTGCTGCTGACAGCTTTCGTACGCATTTCTCAACTGACTTATTTTAGTATTTGCTGGAATTAACTCTTGTTGTAACTGTAGCTTCTCTTTTTGGCAAGTTTCGTACGCGTTCTCAAGCTTTGACAACTTCTTTTGCGCAACCACCAAATCATTTTCAAGGTCGACTCTTTTCTGCTCAAGAGACTGTTCAACAATGTCCACTCTAGTATGCTTGTGTCTGTATTCCTGCAATTCACGCTGTAGTTTTTCGTTTTTAAGACGATACTCGTCGTACCTCGCTTGTAGTTCGGTGAATCTTCGTTCGGACGCTAGCAGTTTTTCTTGTAGATTTTCTCTTTCCCGACCTACCTCTGCCTGGGATACTTGCACAGCAGTGCGCATAGATTTGAATTTATCGAGTTCATATTCGCTATTCTCCAGTCTCCCCCGGATCTGCTTGATCAAGTTGTCTTTGGCAACAAGTTCTCTCGAGTGATTTTCATTTATCAGGCACTGCTCACGAAGCTGGATTTTTACTTTCGACAGTTCATCTCTATCGGAGTAAGAATGGGAGCCAATTTCTTCAATCCTTTTCTTTTCTAATTCTCTCTGTCGCCTCTCATTTTCCAGCTCAGCTTCGAGCTTGGAAATTTTGCCCTTGGACGAAATCAATTCGTGTTGGGATTTTCTCTGTTCCTGCAAATACTTATCACTCTCAGCTCGGCTGGCTGCCAGGTCGCTTTTAAGAGTTTCAACTTCTGTTTCCAATGTTGCCTTCGCGGCTTTAAGTCTCTGAATGAGAGTCTCCTTTGACGATATTTCATTCTTCTGTACTTCATGATGTCTCTGATGCTGTAAAAGTTGCATTTGCATGTTTCTAAACTCCTGAATTAACTGCTCTCGTTCTGTCTGCAGCTGGTACTTCTGTGACACAACAGCTTTCTTCAAGCGCTCTTCAACCTCCGTCATCTTATTTCCGAGTTCAATCACGTAATTCTCGTCAACCCGTGGCGACGATTCACCCTGCCTTGGGCTCGAAACCGATGTGAACCGATACGATTCTTGCGTGCTGAGCACATCGCTACGTTTCCCACTTTCCAGAGAACGTATAATTTCCTCATAATGCGACGCAGTGTTTATGAGTTCCTGTAATGTTTGCTTGTCTTTCGCAACACTTTCCATGGTAAACACTATCCCGTGTCCACCCTCCGCAGTTTCTCGGCTGTCGCTTATCGTGCGTGTGATTACAAAACTTTCTTGTTGTAGCTTTAGTTGACTTTCTAACCAGCTCTTATCGACGCGAACCGCGGAGAGCTCAGCTTGTACAGCGCTTAACTTATCCAGCGTTTGCAGTCGGTCATTTTGGGCTATCTCCAGAACTTCTTGTAGTCTGTCATTTTCTTTATGCAACCTGCTGATAGTGGCGTCCTTCGCTTCAATCGAGCCTCTTGCGCATGCGTACTGCTGGTGCACCTGCTCGGTGTTTTGATAAGCCTGGGTTAGTTCCTCCTTTAGTTGTTTAACAGCAATTTCTTTACTTAGCAGCGCGCTGTGAAGTTCTTTTACTTCGTGTTGGCGATAAAACCGCTCAGTTGAAGCATGTCTAGAGTCTTTTGATTCACGGATCGTCTTTATTTCTTCGCGAAGAAGTTGAATTATTTTATCTTTCCCCTCAACCGCAGCCTTTAATTCTAGGTTTTCTACCTCAAGTCTTAAGTTGTTTACTTTCTCTTTACGTCTGTTTTCGTCCATAATAAACCAAGATTTTAATTTGCTCGAGATAACACCGAACCTAAAAAATAATAGAGAATATATTTAATTTGGAAATTCACAAGTGTAGAATATAAAAATCTAAACCGTTTGCCAAGAAAGAAAAATTAATTGAAAACTTCAAAGGCGACAAAATATTTGTTTATGATTTGTTTTAGTTTGCGGTTAAGCGATTGAGAAAAACGCCAGTGTCCTTTCTGAATGAAGCCGCAAGTTTTATGTTTTCATAGAAACCAAGAGCGTCTGGGATTTTACTAGGCCTCGGGGGTATTGTTTACAAGCCGTAAATTCTGTGTACAAAGCGGAGCCTTTGTAATATGCCGGAATATCAAAATGATTCTAATTATATTCCTTATATTGAAGCCAACATGCCTGCACTTAAATGTAATACTTATTAACTGGTGCGTGGAGTAGAAAACCTCGATAGGCCATGACAATATGAACGCTACACAATGTTATTTTTTGCTTTACGGTTTTTCTTAAATTCACTCAAAATAAACCGAAGCAAGAAACAGTCTCACCTCATTTGCCCAAGCCGATATTTACGTGAAAATCAAAAGAGGAAAGACTTAAGTGAATTGTTAGGTGGAGAGGTTTAATTTAATTAAATGACCTGTAGTATGTTTCCTCAGTACTAATTCTTAAGTAAAGGTATCCTATTTGTATAATGAATTGAGCAATTTGGTAAAATTGAAATTGTTTTAGAGTTCAGTTTCTCTGTAAATGGACAATAAATGTAACAAATTGCGAATAAGAAATTTTTTTATCAGTACTGGTCTAAGTTTCTTGAACAATGTTAGCGAATGAAACGTAAAATTGTCCAACGTGTGCTTAAATTACAAAAAACGATTGCTTCACACAGTAAATATTAGTAAATAGGAACGAAAGTCTTGTTTAACTCCCCGCGGTTATATTCGAACGTATTCCTTGGCGCTATCTATGCAGCATCAAACTACACGATATTTAATAGTTTTAAATGTTTTTAAAAAGGTTCCTTAGCTGGTTTTGCAACAAAGAACGAATATCGAAATTTTTCTTGCGAAACTACTAAATGCGATTTATTACAAGGAAAACATTTCTACTTGAATGTTTCCAATTATCTTCCATGCAAATCTTCTCTGTAAAATAAAAGCCAACACTCTGGTTATATTACTAAACATTATCTTATTTTTGAAGTGCTCGTTAAGAAAAATACACAAATGCTATGTTATCAACTTTCTTGGCGTGCTTAAAATTCACCTGAAATTTATTCTTAATTTAATTACACTTTGGGTTTGAATTTATTTAGAACAATATTTAAATTAAACCCGAATAGCTTAAGATCTTTTAGTTTACATAACTTGCGTTGAGCGAAATTTCTCTCGAAGGATTAAAAAGAAAAGAATCCAAAACTTGTCTTTTCTCCGAATGATTGATTTTCTTACTGAGGACCCAGTTCGATTTATACAAATTATATGACAATAGAAATCCTGCTCATCAAAAAATGCCAACAAAAACCTACATACCTATTAGATTCCTTAAGAAACCTCTTCCAATCTATCACATGGTGACATTAACCTCAAAGCACCTAAACGGTGCAAAACTCGCCAACTTTTCTTGGAACAGAAACTGAACCACACTTCTTATCTACCGCTTAATGGAATAAACTTGATATTTCCATTTATTCCAGGTCGTATCAACCGCAAGGTAAATAAAACCAGCACCGTGCGTTTTACCGAATCGTGTCCCTTTTTGTGGCTTTCCTAATACTGTAATTAGCCAATTAGTAAACACTATTTTCCCGCCATATTTGTAAACAGTTCTATTTAAAGGGAGGAAAAGAATACGACAGTATCCTTCTTATCCTACACCTGCATAATTGGCTAAACACCAGCCACGGATATTTTGATTTTTAAATTTTCGTTTGGAGTTCATCCCTAATTCTAAGGAGACGAGGTGTCTTCCCCAATTTTCCTCGTGAATAATACAGCGAGCGAAACACTGCGAACGCCCGTGAAAATTTCCACCGGCAAGGACAGGAAAAAATATGATTTCTTTCGTCCATCCACCCGTTGCAGGAGAGAAATTCACGTGCAGCTGCTGTCTAGTGCCCAGGTCGCCTCGTTTATTTCAACTGTGTGTTAACAAACAACGAAAGGAGATATCACATCTTTCTCTCCGCTCATGGCTCTTCCGTCTTCCCCTTCGTCTTGTTGTCGTGTTAGACTCAGAATCCCGGCCTTTCAAACCAGTTTCGCTATTATCGTTTACAATGTCCCTGACTAAATATCAATTAGTAATTATAATGATGGTGAATACAATAATGATGACGATGATGATAATAATAATAATAATTGCACGCGACAAGAGGAACCCGCAATCCTAATCTACCAGTTTTTCTTACGCGTGCGTCGCATGTATGTACCCAGCATTCGTTTGGACTTCCACTAAGAATGAATGGATGCATAGAACGCAATTTGATCCCGCGCGTTTGGACTTTCTATCACTCGTAAACTTATCACGCTTGTTTTGATTATCTGCCACGGGTAACCTACGCAAAGCACAGCGTTGGTGCAAAAGCGTTTTGACCTTCGATATTACTAGTATTAAAAGGAAACAAGATTTGCCCAATCCACCTTTGAATATCTGTGATTTGTCGTGACGCAAGTTTCGCCACTTTCAACGTAACTATATAGTGGCGCATACGGTGAAAAATCTCGGTTAGTTCCCTTTTCCACTTTATCTTAATTCACCTTCAAAGAGTTATAGATTAATTGCTTTTGTATTTATTTGTTTTCTTTCTCCTTGATCCCGCCTCGAATAGTTTGATTGCTATCTGTGGGATTTAAACTATTGTCTGTACACCTTTTTCGATATTTCAATAAAACTGTTGTTGTTGTAACACAATCGAAGAAAGGAAATTCTGCCAGCAGGGAAAATCTTGGGTGTTTTGAGAAGAAAAAAAAAGTCTTTGTTAACTAATCCTGTTAATAGCACGCAAACTATAAAAAGGGAAATCTACAGTCTAGTTGTTGCTAAAACCGAATCAGATATACTTCTGACGGAATCTGTATCGGGAGTCCTCATTTGCGAACATACCACATATATTTTTCGCGATCAATTCTACTAAGGCAGCTGAAAACTAAATTATGAGTGTCAGTTTTAGCAAATATTGGCTGTAATGCCTGTGAGTAGGTCGCAAGCCATTGGCTTAAAAAATAAATGTGTTAAGCCAAATAAGAAGAAATGACTGCCATTAATTTCGTATGCGAATTTATGTGAAGTAGAACAATCTTAAGTTGCAAATAAGGACGAAAAATACTGATCAGAGTGAATTTCCAATTAAGGAACAAAATATGAATTTTCATAGAATATTAAAATAATTTGAACACGCGAACATGATATTTTAAACAACATGGTCCCGTTTACCTCACACGATATGCATAGAATAACATGTATATATTATATATTGCAGCGAAAATTGGATATTTTCTCCCCCAAAACGGAGGCTAGTAGAGCGGAAAATATGTAAACCACGGTTTTAAGATTTACCTGAATTGTCTGGAGGCGGTGAATTCCCATCGCGATCAATAACGTTGAGTGCTCTTTTACCATCTCGGCTACTTTCCAGACAAATAGAAATGAAAAAACGTTCTTTTCTTTTTCACTCAAATGAAAGCCACGTTTTAAATATGGGCGAGCTGTTGCGCATGCAGCACAACATATATAAAAAGAATTGATCCGCTGTCTTCTGAAGTCAACGCAGAGTTCACGTACCTTGCCTAAATATAGTCACGTGGCATGAGTGAATTGCTATGGGAACAAATTTGGACGGGGCGATACAAAAGATTGAACATTAGAAAATGCAAAATACACGACGTTTAGTAACATAAATAAAGGAGTAAGTGAAAACAAACAGAAACCATCGAGACATAATGTACGCTGTAACCTTTTAAGTGTATCCCCGGCATTAACTAGCTTTTTTCTTCGCATGCAATTTTTGCTTTCCAATTTTGCTGTAAAGGAGCTGAAAAGGTATCTTTAGTGAATGCTATATTCACTTGTACATATTCTGTCTTTCAATGGAACATTCAACGTTCGAATTCTCTCAATTCCTTGTATAACAAACTTACAATGAAGAAACGGACTTGAAAGGAAAAGATAATTCTTTTCTGGCGATTCTACATAGTCTGATTGCGAAAATTTAAGAGTAACCTGAAAATTTTCAATTCAACGTAATTCTGCGCTAGGAAATGGAAAGATTTTATGTCTGATTCATTACGTAGATAGCGTGACATGTCATGAGTTAGAGATAGTTTACTTTAGAGAACAATGTCCTCCCACGATTGCTTTATCCCACACGATACTTTTCAACAGCGTGACGTAGCTAGCGTGACATCTAAACGAAAAGCTCGGCGCTTTTGGCATTGGTTATTACAGCCTAGATATTACAACCCACGCTAACATGAATAAGTAAACAATTCAGGGGCTTTTTAACTCTTGTAGGAAGCCGTTTTAGTTATCTAAACCATAGGCATAAAAATTAAGCACGAAAGTTAAAAAAAAGGCTCACACATTAGATCTTTATTATTTGAAATAAACAGACTTCAATACAACAAGTTGAAACACTTCTACCCGTTCATTTGTACACAAAAAATATGAGAATTCTGCAAATTCGATTTTAGTTTATATTCACATTAATAATGAAAGAGAGTCGCGAATTAAGGATATTTTGAATACCAGTTGTTAAAAATACTTTTTCAAAGATGTATAGCAATGTGTTTTTTTTACTTTTTACTGCGCAGAAAATCCACGAGAAAATCCAAACCCTTAGGTAACAAAATCGCCAAGGTTCGTTTGAACCAGTTACAGTTAACTCGCAGTTTCCATAACACTGGTACAAACGGATTTTTTCTTGGCTTCATCAACAATATTTAACGCTTCTTTGAGCCATGAAACCTCTGTTTCAGATACAAGAAACTTTCGCCTTATGTCTCTAAAATCGGCGCATTTTTTCTCCAGACTGTTCCTTAAGTGCCGATTCTCTTCTTTTAAAGCAACCATACAGTCATGTAAATCATTGTACTTCTGCTTAAATTCTTGAAGCGCAATATTTTGGACCTGGCTTCGATTTCTCGCCTCTTCGAGTTCCTTCTGCGTGGCAGCAAGAACGAACGACAACTCGGAAAATTTTCCTTGGCTATTTAGATGCTCTCTGAAAATTTCGTTCAACTCATGACAAAGAACCAAGAGATGCTCATCCTTGGTCGATTCCATCTGAGAACCTTTCCCGTTTGTTTTGTGATTACGTTCACTCAGGTCATCTCGAAGCTTGTTCACCAGGTCTTTATAAGACGCAACCTCGTTCTCCAGAATCTGGATGCGGTTTTTCTTGTCGGAGTCCAGTTTTTCCCAGTTTTGTAAGGCATTTCTTAACTCGCGGACTTCCCTCCAATATCCTTCCATCTCTGACTTTAACTGCTGTCTTATTTTACCCTTCTCGTGTTCGCTTCTCTCAGTTTTCTTTGTCAATATTTCCATTTCATTAATTGCTTCAACCGCTTGATCATTTGCAATGTTTGCTTCCGTTCTAAGCTTACAAACCTCACTCTGATATTTACCAACAAAATTCCGCAAATTCTCTACTTCCTCCCATTCCTTTTCATGCTCTTCTTTGTAAACCAGAATCGTGCTTTCCAGTTCTTCGACTCGTTTTGCTTTCTCGCATTCATTCTCCTCCAAAATTGCAATTTTCTCCTTCAAAGTCTTCATTTCATTTTCATGCATCTCAGACTCAGATTTCAACTCTTCTTCTAATTTAAATCTCTCAATAAGCTCCTCTTCAAGCCGTGATTTAAACGTCTCTAACTGGCTTTGCACTGTAGCTAAATCTTTCCGAGTTATGTATAATTCTGACTCAAACTCGTCGCGTTCAACCTGCCGTCCACAGCTTTCACAACGCGCTTGCAAATCAGTCTCCTCTATTCTTCCATTTTTCAAAGCTGTTTCATCTCTTTCGCTTTTATTTTCTACGCTTTTCAGAGTAGCCAAACGGTTTAGATCTTCAGTCTCGGTTCTACCGTTTGCAAGCGCACCATTTTCTTCTCCATTTGCGCAAAAATCCCCAACTGCGCGTAAAGTTTGAGAGTTACCATTCATCAGAGGCGACTTCGTAGTCTCGTCAGAGGTATCAAGGTTGTTTAAGTCTTTCTCTTCTGTCTCGACTAAAACACTTTCACCAAGTCCAAACATCTTCTCGGGAGTCTTTATTCTAATGATCTCCCTTACACTCCTGGTGCCCGCCGGTGGTGAAGCTAATCGTATCGTAATATGTGTCATGTCGATCAATTCTTCGACTTTTTCGCGTCTCAAAACACAACAGTAATCCAGAACGCCGATCAATGTTTTCCCACAATTGGCTGCTGTCCAACATTCTCACCCTTTCACCAACCCGCCTTTCTTATTATTACATGCAAAAAACCCTGTAAATAAAAATTCCACATTTTACTATGAATTTAAAGTTGTTTTAGCATAAGCGAAAACGAATCTGAATAGGAAATTGTCCTTACCGATCAACTTTTCCTTATTGCCACCTGTGGCAGCATAATATAAGTGTACCGATAACAAATTTGCTTTGTTGCATTTATACAAGCACGAGCCTATCGCGTTTTATTACGTGGGCATTCTAATTAAAAGAAATTTCCCGAAAAAAACAAATAATCACGCAAGACATTATTAAGTCTAAAACGTCTCATCAGCTACTTCCCTAGAGGACTTGGAGATTCTTTTTGGAGGAAGGCGAATTACCACTTTCGTCTAAAGAGGTGGAACATTTAATCCTGCAGTTTACGGTCCTTTCGCCTACGAGTGGGATCGCTAACGTCCTCTGGCTAACGTTTTGTACGTCAGTTCGTGGATCGAGAACAAAATTCCTCTGTGAAGAAAGATACTCACCCGGTAACAAGAAAAACGTTCTGCTCGAAGTTTATAAAACTTTTTAGAGACTGTAGCTCATTTATTATGAAAAACAACAAATCCAGAATCGCTACCCTTTCTTTCGGTAGCCAACAATGCAGGACAGTTCTGCTTTCACCTAGTTGACTATATAAAATAGGATAGGATAATTTATTTAATGTCAAAGACGTACAGTGTAGGAAGTGATTGCTCAATTTTTCGAGCCAGAGGCTCATGTTAAAAACGCTCGACAATACAAAAAAAATAACATTCGAATCATACACAAAAAATATATGAAACCTAACTACAATAGCCAGTTAAGCTAAAAGAGGCGTCTGCCTAATTCCGTGTCACGGAGTTGATCGTTGGAAACAGGAACTCACTCTTTGCCAAGGTCCTTCAAAGCTTTTTCCAAGGCACTGGTGTTCATGCACGTAAAGGACAAATTTGAGACAAATGCTGACCGGAAATGGCCTCTTTGCTTGCTCAAAAAGACGCAGATTTTATTTCATCCACAAGTCACTGATATTTCTCTAGTTACGTTACAGGCTGATTCAGCCATGTACTGCCATATTGCATTGCAAAGGCTGCGGGTCACATAATAGTATACAAACATTTATCCAGGGCTAAAAGCGAAGCTCTTGTTAATACGCTGATAGTTTGCTCAAACAAAAGATAAAATCGTGTGATGCTAAATGGCGACGGCAACGAGAACGGAGAAAAAAACAATATGTCTAATTCGCAAAATATAACTTTGCGAGTGCAGCATACACTCTTTGCCGTTGTTTTGCAAGACTGCAACGTGAAACCTCCTCTTAGTTACACGTTTTATGCAGGAAATGTAGTATGTGTTCCTGTTCGCTATTTCTTTGTTCACTGCCGCTCATTTTCACCTTAGTGGCCGCTAGAATTTCTCATTTTCTCCCCGCCGCTATAAAATTTTCGTGTTTTTCTTCCTACAAAATTCATCCCCTTTGTTTTTCATCTCTCGCTCTAGCTCTTTCTATGTCATCCACGTCAGTGTAGACATTAAAACTTGGTCCGAAAAAGACTCAGCTTCGATGACTGCCAATTCATCTTCATATGGATGGCGTAGATAATGCTGGTAGCAAATGTGACATTTGATATTGGCGTACATTTAGGGGGTGGACGGACGCACGTGATTACTAAAATTTCTCGCATCTCGAGGTTACCATTTCCCATGGTGCTCGAGCTCTGCTATGATTGGCATTTTACTAGTCACCTGCTCGCAGGTTTGGCAGGTCAGAGTGCCAGGGTTTAAAATGTGCTAATAAGTAGGCTGAACAATAATTATTATCAGAAGGTACTGAATCTGTCAGGGTCAAACTGAAAACCATTAAAAAAGTCCCATTAAATGATTACACATTCTACGTTGTTTGGCTTATTGTGCTGCATGTGTCATCCAAAGCAATTTTCCATGTCTTCTATATTTTCAGTAGTGGCTTTGAAGATCACACAGAAAACACATTGAGTGAGGTTATCAATAGCTGTACACTGTAATTCCTACTGAAATGTAAACAATAAAATCGAAGGGTAACACTTAACTTTCAGGGGTTATCACTTATGTCACTAGGATAGAGCGGTTTTCACTTGACTGTCGAAAGGGATTGGTTTTGGTTTTGGTTTTGGTTTTACTACGCCCTTTGGTTGACTAGTGTATTTACTTTGGTTTTGGTTTTACGACAGTCAAGTGAAAACCGCTCTATTACTGTTTTAGGTCAATTCTGTGATGAAGTCACATATTACAAAAACTGCTCCTGTAGAGTTATGAAGAAGATATTAAACAAATAATATCATCCGAAAGCACTATCCATAACATTTTTTAACTCGTGGGTACGCGCGAGCGTACCACGAGTTATTGCAGGGACAGGGATATGCAAATGAGTCACTCGCTCACTCGTAGTAGACGCTCTTCGTAATTAATCGGGTCCGAACTCGAGAGCGCGAAGATCTATCGTTTCCAAAGAAGCACGTGCTAGCCAACGTTCGGTGGCACCAAATTCCTCGCTGAGAGCGTGCATCGTGCGCTACGGCACGGTTACAGAATAGAGGTCTTACCAAGTCTAAGACACACAGGAATCTTTCAGATAAGTACGATTCAAGAGCCTTTGACTCGTCCAGGCGTTAAACTTGACGAGAAGATGAGTATTTGCTCTTCGACTCCTTCAACTTCGACGCTGGCTTGATCTCCTACCTTGTAGTGATGTAGTAGGTTATGTGTATGAATGAATTTATGGTAAATAAAGGCACTTCTTCTTCTTCTTCTTCTTTATAAGGACTCCGCAAGATCACGGGGGGAAATGGACGTGATTTTGAGCATTAGCTTTAAAATAACAGCGGAAACCGAGATAAGAAAACATAAGCTTAATATGTTTTGAGTCCTACTTCGCGGAGGAGTTGTGTCGGCTTTGTATCGCATATGTTCTTTCATTGCCATGAAATGTGTTTCCATTGTTTTTTACTGTCAGTAGCCTGGTTTCAATTAGCCTTAATTTCATCCGATTGCTTCGAGTCGTTTTTTCAATCGGTTAAGTATCAGGGGCACCCAACGAGGATATAGTTCAAAACCACTTAACATAGCATTGTTGGACGTATTTTAGTATTCAAACGGTAGATATAGGCATATTTTTATACCCTAAAAACTTTTCATCTGTTCGGATTTCCTAGCTGAAAGTCTAGTGATCCGAAAATTATAGGGATAAAAACTTACCTTCTCGAAAATTTCAGCCAGGAAAAGGCTCCCGAAAATTCTAGGTGGCCTTTTTTAGGGCAAAAATCCGTTAAAAATGAGTAATTATAACATTTTGTAGATGTTCGAAAATCCTAGGAGAGGCAGGCAAGCAAGAAATTTTACAACAAATGCTCCGAAAATTCTAGATCTCAAATCGTCTTCCGAACAGATATTTTCCCGAAAATTGCCGTTGGGTGCCCCTGAAGTATGGCACGATCGTTTGCCGGTGGAAGTTCCATGGAAAAGACATTAAATTTGAGACTTTTCACCAAATCACATGATCATCCTCAATGGCGTAGTGGCTATGTGAGGTCGGGTCAATAACGACCTTCTTTTTCCCTTCTTCCTTTTTTTTTTCTTTTTTGTTTTGTTTTGTTTGCTTATTTGTTTTGCTGTTTTTTTTTTTGCGGTTTTTAAATATATACCTAAATAACTGTTAATAAAGTGCAATAAACAGCAAGAAAAGTATTGTGTTTCCAGAACAAGGATAGTATATTTCTATCATTTTCTAAAATTTACTGTGGGAAAACCAGAGGCGATAACTAATTGATTATTTTCTAAACAATGTACCCACGAGTTGATGATAGTCTTTCTTTGATTGGTTATTTTGCCAGGCATAGCATAACAACTTGAAAAAGGGTTGGCCCAATTATTTCAAGTCACAATCCATGTCTATCCTTGGCATCTTTTGCAACAGACGACAGGAAACAGTTTCAATGCCTAAATATAGTCTAAAAAACTGGGCTATTTTTCTTGTGATGCAATTGATACAAAGACACATTTTAGCTTTTCAAAAATATAACAAATAGCCTGACATAGTCCCTTAAAGCACAATATGATTATCCTTATATAAATTGCTTAATGTGTAGTTCCAGAAAATATCCATACTCCCCCCACGGAAGGGATTGGGAATTCCTTGAGGGCGGGGGGTTCTCAAAGGCCCAAACATTTCAGTAAATGTATGAAGCTTGACTGGAATTTCCAGAGGGGTGGGGGATCTAAGGAAAAATCCCTTCCGTGGGGGAGGAATGGATATTTTTTGGAACCACACAATCCTTCTCTTCACCTACCTCATTTTTCATGCCACAGCAAGCTCAACTCATTGCATTAAGGAAACACTATCAGATTGTGACAACTGTTCAATATCTTGAACAAGAAAGGTCTGATCTGTTAACTTGAATACAACCACTGCCAGTGACGCACCATCTTTAGCATTTGAGGGTAATACTGACAGCTCCAATAGCTCATTTTCCTTCTTTTGGATTAGAAGAAAACATTGTATCCACCGTTCATGAAACGACTGTCTTGGAACAGACTTGGTGCCATTTGGAACTTTGGTTGACATGACCAGCATACCAGATGGTTCGTTAGAGGGTTGAGTACTACAATGAAACCATATCAATTTCTTCAGGCCCCAGTTTTTCAAACATTGGATGATGCTATCTAGTGAATAAATCTCTATCCAGTGGATAGTGTGATAATATTCAGGAATATTGGTTTTCCCAATTCATATCCACTGCATAGTGATTCTCAGGTGGATGGCCCACCAGGTATGAAAACAGAATGGGTGTTAAATGCTACATCAAAAAACAGGTGTGGAAAATGTCATTTTTTGGTCTGAAACAGGGTCAGGATTTAGAGAAACCGGCGGTACACCCCCTCCAAGAATTCCCAGGACTACCCCCTCTCCCCAGGGGCATTTACTTACACGTGTTTTGATCTTTGAAAGACAAAGGCATCGACTGTCAATGCAAACAGCTTAGCAACAGATGACAAATCCTCATTCCTGATTGTCGCAGGAAGATAAGCACTAAGGTCATCCACAATTATCGAGCTAAACTTTCGAGATGTGGAGAAATGAATTGACGCCATATAATTCGAATAGTCCTCTTTTGTTTCCAAGTATACCATTTGTATAAACCTCAGCGTTTCACTTGAAGGCTGAGTTCTTCCATTAGCAAGCAGTGGAAGTTTAGAAAGCTTTTTAGGACATATGTAAAGCACATGTTTTTCTTCCTCTGCGAAGCTCAGCGCAAGCTGGAAAAGAAGTGATGTCTTCCCGCTCGCGGGAGGCCCGCACAGCATTATTCTGTCAAACCCGGGGGACTTTCTTGAATCAAAAAGAAAAGATGTACAGCATTCTTGCGCTTTTCCTGGGATTTCACCGTCAGAAGGTTGGCTAACACCTAGCAAACGAGACAACATCTTTGTTTTTGGGGGGAAGCTGGCGAAAAACAACCTTCAGCAGGCGACCATTGGAAACTGAGCAAAGTACTGGGTACTAGGTAGGATTTGCTAGGACATAAAACTTAGCCTTACATGACATGGAGACCAGAATCTAGTCTGGTTCATTGCTAATTTTCTCATTTCGTATTTAAGAAAAGACAAAGCAAAAAAACAGCATTTCCGAAAATTCTTTGGACAGGGAATTCTTACATTGCAAAAACATTTCCTACTTTCCAGTCATAGAAAAATTTTCCAAAGCTGTTCATAAGCCAGCCGAGCAAATAATTCGGGGCCTGGCGCACAGCTCTGTGGGTATCACGTGTTTCTTTTGACTGTATCTTCTCTCTCTTTGCACGACACGTCTTCAAGATGGCTGCCGCACGAGGTAAGCGAAATAATTCTTGGAAAAAGGGTATTTCTATCGAGTAACTGAGAATTTAATCGTAGTTGAGATGCACAAAAGATGGAAGATAATTCCTCCATGTAGCGTGTGTTGATAAAATAGTGCATAGTCAAAATCTTTCCCAGCCTCCGTACAGCTTATTGTAAGCTTATTATGTACATGTGCCAGGCATTTAGCTAAAGCAATAAGATTTTAAATACTAGATGGTGACGTTTTTTATCGTTAACCCTGCTTGAGTGTTCTGGTGTTATACATTTTAGAGCAGTTCATCATTTCTATCTTTTGATGAAATGATGTGCATGCATTTTCAACTCTCTTTGTTTTTCAATGTTTGGCTACTCTTTCGCACTACTTGAAATAAATTTGTTCAAAATAATAAACACCACCCCAATTTAAAGTACTGAGAGTTAGTTATTCTTTTTAAAGTTATTTTCACAAATATTTTAGACTACCCTATCAAGAATTCCTACATGTAGGGGTACAGAATGGTTCCTGACAAGAGTCTCGGAAAGTTTTGGCCAGATCTCGAAATCTCAGAAGCGTATTTGATGGGTCTCGTATATAGTCTCATCTTCGGGTGATTTTGTGTCTTGGAATCTCAAGGAAAAAAACAGGGTCTCATAGCAGCAAAGTCCCAAATCTATCATTCTATAACCCTACATTTACGTGTATGTGAACTTTATTACCTCTTAGCCAAATTTTTAAGGTGGAAAGCTAAGCACAGAAACTGAGAATAGAAACGTAGATACATGTAATTCAGAACCTAAAGTAAAAGAATGAAACTGTATGCATATTCTAGTTGCTGTTTTCCCTTCCTTTTCCTGTGATAATGAGTATGATTCATATATAACAAATTGTTTGTTATTTCCTTGTGCCTAGGTGCCTGCCTTCTGCTACTATTGTCCTTTGCCATTTTTGGTGATGCTGTCTCTCTGTCTAATGTATTAAGCCTTGAAGACCAAGTTAGATTTAAACAGACATTCTACGATGCAATGCCATTTAAAGACCTGGAAACAGCTGGCTATTCAGTATTAGGCTTAAAACATTATATGAAAGCTGAAGTACCACCAACACAGGTATGCAATGCAACGGAGAAGAGGAGTCAGTACATAATTTTGCCATGGTAGCAAAATTTCTGGATCTCAACAAACTGTGGTCCTGCAAGTATGGCTGAAAAAGAAACAATAAAATTGGCAGGTACATGTTTGATGTACCTCTAGATTGTTCTCAGGAACAAAACAGTAGCCCATACTTTTCTTTTATTGTTCTTCCATGGCAAGAAAGGATGATGACATCCAGAAATTTTTCTACCATGTTATTGTGACATCACACTTCCCCTCTCTAAGCAAAACAGACTTTGTTTAGATACATACATGCATACAGTACACCTTTATTTAAACCTTTGATTCACAGAGTAGCTTTAAAATCTTATAATATAAATCTTAAAATGTATTCTCTGAGAAAGGAAAATAATGATACAAAAGAAAGAAAGAAAGGAAGGAAGAGTGAATGAAGGAAAGGAAAAAAAAAAGAGAGAAAAAGCACAAAGAGAAAAGGTCAGGTTAATGGCCTGGGTGTCTAAAGACAGAGACTCCTCATTCCAATTTTTTGAGAAAGTCCTTCCACATTTTAATGTCTCTACGGAAACCTGAATTTAGGCAGGAGTGCCACCAAGGAAACTTGATACCCTTAGATGGGTAATGCATTGTAAGAAGTGGCGGCCAGGGGCAATTATTTTGCAAGCAAATGGTCGGGTTCCAATCAGGGACTGGAGCTCATATAAGGTAGCAGATTTCCTGTTGGCCCACCAGCAGATGGCTTCTTGAATGTAAGTGAGCTTACCTACGGGGAGGCGGGTAGGGGCATCCCAAGACTTGTGGGGAGATAAAGAGCAGGCATCAGAAAGATGATCTGTGCTACCACAGGAACAGCATCCAGATTTAGGGAGGCTCATGAAGGTAAAGCTGGATGTCATGTTCGCCCCAATTGATGGAAAGGTTATAGGAAGCCTGCCTTTTGAACTCCACATCAAAGATGTACCAAGCCATCCCGGGGAGTTTTTGTGCTGTTAAATCTACTCTACAAGAGGGATAGACAGAAACTATGACAGCGAGCCACCTATATCGATAGAGGTGATCTGGGGGCATGTAGAAGAGCCAGAGGAGAGAAAGGCAATAATCAGACCATGACTGCTCACCTTAAGGTTAAACCCTAATTCTCCTCTTGTTTGTGAGCAAATGTGAGGCAATTTGAAAGGAGAATCTTGAAGTTTATCATAACATTTGAGGCTATTTTTCAGGAACACCTTCATATTTACTGGAAGGCAGTACTTGCATCAGTCTGTTTAAATTTGTCATCAGTTAATAATACATATTTTTCTAATGATATCAGATGATGCAACATAGAATATCTTATCTCCACCAAGACTTCTCTTAGCTCAATGAGATTTCTTGACTAAATATGAGATGACATTTCCATAACTGTGAAGCAACTCTCCTACAAATGTAGAGACTTTGTGTACATGTACTTTTATCTAAAATGATGTCAAATTTTTATTAGGTACTACAGAAATTATTAGAAAGTCAAGTTTTGTTCCCACCTACACAAAACGTGACTGACTAGAGTCAACGAGTAGCATGTCTCTCATAAACATGGTTGAAATTACATTGTTCTCATCAGCTGCTTGATTCAAACTTGTTTTATGCATGTTGCATAATAAGTTCATATGGATGAAGAAATTTGAAGGCAGTTATCATTTATTAGAAGAAAGAATTTTTGGGACTATACCACCCATGAATTATGAATTACTGAGTTTGTTTAAAATGCAATATCTTGTAATGAAGACAGCAAAAATTGTTTTCTTCTGGTTTAAATGCAACCAGGCCATCTACCTGCGTAAGGCTTGATAAGTAAGCAGATAAAGCAGAATGAATGCTACATGTACTTTATTTTCAGTTTATGATGTAGGTGCTGTAGAAGTAGTAAAACCAGTCTCCACATTTGAACTGAAAAATTTTGTTTCCTGATAGTTCAAGTTCAGATTCAACCCCCCCGCCTCCTGCTTACTTCAGCCACCCACTTTGACATGTTTCTGAGCAAAACTCAAACTATATGTAGGTACATTTCTGTACATCTTGAGGTAGGTTCGGTCATGCTTGAGTAACCAAGTTTTGATTATGATACGCACAGTACACCACATGGTGTGAACAAGTTTCACTGTGAAACATGTTTCATTCATGATCAGACTACAGTCATGTGAAATGTATTTTGTGCCAGTGTGAACATTCTTGTTCTTGTCTTGAGTTCATCACCCATTTTTGTTCTTCTTTTGTTCTTCTTAACAGGATGTCTGCAGATTTGCTAACGAAAATGTAGACAGTAGCAATGTGAAGTCAATATTCTTTGCATCACTTATCAGTAACACTCTTGGGAATTGTAAGGTATGTGTGTACGTGTTTGTGTGTGTGTATTACACTGTAATTGCTTCTTGTGGACAGTAAAAGGAAAGGTCAGATGGAAATTTTGTCAGTTGTGAGGAATCCATGTTGGCTTAGCTGTCTCAGTGTCATTTTTTCCTCATTAATGATACCCTGTTTCACTTTGCACTTTTTCAGTTCACTGTCAGTGATGAAGGCAAGACAACTTTGTCAGAGGCAATTAAAGAGGGAACAGACATGCCAACTCTTTATTATTCAGTAGCAGCACAGAAGTATCTAGGGATCCAAGGTAACAGATCTGATTCTCAGTATGCCACCAATGTACCTGCTATGTAGCCACCAGTAATGCCTGCAATAAGAACATAAGCTGCTGGCAATAAGAAACATTGCAGGTCTTTACCCCTGGCAAGCCTATGAAGTTGAACTTGAGTCATCGTCACTGGCATGTCATGGTAAAGACTGGGATGGCATCTGTTCCCAGTGGCTTCTAAAGAGGTTGCAGTTGCCTTTTAACCAAAGAATTTTGTGCAAAGATTTAAAAGTTAGATTGGCCATGAATGTTGGCAGCTTTAACATGTCCTAGGAGTGAAAGGGTTTAGAGAGATGTCTGCCAAAGAAAAGTCCATCTAAAATGCAGTCTTATTGAAAATGAATTTTCTTGTTATTAGTTAATACTGGAGAGGTAATCAAGGCAGTGAAAGCAGCCATCAACTCAGATGAAGACAGTATTTCAGGGTAAGAAGAAATCCAGTAATTCTGGTAACGTCATTTATTTTCATGGCCATTTGAAAAAAATGAAAATAGCTGCTAAAATATTCCAGTTATCATGGTAGAGTAAAACTTCTAGGATAGAGACACCAAAGAGACAGAGCCAAGTGTCCACATTACAGAGGTGTCTGTATTACAGTCAAACCACCTTAATAAGGAAACCAAAGGAACAGTGCCTAGTGTCTGCATTACAGAGTTGTCTGTATTACAGTTGAACCTCTTAGTACAGACACCAAAGAGACAGAGTCAAGTGTCTGCATTACAGAGGTGTCTGTTTTACTGTCAAACCTCCTAGTACAGACACCACTGAGACAGAGCCAAGTGTCTGCATTACGGAGGTGTCTGTTTTAGAGTCAAACCTCCTTAATGCGGATACCAAGGGGACAGTGCCAAGTGTCCACATTACAGAGGTGTCTGTATTACAGTCAAACCACCTTAATAAGGAAACCAAATGGACAGTGCCTAGTGACTGCATTACAGAGGTGTCTGTATTACAGTTGAACCTCCTAGTACAGACACCACTGAGACAGAGTCAAGTGTCCACATCACAGAGGTGTCTGTATTACAGTTGAACCTCGTAGTACAGACACCACTGAGACAGAGTCAAGTGTCCACATCACAGAGGTGTCTGTATTACAGTTGAACCTCGTAGTACAGACACCACTGAGACAGAGTCAAGTGTCCACATTACAGAGGTGTCTGTATTACAGTTGAACCTCCTAGTACAGACACCACTGAGACAGAGTCAAGTGTCCACATTACAGAGGCATCTGTATTACAGTCAAACGTCCTGATACAGAAACCACCGAGACAGAGCCAAGTGTCCACATTAGAGGTCTCTGTATTACAGTCAGACCTCCTTAATATGGACACCAAAGGGACAGAACCAAGTGTCTGAATAACAGACATGACTGTATTACAGTCAAGCCTCCTTATACAGACACTAAAGAGACAGAGCCAAGTGTCCACATCACAGAGGTGTCTGTATTACAGTCAAACCTGATACAGACACTACACCAAAGGGACAGAGCTAAGTGTTCTCATTACAGCTCTGGTATCAGTATTACAGTCAAACCTCCATAATATGGACACCAAAGGACAGAACCACATCACAGAGGTGTCAGTATTACAATCAAACCTCCTTAATACGGATACCAAAGGACACGTCCAAGTGTCCACATGACAGAGGAGTCTGTTTTACAGTCAAATCTCCTGATACAGACACCAGATTCCAGTGTCTGCGTTACAGAGGTGTCTGTATTACAGTCAAACCTCCTTAATATGGACACGTGACAGAACCAAGTGTCCACATCACAGAGGTGTCTGTATTACAATTGAACCTCCTGATACAGACACCAATGAGACAGAGCTAAGTGTCCACATCACAGAGGTGTCTGTATTACAATCGAACCTCCTGATACAGACACCAATGAGACAGAGCTAAGTGTCCACATTACAGAGGTGTCTGTATTACAATCGAACCTCTTGATACAGACACCAATGAGACAGAGCTAAGTGTCCACATCACAGAGGTGTCTGTATTACAATCGAACCTCCTGATACAGACACCAATGAGACAGAGCTAAGTGTCCACATTACAGAGGTGTCTGTATTACAATCGAACCTCTTGATACAGACACCAATGAGACAGAGCTAAGTGTCCACATCACAGAGGTGTCTGTATTACAATCGAACCTCCTGATACAGACACCAATGAGACAGAGCTAAGTGTCCACATTACAGAGGTGTCTGTATTACAATCGAACCTCTTGATACAGACACCAATGAGACAGAGCTAAGTGTCCACATCACAGAGGAGTCTGTTTTACAGTTGGACCTCCTAATACAGACACCAAAGGGACAGAACCAAGTGTCCACATCACAGAGGTGTCTGTATTACAATCGAACCTCTTGATACAGACACCAATGAGACAGAGCCAAGTGTCCACATCACAGAGGAGTCTGTTTTACAGTTGAACCTCCTAATACAGACACCAAAGGGACAGAACCAAGTGTCCACATCACAGAGGTGTCTGTAAAAATACAGAGACCAATGAGACAGAGTCAAGTGTCTGCATTACAGAGGAGTCTGTGTTGCAGTCAAACCTCCTGGTACAGACACCAGTATGATAGAGCCAAGTGTCCACATTACAGAGGTGTATTACCGTCAAACCTCCTTAATACGGACACTGAAGGACGGAATCAAGTGTTCACATCACAGAGATGTGGAGGAAGGGATTGTGTGAAGCTTGGAATCATTGGGACTAAGGAATCTGTCTGTAATAAATAGGTGTCCATACTGTAGTATTTTCCATAAGATAGGTGTGACTGTATATTTTATAGCCTTCAAAGGCAACAGTTATTAGTACATGTATATTTTGTTTGCAAGTGAGTCAATGAAAGTAACACAGAAAAGGGTTTTTATTAATTTGTCCAAAACACACTGAATGTAACTGGAAGAAATTAGTCTAACAATATTTTATTAGGTTTTTCAAGTTAAGTTGTCTTCAGTCATTGCAAAAACAACCAAAAATACATATTATATTATTTTGCACTTTCATGTCACATTAGTTTTTATGTACTTCTTAGCTGAACAGGAACATTTTCATAAGAATAATTATTATTCTCATTGTTGAAAATGCATGTGCACTACAATGTACGTATCTTTGGATCTGTCCACATCTTATTACAGTGCCCCTTTGCAGTTTTCTGGAGTGGAACGTACTTATATACATGTACATGTATCATTGTATTTTAGGGCGGCATATGCCATGCTCATTGCTGCAAGGTTACCAAAGGACACTGATGTTTCTTTCATCACTGAAATGATTGAGGTATGTAATTAGCCTTTTAAATTATCAGATTGATAATATTATTTTATTTTGCAAGTAATGATGACAGTTATAGTAAATATTATTTAAAAGTAGTGTCATTAGAAATTGCAGCTACATGAAAGTTCCCCTCAGTGAAATGGCAAGGGCTGGAAGACTATTTACCATTGCGGATATGGTGCATAACTGTATTGAATTGCACATTTTTCCTGTAACATCACAATGCTTGTTTTCTATGCTGTTGTTCATGCATTTTATACACTCATTAGTGCTGATAGGAGAATTTATAAACAGTCGAGATACAATGTGATACAACTCACTTTGACTCTGAAGATGACTACCGTACAGGTTGTCGAAACGTCAGTCACTGTCAACAACAACAGTCCTATTCAGGACTACGTTCATCCGGACGATTAAACTCAACCTACTTTTTACATCCTCTCTTTGATAACCTGCTTTCCTTTATTCTAGCAACATTAATTTTATCTTTGATAAGACTGTTGTATTATAATGGGGAATCTATTATTAATTGACCATTAGCTGGTCCTTTTAATTTTTTTTATCTTTTGTTTTGTAGGACACCGTGGCTCAAGCTGATGAAGTTGATAACAAATATCTACAGGTACAACTGTTGATAATAATAATAATGATAATAGGCTTTATTTAAGGAGGGTAAAACACTTAACAGTAGTCCCAAGACACTGATGACTCTGTTGCCCTCAGACTGATGACTCTGTGGCCCTCAAAATTGATTGTATTTGATTCTATGGCCTTTATACAATAATGACTGTACGGCCTTTGTGATTTGTTATACCCACATTTTAATCAAACTGAATTGAATCTGACATTTGAGACATGCTTCCCGTCCCAGCTGATACAGTTTATTAGTCATGGTCTGACTTTATCCTGGGTTGAAATTTTTTCCTTTGTTTTTAAGTATATGTAATAAAATATTGTAATCGATGGTTTCACTCAGTTAAATAACACAAAGAAATTTTACAAATTTTATGCTGGCCAGTTATTGAAATTTAAACAAAATCTATGTACTTGAACAATTTTTACATTGTACTCAATGTTTTGCTGTCCAATTTCTGTACAGTTTGAAGGTGGACTTTTGGTGACCGCAAAAGTTGTTTATGCTACATATGCTTTGTCAGAGTTCCTGGGAAAAGCTCCAGCTATCACTGAAGTATGTGGCATTTATTCATTTTAATACATTTGCTTTGTTTTGTTTTGTTTGTGTACTGGTTGTGGCTACTGTCTCCCTATGTTGTAAGTACATGTAAGTCTGTGTATTTCCTCAGTAATACCAATTTAAATTAAGATAATTATGGTTGTTGTAGTGGTCATCGCAATCATTTAAGCAATTGCAAATAACCCGAAAAAAATTGTGGGACTTCAATGGGTTTTGAACCCATGGCCTCTGTGTTAGTGCTGCAGTTCTCTACCAATTGAGCTATGAAGACCCATACATTGGGAGTGGGCCTATTTGTTGAGTTCATCTTAACCCATGAAAAGAGTGAAACATAGAATGTAGATAAAGATGGTGTGAACTGCGGAAATACAAATTTATATGAAGATATGATTGTCGCAGTGGTCATTGAAATTTATTTGCAATTTGTTAAATTGCAATGGCTACTGCAACAATCATATCTTCATTTAAATTTGTAGTTCCGCAGTTCACATCATCTTCATTCTATAAATCCAATATCATGATAAAACTTGGCCTGGTTGTTGCAGTACTTTATTTTGGCAGTCAAAAAATGCTTTAAGTGACTAGTTTCAGAGAGTGTTTTATTGCAGAATGTCCAGTTTACTTACTGAATGATGTGGCAAGTGCAGTTTTTTTGCAAGTTAACATTTTTTCCTCCAGGGTGAGGCTTTGCTTTGAGGTGGTCAGTTTAGATTTGTTTCTCATTAAGTCTCGTTGTTTGCCTTTCAGGAACAAGTGATCAAGTTTGCAAACTATCTTCTAACAAGAAAACATGTTCAATCTGTGAAAGACACTGCAACACTACTTATAGCTCTTGACCAGCTAGGCAACAATCCAGTGAGTTACATTCTGTTTGTCCTTGTACACGTACATTCATCCACCACGATGTTAGTTTTGTTTATTATACTCGAAATGCCTCAATTAGCTTCCACCTTAAAATTCATTGCTCAGAAATTTTGGTAATCCAGGGTAGTAATAAATTCCAGTATTTACAGTGCTGTCAATTCCCCCATAGCGACTACTTCTCGTAACCGACTGCCTCCCTTAAACCTTTAAGTCTGGATAGTGACCAACATCAATTTTCTCCTAACAATATCCCTATGTTGCCAAGAGAAATGGTTATGAGAGTTAATAATTATAATGATCACTAAAGAGAAAAATAATGCTTTGATCTGCTATCAAATTCTTTCAACTAATTCATTAAGGAAATGTATGGATATCAGGTTGGAGAATTTGTAAGTGGATGTCAGGTCTTAAAGGGTTAAGCAACCACTTTGAAAATAATGTTTTTGTTTCTCAGTCAAATACTGTTTATAAAACTCTCTTGTAAGCGACCAGTAGTTAAATTTCTTAGATGACGGTGACCACTTTTTAGGCCAGAAATTTGACATGTTTTGTTTTCTCTTTCTGGTACATGTAAGCAACCACATGCACCCAGCTTGATCATGAATGATTGTAAGAAAATCATTGCTCGAATGTCACTAAAGTTCAGTTATTGATAGTGCTGACCAAGCATGCTGACAGATTATAGCAGTCTACTTACCAAAAAAATGGCTGTTATTTGATCTGTAGGTAAAAAAGTTGATTGTAATGCTGGAGCAAAATGTTATGTACATGTACATGTACAAAGTTTTGACAGTTCCAAGTGCTATTCGATATAATAAGATTATTCCATTTGTCTATGTGTATGTTAATCAGCTCGGTTTGAGCTTATTTTCAACCACTTTGTTGGGCAACAAGCTAAGAGAGTGTTTACTGACAAGAGAGTTGACTGTATATTAATTTAATCTTAATTTTCCTGTTTTCAGTTCCATGTTCCGGTTGTAGTGCAGCTTTATGGGTCCCCAGTTGTTTCTGATGATCAAAAGATGGTCAAGGTTTGTGAGAGAATTATGTTTTTAGCTCTAAAGAAACATGCACAACGTACTCTGAAACTCCTACATTTTGGCTGAAGGCCCTATTTCCTCTTGTCTGTACATGTACATGTAGATAATCACTTTAACATTTTAATTTTGTCTTATTTTGAGCTTAAGATAAAAAAAAATTACAATTATAAAAATATAATGTTCAATGAATACTTGCAAGGGAAGGAATTTTGAAGTCTGATTCTCTTCTTCTTGCCAGTGGCAATGTGAAGTTTCATCTAACTTGAATATTTTATTCCAGGTCCGTGTAACTAATGTCATGGACAAAGCACTTGGTAAAATGACAGTGACAGCCACATCAGCTGAAGACACTGAAGGTACAACAGTACTGAGCAACAAAGTGTTCACTGCTGGACCGGAAGAGTAAGTGCACTCAGTTATTTCGAAGCAAACATAAAATACTCAGTTAATTCAGCAGTCAAAATAGGAGGGAATGGCAGCAGAATGAAGTTATATTTTTCATGGTAGAACTTAGTACATTACAGATACATTCAATTTTTTTCTGCACTTGTGGATTGTTAAGACTGCTCTAATTAAAAACTTTGGTAATAGTTCTTTGAATATTGTTGTTTTTAGACAAAATTAGTTGCTTTATTTTTGTACAAAGTTAAAATAGATCAGTCTCTTAGCAGCTAACATTCTGACAGACCCTTGCTTACTAATATTCGTAAATACAAATTTACTTGTTTCGTTGGTAATGTACCAATTATATTGATGTACTGCAATGTGCCTTTAAGTTTGCATTTGTGGCACACATTTTCCCAGAATGCATATAAGGCTAATTAATTTTGCTCACACAAGCTTGTAGTAATAAAAAGAATAATATTACAGATGTACAAATCACTTACTTTTGCTCGGTAAGGAATGGGCAGATTATTCATACATGTAAAGGAATAATAACCCAAATTAATACATGTAGCTACAAACCTAACAAATAATGTAGAAAGCATAGATTTTTTTCTCTAAACTAATGATAATTCCAATTAAAATGAACATTGCTTTTTTGCATGAGTTGATTAAACTATCAACTTAAAGTTACAAGTTATAAACCATTCCACTGTAGTGACTTCATTGTTATTGAGACTGATCTTGGGCGAGGCATGTTTGCAGCTCATAGGTAAAGTACATTGTAATTTCTCAAATCAAGTTTAAAAAAAGTAAAATGAGATGTCTAAATTGTAGTTTTTAGGAGCAGTGTAAACCTTTTAGCATTGAAAAGATGTCATAAATTTTAATATATTAAAAAATTAAAACTGTGGGAATATTACCTTTAAGAGTAACACTAAAAATCTAAAATAAAATGATAAAACAATATTTTATTAAAATAATGAACTAGTAAGGAAGTGTAAAAAGTTTCAAACAATTGAATTTTGCAATAGTAGTATGTCAGTCTTCAATAACAATCAATCATTTATAGTAAACCTCAAGCAAGGCAATAAGTGATTATGACAAATATAAACATTAAAACTTGTGTTTTGCCTTTAAATGGACTCATTGTGCAGTTGTAATCCACTGACAACCCTTTTCTGATACATATTTTTTCAACTACATTGGACTGTACTGTAGGACAACTTGTCAGTTTTCCATGATATGATTGTAGGCTGTTTGTTTTTTAGCTATGAGTTAAATTTCATGACATCAAAACCTGGCCCTGGAGTATACACTGTCAATGTTGGGTAAGTCAAGTTTGCATTTTGATATAATAAATCATCATAACCTTTTTCATAATCTCCGTCATCTTCATCAGACTCCATCATCACCTTGATCATCATCATCATTATCATTATCCTGACCATCAGCTTTATCTTTATCATCTCATTACCATCACTGTCATCTTTTTTCAATTGTGGACAGGCTGGAATGCTGGCCATATTCATTGTTGTTGTTATTGTTGTTTATCAACTGGCTTGACAGCGATTGCTTGTGGTCAGTCATCTTAATTTTTGGCATGTATTGAAGCAGCAAATTATGTGTTTGTTATCAGCGTGAAACCACACAAAGAGGACAAGCGTCTTATTGGCACCACTTCTGGCCAGGTAAAACTAATTCACTCATTATTGCTGTGCTTAACAACAACTTGTGTAGTGGCAGCTTGCTTCTCTTTCTTCCAGTGATATATTAATATAAGGCTTTTGTTTGGTTAAAATTACATTTCTGAGGAACTGCTCTCTTTTGGCAGGTTAAAGTTAAAGTTGTCACAAAAGTAAATGTTGAAGATGTAGAATTATCAGTTGTGGACAAAGAGCAAAACATCAAATCCAAGACTACTAGGTAACTGTCCATTTCTTCTTTCTAAAAACGTTTGTTTTGCAGTAAATTGCTCTGTGAGCGATGGGGATAAAAGTTTCAGGATTATTGAAACATTGCAATAAGTTTCCCCTTATCTTGCAAACAACAGTCATCTCCCTTGGTTGTTGTTCAAGGGAAAATTAGCTTGCAGGGTTTTCAGTAAGATTTCAAGTTGCTGGGTATGTGCAAATGATAGGCCAGGAATTGAAAAGGTAGGACGATTTGTTGGTTCTATTTTCCTTTTGTTTCCTTTAACCCTTTAAACCCTAAAATCAAAATTTGTTTTCTCGTATGTTGCCCGTATTCATTTCCTACAGAAGTAGTGGGGAGAAGTTGATAAAATATCAAGCAAATTCATCTTGTGTGATCATGTCTGTAATTCTCATGACCACTCTGTTTTACAAAGCATTGATATTACAAGGAGAAATTTGATGCTGATCACTCTTATGGCCTAAAGGGTTAAAATGAGGCCAGAAACCTACTCATAGTAGCTGGGGAAAATCCCCCGTCCCCACCCCATAGTAATAAGGTTAAAAGTAAAGGTAAAGCAACCGTGATATTTCACATCAATAATTTGTGGCAGTAATTCAACTGATAAACTTGAGCTCAATGGTGTGCTCATTTTAATCCCTCTCTCCATCAGTGTGTCATTTTAAAGTTCAGGAGCTTAGTGTCCATATAAGCACATATTCCTGTGGGTACAGCTGATTATAACCTGGAAAAAAATAGGTGCACTCAACTGAGATTAGGACTATATGTGTGCAAAATGTAGCTGAAGTCATTGAAATTAGTAAGTGATGGTAGACATCTTGCTCCTTGCTTGTAACCTTCTTGATGGTGTCACGTTTTTACCTTTTTCCTTGTGAGCACCGTACCTTAGCAATAACAATATAGATAGGAAAAATAGACAACTAACTACTGTGTTTTCCCTCTTACTGAAAACGCAGGAAATGGAATTTCCAAGACCTTAAATTTCAGACCTTCCTATTTTGGAGTGCCTTTGGGGCAGTAAATTTTTACTTGTGCATACACCTTTAAAATCTCTTGCTACGCCCCTGGGGGTATTGAAAGCAAGTTAAAGCTCTACCGAAAAGAGCAAAGTTGAAACAAGGATGTTATGTCACCAGGAATAGAACTTGGGACCTCTCGCACCAAAGACTGCGTTCTAACCAACTCCGTACCAACTTTGCTCCTGATAGGTGCAGCCCTGTGTAAGGTCCCAGCATCACTCTTATTTCAGGTTCATTACTTTACCTTTTACGTATTGTTTTTCAGTGTCAAGTACCCTGCAGCCATTACCACCGTTATAGAAGCTGACTACCACCAGAAAGTTGTGATGAAATTCTCCTTGAAGAGTGTCTCCTCTGGGGATCTGTTTACTCCTCATCAGGCATTTGTTAGACTCACCAATGAGAAAACCAAACAAGAGATCTTCTTTGTTGCTGAACCAGAGCCAAGTAAAGTGTTCAAGTTTGATCTGGTGAGTGAGAGCTAGCTCTGCCATTTATACATTATTTTCAGCTTCTATTTAACAATAAATTATTATTCCACGAGTATGTGTTGAATATGAGATGGTAGATAGCTAGCGAGGCACATAGTACCAAGTTGGCTATAATCATCTCATATCCAACAAGGGCGAGTGGAATAATATTTTACTGTTTTGTTAAAAACAGCCACAAAATTCCAAGAATTCCTCCATGCATCGTTTTTTCCCTGCTTTCTCTTTTGTTAATATTCAGGATGTTGGTGCCACTGCAAAGGATTCTTTTGGTTCCCTTTCTGGAAAATACAAGATGGTGAGTGACAAAGGGATTTAAATAGTAGAATCCTGCAATCCAATAGAACTTTGTGAACAAAGGCACATAACTACTGAGTAATGATTTGGGTGAAATTATCTACCCAAGCCTCAACCTTGTTTTTGTTGTTTGTGATTGCTGTTATGTAATTCAGAAAGGGTCTGTACCTACTGGTATTACAGCCTATGTCATAAACGTAATTGAAATTCAATTAGTAACATCTGTGAAGCAGCACTGATATCCTTGTTCTGGGCCCCAAAGGACTAAATGAATTACCAGAAGTGCATTTTGAATTTCCCTTCATCTTGATTGGAAAATCGACAATGGGTTTTTGAACAGGCCAACCATGTCTCATACTCTAATCCTGGTACACAGCTGGGAACCCAGAAAAAGGATTTCAGGGCTGTTTTGCAGACAGACTTAGCCTGTGTACAGCCACCCCCGCCCCTAAGAAAAAAGTTGAAAGGGCCCCTTCTCTGATGTTTTCTGAGGGAAGGGGGTGGCTATACACAGGCTAGACAGACGTTAACCAGAGTTTAGCTGTGATGCAGGTAATGGTATTGGTGGTATTAAGGAATCATAAAGTTCTAGTTTGGTAGACGTAGTTAGCTCCTGTACTTCATTGTGAAGCAACTCATCACTTTGAAGGGCCCAAAAATGACATTAATTTCTGTTTCTTGTAAAGTAATGAAAAGCAAATACAGTGGTACCTTGTAATGGCACTGCCAAAGACATCTTATGTAAAATATAACACCATGGGATTTCCTTCAAAGACTTGAATGTTCAATCTATCTATTCACTTTTGTAGTATAAGTGAAAATTCTAGTTATAAAGATGGTTCAAGATTATTTTTTAAAGATCTTTTTTATGATTTTCTGATTTCATCTCTTTTCAAGGATCTTATTGTTGGTGATGCTGTGATTCAAAATCCTTTTGAGTGGAAAGTGGTGAGTGTAATTTTTTTCTGTTTGATGCTCGTGTGTTTTAAGTTACTGTTACAAAATCAACTAATGTGTTAATAAAGGTTTTAAAGGCTTGTTTAGTGGAAAGAACACTTAACTTATCCAGCTAGTTTACAGGCACTCCACTCAGATACTTAGAAACAAATAATTCAAATACAACGTAACAGGATTTATAACCCCAGCTGGCAGGAGGCAACCAGTTCGCTATTTACAAGCGTCGCAAAGGATTTGAACTCGGGACGACCGAGAACAAATCCAGCAAGTGGCCAGAGTGGGACTCGAACCCGGGACTGCTGGATTGCAAGTCCAACGCGCTGACCACTCGGCGACACTGCTTCCTTCAATCAATGTTTTGATTTCTTTGTTTTAGGGTGTTCTGTCATTAACCTTTGCTGAGGACCCAGCCAAATCAACCAAGGACAAGGAACATATGTACAATGCCAGACCTGAAATTGAGGTACTGACAAGCCTGTCTTTTAATTTGTTTGGGTGTTTGAATTAAAAAATGCACCTGCCATGTTTTGTTAGAACTCCTGGCATGCTTTTCTTGAGTTACAGAACTTAGTCTTTTACAAGTTTTATGTTGGCTTAAAGTGGCTACAATGGAAGTAAAAAGAACTTGAGACACGGTGCAGTGCCAGATCCAGACCTTGAGATAAGGGGGAGGCCCAGTCATCCAGATCCTTACATGAAGGGGGGGGGGGGGTCCCCCAAATTTTTTCAATATTGAATTCAGTATTAAGACTAGGATCATGGGTGGGCAAAACTGCAGAGGTTTAATTGACAACAAATTACATTTATTTAACTTGAAATACAGCTTGTCTCAATTTCTATGAAGGTGACAGTATCACGCTACAAAAGCAGGACAAATGCAGTTTGCAGAGTTATTTTTTAAATTTTATATATTTTGAACTTGAAATTTGTGTTGCCAAGTGAATCAGTTCATTATGCTCCGTCTGTTGTTGTTCTCAAGACTCAGAACCATCTGAATCTTGAATTACATTTTGAAAATATATTTCATGTTGTTGTCTTTAATTTAGCACATGTTCCGTGTCCCAGAGAAGCGCCCCCCAAAGGCCGTCTCAACAGCCTTCACATTCCTCATCTTTGTCCCACTTGCTATCATGCTTATTGTGGTAAGTTTTCTTTGCCTTTATAACAGTTTTTTTGATGGATAATTTTATTTAAGTTTACACTTGCTTTAGTGTTGAATTGCTTTCCTTCGTGTTTAGCTGCACAAATCTCATGTCACTCGATGAAGGGAAAAGCAATTGAAGGCTTCACAAACGGAGGGGGGGGGGGAGAGAATATTGGCATGAGCTCTTGACACAAGGATTTCTGGGATTATTTGGGTCCAGTAGCGTTTTTAGGCATGATTGGTCAATGGTATCCAAGGGCAATTATAAATACAGTCATAGCTTACTATTGTCCACCCAAACGATAACCAAAAAAACTGCGATCAGTCTCCCTTTTCCTTCAGATTTAGTGAGGGTAGTGCGCGCCTTTAGCCACGTGCGTTGTCATTTTCCTGTATTGTGCGTTTTGCTCGACAGACCAACAAAAAAGAGATACACCTATTTGTCAAAAAAACCAAATATCTTCATTCTACGGTCAACTCTCTCTAAGACGGACACCTTTGGGACCGGCACTAATTGTCCGTCTTAGAGAGGTGTCCATCTTATAGAGAGTCAAATAAAGGGAGTAAAGAAAGGCAGGGACCAACTCTAGGTGTCCGTTTTACAGAGGTGTCCGTCTTATAGAGGTGTCCGTTAAGAGAGAGTCGACTGTAATAATGTATTGGACAATAGTAACAGAGTGGCTCCCCCGTTTAACAAACCCCTATACAATAATGAACAAGTGGTTATAATGAACAACATTCTTAACGCTACTTGTAGTTCCTGTATGTAACATACCCTTGCCACAGGCCTGCTTTCCATTCACCCAAAATTCCGGAAATTTTGGTTAGAAATCAGATGGAATAAACCATTCCAGTTTGGTCCAACCGAAATATTTCGGTTTGGTCCCTTTCTATTTGACAAAGGTGTTGTCCCCAGTGCAGCTCTTGTGTTTCCTGCATAACCCAAACGCCCGGTGGCTTGGGGGTTAGGTCTGTGCAACCGGAATGTACCGTTCCATTGGGCACGTGGAATTTCCGAAATTTCAAACCGGAATTTTTGTTGAATGGAAAGCGCTCTAGGTTTCTTAACAATGTAACTTAGGCACAGGCTTGCTATAACAGTATCGCCTTTTTTGCAAGTAATACAAGAGTGTGCTTACATATGTAAATGCTACATATAGTACGCTGTTTAAAAAATACTAAGAATTTGCACCAATCTGTGTAATGTGTTGCTAGTTTGTGATGTTTTTCTTCAGTTGAGCTAGTGACTCAAGATGGTGCTACAGAGATGCTCTTATCTCCACCGAGACTTCTCAATTTAATGAGATTTCTTGACTAAAAATAAGATTACATTATATTGGTCCAACCACAGTTGTGTACATTTAAGAGATTTCAACAGCTTAGAAGGTCTGTCGTTGAATTCTGTGTGACCATCAAAATCAAAGCTATCAAGCACTACTTTCTTGTAGCACTGATTGTTATGCCACACAAGGTGGTTGAATTTTTTGACGTTTGTGCTTGAAGTGACCAGAACTCCTGAAAATAAAACGTTAAGGAATGTAATGCACCGTATGGAATCCCAGGCCATTGTCTGCTACAGTCCCGCAGTCCTCAAAAGTTACTTAATAAATGGCAAAAATAAAAACTGCGTACATGTATTTACAAGTATAGGGATTTTCCATTCGAAATATGTGATTCTTCTTTCTTTAAGCCTTTGCATGAAATTAAGAGTTCTAACTAATTTAATACATTTGTAAACTACGGGACTGTGGAAATATTCCTTGTCCTTTAATAACTGATTTCAATAAATTTGTAG
>CALNXK010000086.1:2007500-2017500 GCA_942486035.1 Porites lobata
AACTTTTCTTGTGAAAATGAGTTTTCATTGCACGAGAATATCAAAGCATTTTCTTAACAATTTCTCCGCTCTTAGCCTCGCTTTGAAACAGTGTTTGCGCAACTTGGTAATCGCTTATGCGCCCTTTTTTAAGTAAAACTCTAGAATATTGCAGGCGGTTATAAACGTTGCTTTCTTTGCTGTGCAGTTGACAACTCCTCCTGCTTTGTTTGGCTATAACTGTATCGCTGTTGAACGCTCAAATCTATTTAAGGGTATAAACGCTGAAAACGCTTTCTTAGCTAAAAACATGAGGAATTAAAAATAGCTTTTCTCCAAATGTACACCGTAATTTTTAGGGAGTTTATTATAACTCCAAAAATGGAGTAAAAATTTTAGGTACAGGATAACCCCTTTTTTGGGGTTATTTTAACTCCTACTTTAACTCCGAATTTGGGGTCATTTTTACTCCTGAAAAACAGTTTTTTTTACTCCCGGTCTGGAGTTAAAATTACTCCGAAATGGGGTTACTTGTACTCCTTAGATGGGTTGTTTTTACTCTTTTCGGAGTTAATTTAACTCTGAAAGTGGAGTAAAAATTTTAGGTACATGATAACTCCTTTTTGGGGGTTATTTTAACTCCTCAATATCTGGGGTCACTTTTACTCCTGAAAAAGAGTTCTTTAAACTCCTTTTTGGAGTTAAAGTAACTCCACGAAAATAACTCCACTGTAAGGAGTTAAATTAGCCCCACTAGAGGAGTTATTTTAACTCCCTGAAAATTACAGTGTACAACCATCTAATTGACATACATTTGTATCGTCAGTAATATTTTATACGCTACTGCATTATACTACTTATTTAGTAAAAGCAGTTCTAACGTTTTAGCAGAACCTTCACATAATGCCATTGGTCTTGCAGTATTTTATATTTGGGCCTTTTCGTGAGTTCTCAATCGGAGCGCTCTCGGGAATGAAAGCGTTAAAGAGAAATTACTGGGACAACTCGACTACTTTCCCTAAAAGATTCACAGCTATGAGAATTTGCCAGTTGCCGGCCTTATTCTTGGATGATCACGTTGTGATCACATGAGGGATCTCTTCAGTTTCCCAGTCGTATTCAGATTGATTTGAATCGAGTAAGCACTTAAATGGATTCTCGCCATACACGTGATCTCCGCTTGACCTCTCAGAATCAAGGAGTACTCGTGCCCAGTATTCACGGTTCACCGACGGTTTATTACCTCCGAATTCCGCCGGCAGCTTTTCTTGATCACAATGATCGTGAAGATTTGCCATGTTGTTTCCATGCACGTGAATCTGAAATTTGAAAAAGGCAAAAAGTAAAGAAAAGATAGCGCGTGAAGAATTTTCCACTTTTGGCAGAATATTGACTGACAGAGCAAAGTCTTATCTCATAATAGATCTTACGCACTAGGACGGCAGTAGCCTGTTCCGGCTGGCTCCAAGAAAGTAGGGAAAGTGGATCGAGAAAAGTTGTGCGAAAACTGCGTGGGGGCTGGGGAGAGACGGAGTAGTGGACCCTGTAAGCATTGTTTTCAATAGCTCATTCTGGTATACCAGCTCCTGGTATACCCTATCATTGGTCAATTGTGTGAGTTTACTTAAACACTTATGTCAGTCACTTGGCTTCGCGCGCGCAGAGTCTAACAAACATGTCAAGCAAGTGAAACTCTCCCACACCACACCTTTTGACGTTTTGACACGAGAAACGGTTTTTTCAGGACGTCCACGGATTAGTGGGTGGATTGAGGTATTTGAAAAAGGTGCTTACGGGCTCTCCCCTTTCTTTTCCCTCCGTTTTTCGCTCGTTCGCTTTTTCTCTGCTCGCTCGCTTTTTTCGCTCGTCCGCTAGGACGGCAGAGGAAAGGAGACGGCAAACCTTATGGGACAAACTCAAGATCTTTTTGTAATATAAAATACCAGAACACAGTAATATCAAGTGAAGATCACGACAAAACACGCACGTAATACTCCTGTCACGTTCGTAACGTGTAAACGTTTCTCCGTCGTCGTTTTTCTGCCGTTCTGTTGCGTAATTTTACTATAATTGTGCGAAACGACAGGCTCACGGCCAGCCTGCTATCGTGCAAAAACTGTGTGTATTGCAGGTCTAATGGCATTAATGCATCGGTTTTTCAACAACTTTGCGACTATCTAGAGGCGATTATTCATTATTGTCCACTGTCCTCGGAACATCTTTTGGTCTAAAACATAGGCAGCGTTCGCAGTTGATACCCGAGCACAGTGGCCGAGTATTGGTACTCGCTATGCACTAATGTGAACACACCGTTTTTAATGGACCCGCGCTAGAATTTTGGCACAGTGTCGGTGCCCGAATACAATGTTGAGTCCTTGTACTCGGGCACAAAACAGGACACCGCGTCCCTGTGTGCACACCGTTAGTTCTGGGGCAGCCCACTGCCTAGTACTCGCTGCTAAGCTCACGTGTCAAAATGACGTCTGACAGGCCGAAATGGAGTAACTATGTACACAGTCACATATAGGATACTCAAGGTGTGAACACAACACTATTATGTTCCTTTGCCAAGGCACTGATTCCCGGGTACCGAGTGTGGACAGCTCCTCAATTAGAATATGGTTTCGAAAGTGCATCTCAAAATCACGCCAAATAGAGTGGTGAAATCAAGAACATAGGTTTATAATTCAAGTTCTTCACGGGTCACCCAAAACCTTCAGATCACGGATCACGAAAAATAATTTATTAAATTCACGTTTCACGGAAAATAAAAATCAGCTAGTCACGCATCATGGGAATACCCTCAAAGAATTTGAAACACACGTTTACAGCATACATGGTTTTAACCGTCCCAGCGAAAAAAAAAAACATTATTTTTAGCCCTTATCTTGGCATAGTCAAAGTCCCTTAGCTGTTCGATGCGGTTCACAAATTATTTTTACAAGGCCTCACAGGATTGGCTGTTAAAACAATAGACATAGAAATATAACAATGACTCCACCCCCAGAGGTTTTTAAGAGCTGCGTACTAACTGCAAAACTTCGATAAAAATTTGGCATTAAGAACTCGTCGTCCCTAACATTTTAAAGTATAAATATCGTGTTAATAAGTGACCTGATTTATCACGTGACGATTTTTCAAAAAAAATTTAAACAATTGACAAATAAGTGACGAGTTTAAGAAAAGAACAGTTTTCTCATTCATATTAAATATTAATTTCTAACACTTTACGTTTGGAATGACTGTCCATTGCACTTCAATAAAAACATTATGAGGGAAAACATCATTTTAAATGCCCAAATCTGACCTTGAATTATTCAAAACTTTAAATTTGCACTTCGCGTACATTCATTCCAAACGTAGAAAGTTAGGTATGTTTATCCTCTATCAGAAATGCCTATTTATTTATCCAAACAAAGTAAATTCGCCACCAATTCGCCAATGTTCTTCATTTTCAGTTTTTGGTCCCGTGACAAGTGACCAGAAATAAACGTTAAGGCACAAGAAGACCCCAGGATTTACTTTTAGCGTAAAAATCATTTTTTTCTACGTAGGTATCCTAGTGAGAGATATTGCCAATCAATCATATGCTCCGAACACACCTTTTCGCAGGCTTAAACCCCTTGAGAAAAGATTACTTTGATGAAAAGGATTTGTTCCTAGCGCGTATCGCCATAGAGTTGTCACTTACCCGTTTCCAGATCTTTGTTTCAATAAATGGTTTCAGTAAAGTCAGAACAGCTCTCACATACCAGGGCTCGTTCACAAAATGGAAACCAAGAAACCTTGCTGGGTAGTGATCCTACAAAATTAAGGACAAAAAATTATTTACTTAATAGATATGTGGTTCAATGTCGAAAAGCTAAGAGAACGACGTCAACACCAGCAAATAACACCAGTGGCAAAAATTCCCTTATTAATAGAACACCAGCCCAGACCTGAACAAAATTCATCTCGCTACCCTTCCGAATCATCAAAATCTACAGATTTTGTCAAATATTACAACTCAAAAACTGGCGGCATGTCTGACATTATGGGAAAAAACCCCTACCCCCTCAGTCCTCAGGGCCGAGTTGTTCAAAGCTGGGTTAAGATAACCCAGGGTTAGTGCGAGATTTGAATTCAGATTTGAAAACTTAAAAAGCATTTCAGCTTGATTCTTTTTGTCTACAAGTTGATGATTGGAAGCTCTAAAAATAGCACAGAACATTATACGAGAAAATGCTTTAGAACACACGAAAAAGAAACCCGAGTTAATTTTAACCTCGGGTTATTTGCTAATCGGCCTTCGAACAACTCGGCCCAGGGGGTTAAACAGGATACCCAACCCTCCAAGCTTCAGGGCTCTAGGCACATCTCGCACCCAGACTCCCAATGCGAGACGTCTTTGAGAGATTGGCTTTTTGCTAATCAGTGGATGCTTCTTAGCATTGTATGTTTGGTTTTAAATTAGCCGGCAAATGACAAGAATTGATATGGAAAATCCCTCCATAGTAAAACTCAAACGAGCAAGCATTTTTATAGTGCAATACAACCGCAAACTCCTTTTACAAGATGAAATCCAAAAAAGAAAAATTGCCGCCGATCGAATGAATAAGGTTTAACTTGTGCTTTTATATTTTCTGTTTTATTATTTTGGTATGAATTGGGCAGTGGATAGTTACGTAAGAAACGGGTAACTATAGTGACTACCGCAAGGTCAGGGCTTCTACTGAGAACCCGGGGGGAAGGGAGGGGGATTGAAGGGAAATTGAGTACCCCTCAAACCTTGACTTTTTTGAAAGACGAAATCATGAGCATTGGGGAACATCAACATTGTTACGTAACATTTGAAATATAAGTACTTGTATGGGAAAAAAAACCTATCGTTTTAGGACCTTTTAGCAACCTACGAAAACGAAAGGATTTCAATAAAAAACAGCTTACCTTACATAAAATGTGTTTTACTTCTCTCCTGTGTGGTCCGTTGGCTGAGTTATGGCCGTTTTATGGGTTGTACTGTGAACGGTTTTCTCTCTAAACCTTTAAAACAGAGAGAAAACCGTTTACAGTACAACCCATAAAACGGCCATAAATCGGCCCATAGACCACACAGGAGAGACGTAACACACATTTTATGTAAGGTAAGCTGTTTTTTATTGAAATCCTTTCATTTTCGTAGGTTACGGAAACGATAGGTTTTTCCCCATACAAATCCTTATATTTCGAATGTTATGCAACAATGCCGATGTTCGCCGATGCTTATATTTCGAGCCTGGCTACCTGTGAAGACAAGAGAACTTTTTTGTTGCCCAAATATAACACTCTGTTTAAAAACATCTTCTTTGTTTCTTTAATTTGGAGTCAATGGGCTTTTTTTAAACAGATCACACTGCAAGTGTAGGCCGCGCACCACTAAGTTTTACACCCTGTTCGTTCCCTTCACTGCAGTTTTCTTCGGGTGCGTGATCGCAAATTTCTTTGCTCGCGTAAAAGGTATGTTGAATTCTAAAAAATGAGGCAATTCAAAGTGGGTGGTTTGCTTCCTTTAAACTCAGCAGTGATACAATCAAAGATGGCGGCCAAGGAACCCAAATACACGCCTGTATTGTTTTAGTCTACCCCCTGTTCAAGGTATCCAGTCCAGAGGAAAACCCTGTTCAAGACGCTTAATGGAGAAATTGTAAACCCTGTTTTGGACTGTTTTTACCCTGCTTGGCCGCACAAACCAGTAAGACCTCCCCCCTCCCCCAGATCTGCAAACTGGGAGGTTGCGAGTCATCGAGTCTGAACTACCTTCAGAGTCCCCAAGGCTGCAGTTGCTTGACAAATTAACGCTTAATTTAAACAATTTAAGAACATTTAGCAGCATTTAAGTATTTATAGAGGCTCGGCAACAATGAAACTGTAACTAAATTACAAAAATCCGGATAACATAATCCTTTCACAATTTTTGACATTTATATATATGCGATCCTTTCACAGAAACAAAAGTAATTAAGGTGTCCATCAAAGCAGAAATATTCGGTAAACGTGACTGATTATTCTTTTTCCGTTTCTTCTCGATCCTTCTACTACTAAACTTATACAAGGAAAAGCATCATAAAGAAACCGATTACAGAAGATCTTATGCGGAGCTCCCTTACCTGAAGCATACAGCAAACTTGACGAATGAAAGAAACAGACAATTGGGATGTGTGAGTGGTCGTCCATCCCGAAAAATCGGCAATAATTATTATTCCATTTCTTTGAACGTCTTTGTCCTCTATCAAGCGTTCCATGCTTAGAATAAAAGCTTTCAAAATATCTACCGAGCCATAAGTTTCGGTGTCCCACCCGCCAGCAAATATAACCATCATTTTAGCTCCATTCTGATTATTGTACGGTAAGACACAAGGAAAACCGTCCTCAATAACATGATGTAATCTCCAGGCGGAGAGGTTTTGAAAAACGGAGGCATTCTTGGCACGGAATTCTTTATAATTACACAGAAGTTGATAAGATGCCGGCACTCTGAAATACCGAGCTCGGAGAAAGAGGAGAAGGAATGCGTCGTCGTTGCGTTCTAGGTGTACAAAATTGTTATTTCTGTCTTCTATAATCTTCGACCTGAGCGCTTTGATTTTCTCCTTGTGTTGACTTTGTGCCGGCTCCTCATCGTCGTCTTGTTCCGGTAAGTTCTGTTCGTAAATTATGTCCTCTGTTGACGAGGTTAAGTCTTCAGAATCGCTGCCAGGGCTTTGATCCATGAGTCTTGCTGATCTGATGACAAAATAAAGTTAACTTCCTGAACTAAAACAGTGTTCAATGTTGTTGGCTGTAATCTCCTTTCTTGTAACTAACAAATTCGCTTAAATACTGCGCTTATTGAAATTAGTCATTCTTTGCATGCTTATAAGTAAGTTCAAAAAGTTTTGTAATCATGCCCACGCAAAGTTTAAGTTTGACACCAATCAGATCACATGCACATCCGCTTTTTTCAAAGCAGCGACGTTTTTACCATTGAACTCCGGCTGCTAAGATACGAAAACACTTCGCAAAAACTTCTGGGCCACGCAATTGTCGTTTGAGTCTACGGAGGAGTTGGTGTTTAATATGTAAGAAATGTAAAGTACTAATTTCATTTCTATTAACATAATGACTCGCTTGACTACTCATCAGTTTCATAATAAACGCCCTTCGATGCATTTGAAGGTGGCAGGAGAGCGCGCTTTCTGTTACAACCACGCAACCAAGGTGCGCTTTCTGTCCGCTATGCGGGCTTTAGCGAACATGTCAGTTGTAGTCTGTAGAAGGTACTTATTCCAATGTTTTTAAATTACTTTTTAGGATTAATAATAAAGATGACGTTTTTAAAATATGTAAGATCGGTCAGTTAAAAAGTATCCTCCGAGCAGACGTTTCTTTGCACACATTTACGAAGTCGTTCGCGTCGCTATCAGTTGCGTAGTTAGTTTTTACCGCGGTCCTCAAGAGAAACGGGGCGTAAACATTAACCAACTACGCTTCTCATCATGACATACGACACTAACGACTTCGTAAACGCTAAAAGCTACGGAAGAGAAACCTATGCTCGTAGGGTAGTTAAAAGAAGATCAGGGGCCGCACCCAACGAGAATATACTTCAAAACCACTTAAACATAGCATTGTTAAAACGTATTTTAGTATTTAAACGGTAGATATAGGCATATTTTTATCCCCTAAATATTTTTCGTCTGTTCGGATTTCCTAGTTGAAAATTAAGGCTAGTGATCCGAAAATTATAGGGATCATAACTTGCCTTCAGTTTTCGAAAATTTCAGCCAAATAAAAGGCTCCCGAAAATTCTAGCTGACCTTTTCAGGGTAGAAACCCGGCAATTATACCATTTTTTGGATGTTCGAAAATCCTAAGAGAGGCAGGCAAGTAAGAAATTTTGCAACAAATGTTCCGAAAATTCTAGATCTCAATCGTCTTCCAAACAGATATTTTCCAAAAATTGACGTTGGGTGCCCCTGAGAGGATGTATGTAAAAATAGCAATGTAAAACTGGATCACTTTCAATTTTAAATAATTGCGTTTGAAAATGATAAAATGCTGTCATCTAGGGTGTTGATAGTTCTAATATTAATCCTAAAATAGCAAAATCTTCAGGCAAATTGTTTAAAAATTAAAAGTTATTGAAGAATTATAAATGTGAAGAAAAAACACTTGTTAGGTCGTGGACCACATTAGACTGTTCACCGTCCCCATGTTTTCCCGTAAGATCGTCGAGATCGAGCGCTTGGATCGGTGTCAAAACTACTTAGGGGGCGGGGGGCGGTTTGGGAGGAAGCGAGTGAGTTACAGTCCCTTTATTTTTCTCGCTTCCTCCGCCGCCGCCCCCTAAATAGTTTTGACACTCATCCAAGATGGCAGCCCATAACGCAAAGTGATCGATCTCGACGATCTTACGGGAAAATATGGGGACTGTGAACAGTCTAGGACCGCATAGAATGTATGTAGGAACGATTAATTTGCTTCTGGTTAGAAGTACCGATGCTAAGGAACTGTCCGTTTTTTATCCTTTATTTTATATCCTGTTTACATTACTGTGCATGATCTCCTGTTTACACTATTTAGTTGGGAGATCTCTTAACCGGTATGTATTATTGAGCTGGTATGACCGCAATAGAATCAGAAATTAGTACTTAGGCTTCGTCCACGTTATTCTCCCCTACACGAAGAAGTTCCTTTTTCGTGATCTCTTCTGGCGTGCTAACGGTAAACTATGCCGACAACTGTCCCATTTTCTACCGTGCATAAGCGAGATACATCCAGTGATACGATTCGCGAAAATAATGCAGCAGTTTTTTGTCCAGCGCACACTCACTGGTCATACAATCTGTCATCTGACTAGTTATGGATGCAGATGAGGTTTACAACTATTTGACACACAAATTGCTGCGGAATATTCAACAGTACACCAAAAGAATTTTATTTTAATGTTGAAATGTGAGTTAACGCTTATTATAGTTGATCTGTTTTCGGTGAACAATTCATGTGTTATTTATTGAATTTCTTTTTGTTGACGGTCAGGCCTAACCGTAAGAAAAAAATTTCGTTTTAAAACTTTTTCCAGCGTAGTGTTGACGGGCATGAAGTAAAATATGACCTGTGATAAGGTCTTCGCTTCTTCCCCAACTTTCGCGCTCCATGGAAATATACCTGATCGCAGTTCAAGTACTAAAGCGATAAACAAAATCTATCTACATAGTCTTCTATAGAAAAATGGCAAGATGCATTGTTCGCTAATAGCAAGAGAAAATGAGCTCATTCTCTCTTGCTAATAGCTAGAGTTGACAGCTTCAAAAGGAGCCAGCTCAAAGTAGTAGGGAAAAGAAACCTGAAGCCTACTATTTTTGCATGAGTGGGTACATGTCTGCATAACTTGAGCAGTGTGTGAGCAGTGAGTGCAGACTTACCTGGATTTCATTTCCTTTTTTTGACTGAGAAGATCGACTTCTGTCTGTTTTCGTACGTGAGAAAAATTCCAAAGAAGTGCGAGTGAGTTTTTGATATGCAATCACAATCATGATCAATTCCCCGCATTTCTCTTTTCTGCATAAATTTACACTTCTCGTGACACACGTACAAAACAACTTAGCTAAAAGAGTAAGCTTTACGTGATTAACAGTTATTCTGCACCTTACTGGTTACACACAAATAAAGCCCAGCACGTGCTATGCGATTATTAGATTTTGTTTTGTGATGAGGTGATAATATTATCGCCTATTATAGTGATATATGCGACCGTCAACTGGAGTCATTAGTGGCAGTGTCATAAGACTTATTCGTCTTATTAGGCTGCTTGGAAATCGAGCTGAAGGGTTTATCTCCATTTATGTTATAGGAATCCGCTTGTAATGACCACCTCGTGCTAATAGTTGCTGTTTTTAATGGTTGTATACAGAAACAGGAGCCCTGTTGGACTTGAGTTCTGACGGACAAAATTACAGCTTTTTTTCCACCAAAATATGCCTTCTAAGCCCCGGCGTTAAATCAAACGTCAAGAACAAAGAAT
>CALNXK010000086.1:2022500-2040000 GCA_942486035.1 Porites lobata
GTCGCTGCATCTTAAAAGAATACCTTGCACAAAACCTTGTGATACTTCTTTAGCCTGTCAAGCAAGCGTTTCCGCACTGGTTCGTTCAGAAAGTTACAAAAGAAGAGGGGATAGGTCACGTACAGTGTAGGATTAAGGAAGTTATCCATTCTGGGTATCTGTAATATACACGTTTGAATATAAATACTAGACTCTCTGAAAGTCCTTCGCTTCTCATGTCCTGTTCCAGCAGCTCGGAACTGCACACGCACCCAACAATACATACGAGAGGGACACAGATGGTTCGCGCCAAAATGACGTCACTTGATGCGATTTTTTGCAGGGGACACAAGTCGAGCTCTCGTTCTCTCGCTCGCCTTTGCCGCAGGAAACATTAAAAATCTACCCGTCGCGCGCTTCGCGCTCGTGAAAAAATTTGAGCTCGACTTGTAGGCAAGTCTATATAAATACCAGTGATTAATTTGCTCCGACGATCACACAGCGGGTGACCGATTTTTTTCACTGCACTATGATCAAAGACAGAATTGTTGTTTCCAATTAATCATACTTAAAGCACAATTGGACATAATTTTAAATTTTCTTTCAGCCACTAGAACTCCTGAGAAACGTCTTCCAGTGTACGCGATACACTATGTACCAGTGTTTTTTTTTTCTCGCGTGCAGCTATTGTGTCTTAAGTGCATATAATGTAAAAAATCACAGCATAAAGAGAAAACGCCCTCAAGTAGCGCTACTACTAAACAAAAGGCCTACTAATGCGGTAGGTTGCAGCTGTTGGAGCGGGGAGGCTATAAATTCTTTTTCGAGGGGATGGTTATATTTCAAGTTTTCTTTTAAAGTCATAGAAGAAGTTGAGACCGCCTTAGTGACATGAATGTTAATTCTTTCCTATAAAAACAGAGTCATAATATAATACCCTGGCGAAAAAATCATTTACTGTTTTTCTACTAAGTGTTCGAGATCTCCAGTTTTACTGATCCGTGTCTACACACTCCTTTTTCGAGCTAAGAATAAAAAAAGCAGTGGACGCAGTACGTTTGCACAAATGCAGGCTACCAGATTCTCCAGAACAAGCCGGTCCGCTCAAAGCCAAATGACGTAAGACGCCATTTGTAAATATACAAAATGAAGCACTTTAACAGATTGGCAGAATTCATTGGAAACAATTTTATCGGGAGTTTTCACCCCAAAAAGAGGACTCCAGAAGAAAGCAATATATATATATATTCGCGTTCTTAGTTGTTTCTAGTGAGCAGTTATGGCTAAGTAAGGTTAACACTTCGCAGTAAATTATTTTACTTGTGCTTTATTTTCTGCTGACCTGATTTGCATTACAGTGAAATCAGAGTCAGTGCAAGGAAAACTTTTCTTGCTCACACTTTGTTTAAACATGCAATAGCATGCTCATCCAGTTGAACGTCTCCAGTAGTAAGGTCAGTCCTCACCAGGCGATGCTCCACATAGTGGCTTTCCGTTGGCAACTTGACAGCCTTTTTTGCTCTGTTCAGAAAAAAATATATATATTGTGTTGTAACCCAAGTCCATTTTAAACCTAAAAAATGCCACCCTCGTGAAGTACACAAAGCCCAGGATGAATGCTCTTGACCGATCGCAAAATGACTGGTGCGGCTATGGTCCGGCCGGCCAGTTCTGACTTTTGAAAAGCGCCCCAAGTCACTATTTTTTAACTTTGTATGACAGTGATGAAAATATTCTACCAACAGTATGTAGGGTGACCTTATACACAGCCTGCCTCGACAAAAGCTTATTGCTTATTGTAATTTATTTGTTTGTTTGCGATTATTCAGTTAAAGGTTCAGCTGAAAATTCCTCAGAACTTACTGAGAATGGCAATAACCAGTTCAAATAAGAGAAGTTCAAAGAAATGATTTATTTCAAACCAAGGCACAAGCTTGTTGAAATATCATACATTTAGAAATATAAATGTATATATCTGTCTGATTTTGCTAAAGGTTGCCCGTCAAGTTTTCGCTTGAACATGGGCAAACTTTAGTAAACTTTACTTAGCCATAGTAAAAAGCCCAAATATGGCCACAGTCATGGGTTATTATCACTGGTTAAAGGTACATAACAGTAGAAACACGCGACTAAGAACCTGGTTTTTAAGGTGGCTCAGTGGGCTTCTTCAGGGACAATACCTCCCAAGTTTTATTATAAAGTACGTCCCCGTGAACAAAGATTTCAGTGAAAAAATTGCCACCGCAGCTGTATTAGATAATTTGTTTTGATCAGGGTTACAAAATGACATCGGGGTTGCCACAGCAACGAAATGACGCCATTACCTATTTTATTTGCAGCCGTATTTCTCAGCACTGGGAACTGCTCTCCCAAAATCGTTAAAGGAAGCTTTTCCTCCAATAGCCGCTTCGATGTTTGTGAAGTTTAAGTGAAATCTATAAGAGCATTATCGAGATATTTTGCGATGAGGTTTTTATTGTTAGAAATACGGTAAAAACTGGACAATCTTTATGTTCGGCCGTTATCTAAAGAAAACGAAGCGCTTTTAAACCGAAATTTTACCTCATAGTAGTTTCAATCTTTTTAATGATCATGGAGAAGGGTGGGGAGCGCCAGACAAGCGCGTGCGACTTGGAAAGGCGCAGAAACAACCAGCAGAGATGACGGAATGGTCGGACAATAATTCCTGAAATTCGAGGTAAACCAAGAAACCGTCTGAAACGTCGACTAGTGAGTTTTACTATGGCAAAGTTTGTTTTACATTCTGTTTAACTTAGTTGAGGCCTTTTACTAAAGCCCAAGTGTGACAACAAAAGATAACGTCAGAGCAAGTTTGGATCTTGATCGCGCTTTAGTTTCAAGTGACGTTTTCCCCGCCGCCGACGTCGTGCTATCTTAAACTGTTCTATAATATTATTACTTCGAGAAAGAAACTTAAAAGGCATACTTGTATAACGTATGGAACTGGCAACGGTGATTTTTCCCATCTGTCAGCGAGAGGAACATGGTAACGTCTCCCTTCATATATCCCCTCGCTAACAGTCATTTTTTGGACGGACGGCTCCCAATTAGTTGTCCTCTTTTGCATCACTGGTCCATCAGCAGGAAAGTTCATCCCAATGAAAGTGGACTTGTGGATAAAGCAGTTGCGTTTATTACTGTCAAGGCTATCGAAGTAAAAAGTACTTATGAGACAATAACAAAATTTAGATTTTTTATTATTTTTATTATTATCAATATTATTATCTTTCTTAAAATTAATTAATTAATTCTAAATTTTAAGAGTCTTTGATCGTAAAATTAGTAAATTTATACCTTATATCCACACTGGCTATGCAAGATCCGCCATCTTCAAATTCAAGGGTTCTTTCCCAAGAGTATCCTTCAGGAAATGATGGCTTGAAATAGTCAACGATGGACGCAGGATAATCAGTAAAGGCTCTGTTACCATAGCAAAACACGGCCGACAATATGTCAAAAGAGAATGGCAGTGGTGCACCCTTGGTTACTCGCAGTGTCAAGATCTGTTTTCCCCTACAAAAAAAAAACACAACAAGAATGAAATACAAATCGATTAAACTAAATAAGAAAAGCGGAGAAGAGCCTTTTGAGAACTAGGCTAAACACTGCCCATTTATCAGTCTAATTTAACTAAATAACAATAGGGGCTTAGGACAGCCTGCTATATAATTTAAATATAAACTTTAATTTCGATTCTGCAATGCTAATCTCGCCCTTTGACAAGAACTGACAAGATTAATGGCAAGTCCTATCACGACACAATATACTTTTTAGCGGAGCTCTGGCGCGCGAAGCGCGCCTGCAGAGCACCATGGGTAAGTAAATCTACCCATCCCAGAAAATTTTGTAATCACGTGACCGAGCGACCGAGCGACCGACCGTCCGTCCGCACCACAGGCATACCAATGTTTACTCTCACACTTTCTAACTACTTTGGAAGCCCAGGAGAAAGCTGATTGCACATCAGTGTTGTCATCAATTGACAGCTGTCAAAACAGGGTATCCGATGACCAGTATCACCTGACCGTATCGCGGTCTCAGGTGTCGACCCATCAAGGTCGAGTATTTTTTGAAGTTATCCGCTGACAATTTACTCGTTTTCAAATGATCGCAGGCTCACGTTTACTTTTTTTTAAAATTCATATGGGGTCCTGTTCATATCAAATATGTTGTGTTTATGTCAGTATCGCCCCGCACTATTACGATTTTGATTTCAAACTGACCTCAGACGCAAAAATTCAGCCAGTTTTTTTAAAATACAGGCGGGGAAGACCTTTTCTAACCATGGTCACCTGTTGGTCACGCTCCACGTCCAATTTTTATGCTCTGATTGGTTAAAATTTGACAGGTGAGTTCATGCATAAAATTCATGCAGCATCTTGAAAGTTGTTTACTTTGACAGCTGAAGCTGACAGAGTTTTGAGTCAACTTGTGATGTTTGTAACTGTCTTTTTCCACTGGATGTAAAAAATGAATACAGCTGCTATCAAGAGTATTCTCTTATTCATGGCTGGTTTGTTTATTGGGTTTTTGGTTGAGAAATGCTCCGCTTTTCAAAGCCGATAATCCGATTTCGGGTGGCATCGATGGCATCGTTTTTGTTTTTCACCTTGCTGGATGCGTACGGGAATTATGCGTTGTTTCTGTAGGTACCGGAGCATAGTATACGTCATCACGCTCGAATTAATTACTTCGGTCTCAATGCATAATTTGCCCAAATTATTTCCAAATGGAGGAATTACAGACATAGTTTCAAAAGGCAATAAACCAAACAAAATAAGAAAGTAAGTCCGTTCCCTCAAGTAGAAAGGTCCACAGAGTCCACAGAGTCCACAGGTCCACAGGTCCAGAGGTCCACAGGTCCACAGAGTCCACAGGTCCACAGGTCAACAGAGTCCACAGAGTCCACAGGTCCACAGAGTCCACAGGTCCACAGAGTCCAAAGAGTCCACAGGTCCACAGAGTTCACAGGTCCACAGAGTCCACAGAGTCCACAGGTCCACAGAGTCCAAAGGTCCACACAGTCCACAGAGTCCACAGGTCCACAGGTCCACATGTCCACAGAGTCCACAGGTCCACAGAGTCCACAGAGTCCACAGAGTCCACAGGTCCACAGAGTCCACAGAGTCCACAGGTCCACAGAGTCCACAGGTCCACAGAGTCCACAGAGTCCACAGGTCCACAGAGTCCACAGGTCCACACAGTCCACAGAGTCCACAGGTCCACATGTCCACAGAGTCCACAGAGTCGACAGAGTCCACAGAGTCCACAGGTCCACAAAGTCCACAGGTCCACAGGTCCTCTTAATGTGAGACAAGCAACCAAAATTATGATTAACATAGTCAGAGTGTAAAACTTTCCACATTATAATCTACCCACTAGAAAGAAAAGAAAGAAAATCTCCGAGGAATGAAAACGCTGAAGTCACGTTTCACTAGCTTATGATTGTGTTTGGCCTGTCAACACCAAATTTCCTGCTGTTTTGTGAAGTACAATAGCAGTGTCATTTCGTCGTTGTGATTGGCTCTTCCCACCGTCGGCGCGCGAAGTCTCCCCTGGGAACCGTTCTAATTATAAATCTACTCGGGAAAGGGTTGACTCCAAGGGCTTGTATGGGAGATGGAGGCTCCATTTGATGGGCTCCTGACCCGTGAGAAATCTCCAATTTATTTCGAAGCTTACGGAGAGAGCAGTGTACTACAAAACCCAAGAGCACTTAGTTCGATCAGAGTTGTACCAAATGCTCCAGTCAGCTTATCGAGCACGCCATAGAACAGAGACGGCCCTCCTTAAGGTACACAATGACATCTTGCTTAACATGGATAACCAGAGGGTTACTCTACTAGTGCTGTTAGACTTGAGTTCAGCGTTTATGAAGTACTTGTCCGTCGTCTTGAGATAACGTTTGGCTTTCCAGATACTGCACTTCAATGGTTCAGATCCTACCTGGCTGGTAGATCACAGCGTGTATTACTTAATGGGAGCTTCTCAGAGGATTTCTCTCTACCTCATGGTGTACCACAGGGTTCGTGTCTGGGGCCGCTGCTTTGTACAATTTATGCCAGCAAGCTATTTGAGGTAGTGAAGCGTCACCTCTCAGATGTACACGCAGACAACAACCAGCATACGTATACTGCATAAGCAGACGATAACCAGTTATATATCTCATTTAAGCCTGGTTCTAGTGCGAGTGAATTAGAAGCGGTAACTGCATTACAAGATTACATTCTACACATCAACACTTGGATGACGGCTGACAAACTTAAGCTAAATGATGACAAAACAGAATTAACTGTAATCGGAACCCGCGCGCAGTTGGACAAGATAAGCATATCAGAGCTAAGCATTGATCACGTGAAAGTATCTGCAGTATGCAACGTTCAAACCTAGGGACATGGTTCGACAACCATCTGAGTATGAAAACCGCCATCAACAAGACTTGTCAATCGGGACTTTACCATCTGTATGATATTGGGCGGATTAAAAGATTTCTTAATAGAAAGAAAAAGACGATTGTTCAGGCAATAGCGAAATCGAGAATAGATTATTGCAATAGCCCATTGTATGGTGTTGCCGCTACGAACCTTAGCAATCTTTAACGGGTGCAAAACGCGGCAGTCCGATTGGTGTGCTCATTGCCAAGACATGAACACGTCACATCGTCCTTTATACGTCTTCACTGGCTGCCGATTAAGTTTAGAATCAATTTCAAGATTGCTATGCTCTGTTTCAAGTGCATTCATGCAAACGCTCCTAATTATCTAAAAAAAGCATGATCGCCATCAAGAATACTTCGACAGTACAACTTCCGCTCGAGCACCAGTATCCAGTTGGAAGACCATTCACGACGCTTGGCGATCGAGCCTCTTCCAATCCATCCGCCAAGATTTGGAACAGTCTCCCGCAATCATTATAGTCACAGCAAAATTTTAACACCTTTAAGTCATTGCTTAAAACTCACTATCTTAGAGAAGCGTTTAATTTATGATTTCTTTTTAGTGTTTCATATAATATATATCCTCACACTTCATTGTAAATTCAAAATTGTAAATAGGTAACATGGTAATTTTGGATTCAATTTTAATATGTAAAGCACATTTGATCATATCCTCCTGTATGTTAATTTGCGCTATACAAATTTTAAATATTATTTATTATTCAACAATATTAACTTCGCCTTCGGTGAATAATTGTTAAATGTTATGAGTTAGAATGTTTTGAGGATAATTATTCACTGCCTATCAGCACGCAGGGATGTCGGATTAACACAAGGAAGTTTAATACCAAAGGAACATAGCCTTTACAGAACCTTAAAACACAGCATCCACCAACACAAACTTGACTTGAACTTAAGTAAAACTAAACAGCCTCTGCCAGTAATAATAAACTCTCACTTGAACTTCTGATATCTTACGGCTTCCGCCAACTTGTAAACACAGAATTTGAAAATAGACCTTTGTCACACTTGGCTAAACACAGCACTCCAGCTCGTGGGAAAAAAACTTAGTTCGTCAAAAGAACTCGCTTGAAACTTGTATACCATTTAACATAAGGTTCTAGAAAATACTGTACCGAAGAAAATACCAAAGAAGTGTAAACTGGTGAGGCTGTAGACCTGTGGACTCTGTGGACTCTATGGACCTGTGGACTCTGTGGACCAGTGGACTCTGTGGACTCTGTGGACCTGTGGACTCCGTGGACTCTGTGGACTAGTGGACTCTGTGGACTCTGTGGACTCTGTGGACTCTATCGACCTGTGGACTCTGTGGACTCTGTGGACCTGTGGACTCTGTGGACCTGTGGACTCTGTGGACTCTGTGGACTCTGTGGACCTGTGGACTCTGTGGACTCTGTGGACCTGTGGACTCTGTGGACCTGTGGACTCTGTGAACCTGTGGACTCCGTGGACTCCGTGGACATGTGGACTCTGTGGACTCTGTGGACCTGTGGACCTGTGGACCTGTGGACTCTGTGGACTCTGTGCACCTGTAGACTCTGTGGACCTGTGGACTCTGTGGACCTGTGGACCTGTGGACCTGTGGACCTGTGGACTCTGTGGACTCTTTGGACTCTGTGGACCTGTGGACTCTGTGGACCTGTGGACCTTTGGACCTGTGGACTCTGTGGACTCTGTGGACTCTGTGGACCTGTGGACTCTATCGACCCGTGGACTCTGTGGACTCTGTGGACCTGTGGACCTGTGGACCTGTGGACTCTGTGGACCTGTGGACTCTGTGGACTCTGTGGACCTGTGGACTCTGTGGACCTGTGGACTCCGTGGACTCTGTGGACTCTGTGGACTCTGTGGACTCTGTGGACCTGTGGACCTGTGGACTCTGTGGACTCTGTTGACCTGTGGACTCTGTGGACCTGTGGACTCTGTGGACCTTTGGACCTGTGGACCTGTGGACTTTGTGGACCTGTTGACTCCGTGGACCTGTGGACTCTGTGGACTCCGTGGACCTGTGGACTCTGTGGACCTTTGGACTTGAGGCAACGGCTGACCCACGGACTGAATTTTTGCTTAGTTTCTTATTTTGTTTGGTTAATTGCCTTTTGAAACTATTTCTGTAATTCCTCCATTTGGAAATAATTTTAGCAAATTATGCATTGAGACCGAAGTAATTTATTTGAGCGTGATGACGTATACTGTGTTCCGGTACCTACAGAAAGAACCGAATTATGAAGGCTCAAGCGATCCTTGCCTTACTTGAAAGCTGTCAGGAGCTGCATCTCGAAATAAGGTAAGCCTGAGTAATTATTGCATTTATATCTAATTTCATGAAGTCCAGCGGCGCAGTTTATGAAGCTAGTTTATGCACGTTTGCATTAAGATTTGACTGAGACACTGATCTGACCTAGTATGAGGTTTGATATACAGCTTACAGAACTTTAAAAAGCCTTTAGTCGATATTAATTCACCGTAAATAGAAAGAAAAAACTTTCTGAAGAATATTTAGTTATAATTTTGGCTGTAGAAAGAAAGCTTTGAGCGATTTTCTTGTCGTGAGTTCATCTTTGAAAAAAGCAAACACCGGGAAACCGGCGGCTTAAAACATAAACTTAATCTTTAAGCTTACTAGTAAAGACCTGAGGATTCTTAGAGACACTTATAAATACTCATTTGTTTTCGTGAATGAAAATTGTTGTCTCTGTAAATGTTCTACTCTCAAAAGTGTAATTTTCATCGCTTTGCCGTTTGTTTTCAGGCGTTCATAAACATCGCTTGCAGAAGTCCTCAAAATGCCGAGCGTATCAAACGCTTTTTAAGATTACACATCGTTATAAAACCATTAATAAAAAATAGACTCAATAAATTCTTTATCACGTTGAAGCGTAACTCTTTTAAAATTTCTTCGCAAATTTGGCGCTTGTCAAAAGTTAGAACCGGCTGACCGTATAGGTGATTTTGGACATTTTTTGAACGGTTTCGCTAATTAAAAGTCCACGCGTGCTTCGATGGTCCTGAGTATTGAAAAATTGTGAAATACTGCATTTTGTACCGAGGTCTGTATGATAAAAACAGCGCCTCATAGCACTCTTTCTCCTCAGATGTGGTGTATAAAAAAAAAATAAAAGAATGGTTTGCACGCACCCAGATTTATTGGCAAGAATTTGTAAACTTGTCGAACGCAAAACATTCGGCCTGATTTGTTTTCCAAGAATTTGTTTTCCACGCCTTATCTACTGTGATCAAGAGCTATTGTTATATTCCTAGACTTTCACTCAACTAAACAGGGACTGCCATTGGTTGATTCTTGGTCACGTGGCCTTGACTAAAATCAAATGTATCCCGCTCGGGATACATTGCAGCACGTGATCAAAGCATGGTGGAAAGTGGTGTGACAGAAGGCGGGAAAAACACCGCCAGGTCCAGCCAGTTTTCTTTTTCGTGAATGAACACAACAACACAAAAACGAAGCCTCAAGCTAAAAAGCAACGATTTTTAAAGTTATCCAAGAAGTTCCCAGAAGAAAAACAGCAGCTAGTGGAGGAAAAAGATGCAGATAATATGAGGAAAGTACTTTTGTTTGTAAATCATTCATTCAGTGGTTTTGAGAATTAAATTTGTGTTGTTATGAGTACCGAGTCGACTGTTTTGGTTCGCTCCGGTTATTCTTTTGTTGCTGTTGAAGTGAAAGTCTTGAAATATAACAAAACACTTAATGCCAGGTCCCTCGGGAAACCAGTTAGTTTTGTTTTCCCTCGAGTCCTGATGTTTCCCTCGACTTCGTCTCGGGAAACATCAGGACTCTTGGGAAAACAAAACTAACTGTTTCCCTCGGATCTGACATTAAGTGTATATTATTGCTCTTAAATGTGACCGAAGACTATTTTTTGGGTGTACATATAAGGCTATATCAGCTCAATACAAGATTTGTTTCACTCCAAAATCAGATAGCTTTTCCCTCAAAAGTCACATGAATGTGCCCTTAAGTTAACTGATTTGTGGAATACAAAATTATTGTTTGATTTAAGTTATAAATTTATCAATGGGAGCTTCGCTTTTAGCTGTGGCTAAATCTATATATTATACCGCTTACCTAGCCTAAAGAATCATTAATACTGTTCAACAGGTTCATTTATTTAATTAGTTTTTATTTGTTCCTTCTTAAGAAAAGTAATAATTAAGCATTATTGAAAAAGTTAATTTTTGAAATATAATGTCAGGTCACTTTAGTGGCAGAGTTGTTGAGATGATAGTTTGCGTAAATATGATAATATAAACGACGTTTGATCCTGGCCAGCAAAAAATTGGCGATCGTCGTGGCCTATTGCGAATAACATCGTGTTTCGACATTAATCAGTGTCAAATTTGCCATTCAAAGAAAAGTTGTTATTGATTTTGAATAATGTAGAATAACTTACATTTTTTTCTGGTTTTTACTTGTGATGATTAGTAAAACCACTTTCACAATTCATAGAGCTTTCTGTTGCACCTAAGGCCATAATATCTCTTTTGGTATGATTGGGTTTTCGGAATCTCTCGCCTTATACTCAGTACAGCTAATTTAAAATGATTTGAGAATTTGACTTTTCATCACAAAAATATCCCGAAATTGACGACTACTCTTATTTCTCTTAAACCTATAACAGTGAAGATCTTCAGTTGCCTTTTACTATCAAGGGAGGTGTGTTGATCGACTTACTCGTACGGCTTCCCCCTGCCTTCACCCTCGATTGTAAAGGAATGCCCATTGACAGATCCTTCCATGTGGTATGTCATCGTCATGTCATCTTTGATAACCTACATTCACAAAATGCACAAAAGTGAATCCACATAAGAGCAGGTGTGGCTTACAAAGTGAAGCTTGAAGTTGTAATTATAAAAGGCTAGGAAGCTTAACACCGTTCTGGTTTGTAAAAAAAAAAAAAAACAAATTAGGTTGGGCAAAAGTGAAGCTATTCTGAGGGTGATTATCTACATGTCTCAAAAGATCGATTGACTTCCTATTCAATATTTAGATCACGTTTACAAAGAAGACTTTTTTTTATAAGTTTATACGCGAGAATCAAAAGCCATTACCTATAGCAAGACTAAACTGCAAAATACCAAATTACTTATATTAGTTGCATTAGATTTAACTCATATTAATGAACTTGCAATTGACTTTAAGTAAAGTAATACATTCCGTAAAACCTTTAAGCTTTCGGAACAAAATTCTACTATTAATAGTGATTTTAAAACTTATAAGATACCTTTTTTCTCAGTCTGATTTGAGATTTTTAACCTCTTTTTTGCTGTTTTGCGTGATAACTAATCTTGAGTGTTTCACTCCAAAAGAAAGAAACGAATCATTCTCTCTACTAATTTATACCTCATTAATCCCAGAAAGAGTCGAGTAAGAAGGCCTGATCTTTCATATTGTTGGCCTTACGGCAACGTTTTTAAGCTTTTTTACAACTACCGTTAGGGTGTGTCATGGCAGTATCCTATCAAACTGTAGCCGTTACATCAGTCCTTATTGCCAGAAATAGGGCCTCATATTCTTGGCGTAGAGTTGAAAATTCACTTACTTGCTTTGAAAGAGCCATGTCGAGAAGAAATTGCTTCTTTGTCAAAACGTACTCAAAATTCCAGTTAAACTGTTTGTAGTTCACTCCGTCACCGACTAAGCTGAACTGACTACATTGCTAGGGTAGATCGATTTTAACGCTATATTGGATCAAAAGACACACCTTGATTGACGCATTAAAACAGGTTAGGCTGGATCTTGACAGGTTGGTCAGGATAAACGGGACAAATAAATCTTTGTTCTTTACTGACAGCTTCACGTGATGTGCAGTTTGCATGTACTTTTCCACAGCCTTACCTAACCAAACTTGGCTAATTTGTGAATTTCAACTCTTACATAATATTGAGCTCTAACGTTAATTTAAAAACAACCAATTGAAAAATTTGAAATTAATCTTGATACGATTTCATTAGTGACTTTGTTGTAACGATACCTTACAGCTTCAGCACAAGCCGTTAAAAAACCCCAACAAAGAGCTTACAAATAAAAAAACTAAAAAGTGAATGTTGAACATCTATGAGAAACTAGGGTGCAATTATCAATAAGCACTTTTATCAATTCTGGAAGGCAGAAAAAAGTATGCTATCAATTAAGGCTACAAGGTTTTGCAGAAGAAGTAAAAGTTAATGCTGGTCTAAAAATTAATTATTCCCGGGATCAGGCAATAGAGTGTGTTTAAAAAGCTCAAAAAGTCAGGTCACCGCCTCATTGACACAATTGGAGCGATTAAAATGTCCAGAATATGTCACTTACAAAGTGAAACAGTGAAACGGGGTAGACGATTTGGGAAAAGAAAAATAGGGTCCCCCCTGAGTGAACTTTTCTCGTCAATGAAACAAGGAGAAGATTTTAAATATGGTTGTTCTTGAGTTGTAAATTCTTGTTTCAATTAAACAAGATTTGTGACGAGTAGGCTGTATTAGGGAGGTAATGGAAGTGTCGGCATAAGTTTAAAACGACTACAGATCATGACCCGGTATGCTTGCTTGTCGTCCATAGCATGAAATGCTTATCAGTAGTCAAGGAGCAGCGAGAACGGCTTGTACAACAGGCTTAATCACTACCGCACTTGACTGACTACATAGATATACACTATAAAAACATTGCCCGGCTATTCGAGATCTCAACTCAGACAACTCAGCGACTGAGCTGTGAACACACTTTTTTATTAGCGTAGGTAAAATTGGTAAGATTGTTGATTATACATTATCCATATTAAAAACGTGATATGTAATGATTGTCTTCTTAAATTAAGCGTACTTTGAATAAGGTGATTTGTTAAAGGTACAGAAATCTATTTAGTGTCATTAAGTGAAATCTTTCACCGCTAGTAAGCAAGTAACATTACTTTCCAGAACTGACCTGTATTAAGCGGTCATTTATACTCTGAAGTGGTCTCACTGCGGTCACCTTTTCCGTGTTAGTTTTTATTGTCTCCACCTGGATTTAAAGTGTTCGGGACAAATCTAATCTAAAAATCGGACATGAAAATTATCCGAAACTGTTAGGTTTTGATAGGGACCTGAGCACTGGTCACGTGACTTCTTTTTCCATGTGACTAGTGTGTTGATCTGTGATAGTTGTTGCGTTGTTTGTATGGTAGAGAGAGCACAGAACTTGTAAGTACTTGGTTCGTTCTTCAGTTCTATTGGTTCTTTCTGTAGGTACCGGAACACAGTATACGTCATCACGCTCAAATAAATTACTTCGGTCTCAATGCATAATTTGCTAAAATTATTTCCAAATGGAGGAATTACAGAAATAGTTTCAAAAGGCAATTAAACAAACAAAATAAGAAACTAAGCAAAAATTCAGTCCGTGGGTCAGCCGTTGCCTAAAGTCCAAAGGTCCACAGAGTCCACAGGTCCACGGAGTCAACAGGTCCACAAAGTCCACAGGTCCACAGGTCCAAAGGTCCACAGAGTCCACAGGTCCACAGAGTCCACAGGTCAACAGAGTCCACAGAGTCCACAGAGTCCACGGAGTCCACGGAGTCCACAGGTCCACAGAGTCCACAGGTCCACAGAGTCCACAGAGTCCACAGGTCCAAAGAGTCCACAGGTCCACAGGTCCACAGGTCCACAGGTCCACAGAGTCCACAGAGTCCACGGGTCGATAGAGTCCACAGGTCCACCGAGTCCACAGAGACCACAGAGTCCACAGTTCCACAGGTCCACAGGTCCACAGAGTCCACAGAGTCCACAGGTCCACAGGTCCACAGGTCCACAGAGTCCACAGCTCCACAGAGTCCACAGAGTCCACAGGTCCACAGGTCCACAGGTCCACAGGTCCACAGAGTCCACAGGTCCACAGAGTCCACAGAGTCCACAGAGTCCACAGAGTCCACAGGTCCACAGGTCCACAGGTCCACAGAGTCCACGGAGTCCACAGGTTCACAGAGTCCACAGGTCCACACAGTCCACAGAGTCCACAGAGTCCACAGAGTCCACAGGTCCACAGAGTCCACAGAGTCCACAGAGTCCACAGAGTCCACAGGTCCACAGACTCCACAGAGTCCACAGGTCGATAGAGTCCACAGAGTCCACAGGTCCACAGGTCCACAGGTCCACAGAGTCCACAGGTCCACGGAGTCCACGGAGTCCACAGGTCCACAGAGTCCACAGAGTCCACTGGTCCACAGAGTCCACAGGTCCATAGAGTCCACAGAGTCCACAGGTCCACAGAGTCCACAGAGTCCACTGGTCCACAGAGTCCACGGAATCCACAGGTCCACAGAGTCCACAGGTCCAAAGAGTCTACAGAGTCCACAGGTCCACAGAGTCCACAGAGTCCAATGGTCCACAGAGCCCACAGAGTCCACAGGTCCACAGCTCCACAGGTCCACAGGTCCACAGAGTCCACAGGTCCACAGAGTCCACAGAGTCCACAGGTCCACAGGTCCACAGGTCCACAGAGTCCACAGGTCCACAGAGTCCACAGAGTCCACACAGTCCACAGAGTCCACAGAGTCCACAGGTCCACAGGTCCACAGGTCTACAGAGTCCACAGAGTCCACAGGTCCACGGAGTCCACGGAGTCCACAGGTTCACAGAGTCCACAGGTCCACAGAGTCCACAGAGTCCACAGGTCGATAGAGTCCACAGGTCCACAGAGTCCAAGGAGTCCACAGAGTCCACAGAGTCCACAGGTCCACAGAGTCGACAGAGTCCACAGGTCGACAGAGTCCACAGGTCAACAGAGTCCACAGAGTCCACAGGTCGATAGAGTCCACAGGTACACAGAGTCCACAGGTCCACAAAGTCCACAGAGTCCACCGGTCCACAGAGTCCACGGAGTCCACAGGTCCACAGAGTCCACAGGTCCACAGAGTCCACAGAGTCCACAGGTCCACAGAGTCCACAGAGTCCACTGGTCCACAGAGTCCCCAGAGTCCACAGGTCCACCGGTCCACAGGTCCACAGGTCCACAGAGTCCACAGGTCCACGGAGTCCACAGAGTCCACAGGTCCACAGGTCCACAGGTCCACAGGTCCACAGAGTCCACAGGTCCACAGGTCCACAGGGCCACAGAGTCCACAGGTCCACAGAGTACACAGAGTACACAGAGTCCACAGGTCCACAGGTTCACAGGTCCACAGAGTCCACAGAGTCCACAGGTCCACAAAGTCTACAGAGTCCACAGGTCCACAGGTCCACAGGTCCACAGAGTCCACAGGTCCACAGAGTACACAGAGTCCACAGGTCCACAGGTTCACAGGTCCACAGAGTCCACAGAGTCCACAGGTCCACGGAGTCCACGGAGTCCACAGGTTCACAGAGTCCACAGGTCCACAGAGTCCACAGAGTCCACTGGTCCACAGAGTCCACAGAGTCCACAGGTCCACAGGTCCACAGGTTCACAGAGTCCACAGGTCCACAGAGTCCACAGAGTCCACAGGTCCACAGGTCCACAGGTCCACAGAGTCCACAGGTCCACAGAGTCCACAGAGTCCACAGGTCCACAGGTCCACAGGTCCACAGAGTCCACAGGTCCACAGAGTCCACAGAGTCCACAGAGTCCACTGGTCCACAGAGTCCACAGGTCCATAGAGTCCACAGAGTCCACAGGTCCACAGAGTCCACAGGTCTACAGCCTCACCAGTTTACACTTCTTTGGTATTTTCTTCGGTATAGTATTTTCTAGAACCTTATGTTAAATGGTATACAAGTTTCAAGCGAGTTCTTTTGACGAACTAAGTTTTTTCCCACGAGGTGGAGTGCTGTGTTTAGCCAAGTGTGTGAAAGGTCTATTTTCAAGTTCTGTGTTTACAAGTTGGCGGAAGCCGTAAGATATCAGAAGTTCAAGTGAGGGTTTATTATTACTGGCAGAGGCTGTTTAGTTTTACTTAAGCTCAAGTCAAGTTTGTGTTGGTGGATGCTGTGTTTTAAGTTTCTGTAAAGGCTATGTTCCTTTGGTATTAAACTTCCTTGTGTTAATCCGACATCCCTGCGTGCTGATAGTCAGTGAATAATTATCCTCAAAACATTCTAACTCATAACATTTAACAATTATTCACCGAAGGCGAAGTTAATATTGTTGAATAATAAATAATATTTAAAATTTGTATAGCGCAAATTAACATACAGGAGGATATGATCAAATGTGCTTTACATATTAAAATTGAATCCAAAATTACCATGTTACCTATTTACAATTTTGAATTTACAATGAAGTGTGAGGATATATACTATATGAAACACTAAAAAGAAATCATAAATTAAACGCTTCTCTAAGATAGTGAGTTTTAAGCAATGACTTAAAGGTGTTAAAATTTTGCTGTGACTATAATGATTGCGGGAGACTGTTCCAAATCTTGGCGGATGGATTGGAAGAGGCTCGATCGCCAAGCGTCGTGAATGGTCTTCCAACTGGATACTGGTGCGCGAGCGGAAGTTGTACTGTCGAAGTATTCTTGATGGCGACCATGCTTTTTTTTAGATAATTAGAAGCGTTTGCATGAATGCACTTGAAACAGAGCATAGCAATCTTGAAATTGATTCTAAACTTAATCGGCAGCCAGTGAAGACGTATAAAAGACGATGTGACGTGTTCATGTCTTGGCAATGAGCACACCAATCGGACTGCCGCGTTTTGCACCCGTTAAATATTGCTAAGGTTCGTAGCGGCAACACCATACAATGGGCTATTGCAATAATCTATTCTCGATTTCGCTATTGCCTGAACAATCGTCTTTTTCTTTCTATTAAGAAATCTTTTAATCCGCCCAATATCATACAGATGGTAAAGTCCCGATTGACAAGTCTTGTTGATGGCGGTTTTCATACTCAGATGGTTGTCGAACCATGTCCCTAGGTTTGAACGTTGCATACTGCAGATACTTTCACGTGATCAATGCTTAGCTCTGATATGCTTATCTTGTCCAACTGCGCGCGGGTTCCGATTACAGTTAATTCTGTTTTGTCATCATTTAGCTTAAGTTTGTCAGCCGTCATCCAAGTGTTGATGTGTAGAATGTAATCTTG
>CALNXK010000086.1:2045000-2050000 GCA_942486035.1 Porites lobata
TGTGATATCCAGTGGAACACCTCAATCAACGGAGCCAAAGTATCCAGCAGTTTCAAGACCGTGAGACACTGTGTTGAGCCACAATGAATCGTCTGTGAAGGGATTAAACACCACCACTCCCTCTGCGGGGATTAACTCGACTCAGTCCCTTGAACGTGTTAACTTCGGGAGGTCGCAGACCGTCTCCAGCATGGACCAGGCTCCCCGTGATCATGTTGCCGCAATGTGGAAAGCACAATATCTTAGCGGAATAAAGCCGACACAGTTCAGTGGTAATCCAGCCGAGTTCCCCTTTTTTCGTGAACAAGTTCGTACGCACCTCGAAAGCGACCTGCTTACTGATGCCCAGCAAGTGGAGTATCTGCCTAAATTCGTGGCGGGAGAAGCGTTAGAGGTTGTGAAGCGTAATAGAGGTTGTACGTTTAACGAGATTATGAAAACGTTGGAGGAACGTTTTGGCCAAGCGGTGAGAGTGACGCAAGCATGTGTGGAAGAGCTCGCATCTGGCCCCAAGTTGGCGTACGGCGACAATACTGGTCTTCTCAATTTCTCTGAGAACTTAAATGCAGCCACCAGGATCCTCAAGGGAGACGTTGAACGCGAGGCGAGCGTAGCGACGAACCTCAGGCGCATCGTGAACCGTTTACCTAACGACTTAATCCTGAAGTGGCAAACCGTGAACTACGAGCTCGTGAAGTCCGGAAGATCCGCTCGATTAAAGGACGTCGCTGATTTTGTGCACAAACAAGCGTCTATCAGAAATGACCCGGTGTTCGGGTTGCAGACATTTAAGCGGGAAAACAAGAATACCAAACTTCCTCCAAAGCTTCCAGTAAAGAACACCACAATCAGTACTACCGGCGTTGATCATAAAACTCCTGCTTCTGAGAACACTGAACACTGCGGAATTTGCAAATCAAGTAAGCGTCACAAACTACAAGAATGCCCTATTATCAAACAGTGCAAACACGTGGCAGTGCGAAGACAGTATGCGGCATCCTGTGGATTTTGTTTTAATTGTGGTCTTGAAAGCCCCGGACACGGTTCTGGCTCCTGTCCGGACCCACCAGCATGTTCAGTATGTTTCGGTCGACACATTCCTCTTCTGCACTCTGAAAGTAATTATGATGGTCGTCGCTTCATCCCACGGAATAATAGAGAGTCTAGTGATAAGTCTGACAAGCCATTGGCGACGCCTAAATCCCCAAACAGCAAAAGGGGAAATGTCACTCCAGCCGCGAGCGGAGACAAGTCTGACAAGTCTGTGGGAAAGGTGCCAATATCGTCCGCTGCCGTTGCGACTGTGCAAGCGAAAGTGCTGTTGAACGTTATACCTGTTGTTATATCTGCTGAGAATGGTAAAACTGTATCCACTTACGCCTTCTTAGACAGTGGCTGCACTGACACCCTCATTGAACAAGATTTAGTTGATCACCTTGGTATTCAAGGAACACCCGTGCAAATCGGAATTAACACGATTTCAAGTAGTGACAATGTGGTAGAGTCGAAACGTGTGTCCTTTACCTTGACTTCGGTGGATACTTCCGGGGAGAGTATTGACGTTTCGGAGGCGTATGTCCTACCTAACCTCAACCAGCCGCGCTGTACTCTTCCGGAGCAGATTGACACTATTGAGTACCCGCACTTACGTGATGTGGAGTTCCCGGAGGTTGACATCAAGAGAGTCTCTATACTTGTTGGAAACAATATTCCCTATGCACATTTACAGAAGGAAGTTAGAGTCCCTGAAGATAAGAAGAAAGGGCTCTATGGCTGTCGTTATCCCTTGGGCTGGTGCGTTTGCGGTCCTTATGGTGCCAATTGTCGTCAAGGGGTTTCAGCAAACTTTGTCTCGATTGACCCTGAACCGCGTTCTCTCATTGAAAAATTTTGGAATCTGGAGGATTACGGGACACTGAAATCAAATGAGAAACCCCTCTCGGTGGAAGACAAAATAGCCTTGAAGACAATTGGGAACACCACCCGCTGCGTGGACGGTCGGTATGAAGTCGGTATGCTGTGGAAGGAGAAAGAACGCCAGTTTCCGAATAATGTAGCCATGGCCAAGCACCGTCTAGAGTGCCTGAGACGCCGTCTTACGAAACCTGGCAACGAAGAAATGGCCGTTAAGTACCGCGAAGTTATGGATAGTTATATCAGCAGTGGGTTCGCTCGCAAGTTGTCAGAAGAAGAGTTAAACAAAGAGTCTAAAACACATTGGTATCTTCCGCATCACCCTGTAACCAGTCCTACCAAACCAGGCAAGGTGCGCATTGTGTTCGATGCAGCAGCTGAATGCGAGGGAACTTCGCTTAATAAGAACTTGCTGACTGGACCAGATGTAGACAACAACTTGGTTGGTGTTCTCCTACGTTTCCGCCAGGGAAAAATGGCGTTCGCTGCCGACATCGAAAAGATGTTTCATCAGATACGTGTGCGTGAGGAAGACCAGGATTCCTTGAGGTTCCTGTGGTGGACAAATGGATATGATAATCCCCCTGATACATACGTCATGCAAGTGCATATTTTCGGAGCGGCTTCCTCCCCCTGTATTGCAAACTCAACTTTGCGCCGTGTGGCCGACGACAATGCCGAAGAGTACAGCTCTAGTGTTATTGCAGCTGTGAAAAGAAATTTCTATGTTGACGATGCTCTTCCCTCTGAGAATGATGAACAGTGCGCAATTCGCCTAGCCCATGACATGGTAGAACTGCTCGCTCGAGGCGGATTTAACTTGACCAAGTTTACGTCGAACTCCAAGAGACTACTAAGTGCTGTCCCAAATGATAAGCGATCTAAGCCAGATCTAAACCTTGACCTGGACGAGCTACCTATAGAGCGTGCACTCGGAGTACGTTGGTCTGTTGGAGATGATACGTTGGGGTTCGAAATAAGAAGCCTAGTTCGCCCTGAAACAAAGCGCGGTATACTCTCCACTGTTTGTTCATTGTTTGATCCTCTGGGTTTCGCAGCACCGGTGGCTTTGTCTGCACGACGCCTGATTCAAGACCTATGGAAGGCTAACATAGGATGGGATGAGCCCCTGAGCGAAGAATTTCTGTCTAAGTGGAGAGCATGGAACACCGAGTTACCCTTGTTGTCCGAGTTGTCCATCCCTCGGTCCTATTTCCTGTCGGACGGTTACCCGCGTCAATGCAAGTTACAGCGTCATGTGTTTTCAGATGCGTCAGAGATTGGTTATGGCGCATCATCATATCTGCGAAGCGAGTACCCCGATGGACGAGTTCATTGCGCCTTCATTATTGGTAAGGCCAGAAATGCACCTGTGAAATTTGTTAGTATTCCAAGACTGGAATTGCAAGCAGCTGTACTCGCAACCCGGATGTTTAAGATGTTGCGAGAGGAACTTGAACTGAACATTTCCAGGACGTATCTTTGGACTGACAGTGAAATAGTGCTGCACTATCTGAGAATAACAGAGTGGAAGAAATAAAGGAGCACACACTTGTAGAGGATTGGCATCATGTGCCAGGATCCTTAAACCCGGCAGACTATGTGTGGCGAGGAATGAGCCCGTCTTCGCTAACTGCTGACCATAGCTGGCTTCGTGGACCTGACTTCTTGTGGGAGCCGGAAACTTGTTGGCCCACAGACAAGTACCAATTCGTACCCGATGAAGGTCTGGAGTTAAAGAAGGAAGCTCTCGTGCACTCCGTCCAACTTTCCCCTAATCCGTCCGTGACGAAGAAGGAAGATACAAGGCCTACGGCCGTCGAAAGCTGTGAAGAACCACCCCTCTGAGTGTTATTAACTACCTGTTCAGATTGGTCCCGCCTCAGGCGCAGAATGGCCTGGCTCCTGCGTTTTGTACAATTTGTTAAGGACAAACAGAACGCCAAAACTGGACGTCTCAGTGTTGACGACTTTGACGCGGCAACTGCAGCAATTGTGAGGATTGTCCAAGGATTGGCGTATGCACAGGAGATTAAAGATTTGAAGTCCAACGGTGCGGTCAAGCCGTCAAGCAAGGTTGCGTCACTGAATCCCAAACTTGACGAAGGCGGAATCCTGAGAGTTAATGGCCGTGGTCAGCTCAAGCCGACCTCCTGTACACTCGGCCAACAAATGATTTTTCCCAGAGACCATCCGGTCGCCAAGTTGGTTGTACGTCACTTTCACCACCTTATTGGTCACTTGGGACGGGAACATGTTATTGCAAAGTTGCGGGAAGATTTCTGGATCCCTCAAGTGCGTGTATTGGTTAGATCGGTCCTTAATCGATGCCTTACCTGCAAGAAACTTAACGCCAAACCTATGACCCAGCAGATGGCACCCTTACCCAAATGTCGACTTACAGCCTATGAACCACCGTTTTCGTTCACTGGTATGGACCTCTTTGGCCCGATTTATGTGAAACATGGCCGAGGGACCGCGAAACGGTGGTGTTGCTTGTTTACCTGTTTGACCACCCGTAGCGTGCATCTTGAAGTGGTTAATTCTATGGATACTGATGAGTTCATCATGTGTTTAAGGCGTTTTATAAATCGAAGGGGAGACGTGAAAGAGTTACGATGTGACAACGGTTCTAACTTCGTTGGGTCCGAACGAGAATTGAAGAAGAGTCTCCAGGAATGGAACCAAGGGCAGATAGAGAGAGAGCTGATACAACGAGGCTGTAAATGGATATTTCAACCCCCGACTGCATCAAGTATGTCTGGCGTGTGGGAACGTATGGTTCGAAGTGCAAAGACAGTCTTAAAGTCCATTTTGGGGGCGCAAACTGTGACAGATGTGGTTCTACGAACACTCGTTACTGAGGTTGAGCGTATCCTTAACGGAAGAGCCCTCACAGCGAACTCGGACGATCCGAACGATCTCGAACCGCTAACACCGGCCCACCTATTGATGCAGAGGAAGATCATCTGTTTGCCTCCTGGAGTCTTTGAGAAGACTGACATTTACAGAAAGAAGTGTAGGCAGGTTCAATTTTTGGCTAATTTGTTTTGGGAAAGGTGGTTGAAGGAGTACATCCCAACCCT
>CALNXK010000086.1:2055000-2100000 GCA_942486035.1 Porites lobata
AATTATTGAAGAATTAGAGACATACCAAAAAAATGGAAGTGGATGGTATTTTAAAGAAGTGGTTCAACTTGAAATTCATACTGTTGAGTATAATCCATCAAAAGGTTCATCTTACATTCCTCTTCCGGATTGGATATCAAATAAAAAAGCAATTGTTAATATTAAAAACAAAGATGAGAAATGCTTTCTTTGGTGTAAACTAAGATATCTTCATCCAAAAGAAAGAGATGAAGAAAGACTAACAGGATTAAAGGAGTATGAGTTTTCTCTTAACACTAAAGACATTAATTTTCCAATGAAATTAAAAGATATTTCAAAATTTGAAAAACTTAATCCATCGATTCCAGGAATCAATGTTTTTTCAGTTAATGAAAGTAAAAAGTTTTATCCTTTGAGAATGGCGGGGAGAGATTGTTTAAATACTATTGATTTATTTTTGTACGAAGAAGATGATGTTTCACATTATTCACTAATTAAAGATTTTACTCGTTTGATTAAGACGCAAAAAACAAAAAGTAAGAATGGTTCAATATTTATTTGTAAGAAGTGTTTTACACATTATACTAAGTATGAACTATTAGAAAAACATATCTTATATTGTTCAAATAATGAAACAGTTTCTGTAACAATGCCTCCACAAGGAACAATGTTAAAATTTAAAAATTATCAAAATCAACTTCCAGTTCCTTTTGTAGTTTATGCAGATTTTGAATGCTTTACTAAACCAATGAATACTTGTAGTCCTAATCCAAAAGAATCGTATAATTACAACTACCAAAAACATGAACCATCAGGATTTTGTTTTTATATAAAAGGAGTAGTAGATACAAAATTTGAGCCAATTATTTATACCAAGAAAAAAGAAAGCGATGATGTAGCAAAGATATTTGTTGAAAAACTTGCAAAAGTAACTAATAAGATATATAATGATTTTTATCGCCGTCCATTACCTCTTAAATTAACATATGCTGAACAAAAATTATTTAATAAAGCTGAAGCCTGTCATATTTGTAAGGAAGAATTATTAGATGACAAAGTTAGAGATCATTATCATTTTACTGGTAAATACCGTGGTGCTGCTCATAACAGTTGTAATCTCAAGTGTCGAAAACCAAGAATACTACCAGTTATATTTCATAATCTACAAGGGTATGATGCACATTTGTTTATTAAACAACTTGCTCGTTTGCAAGGTGATTTAAACTGTATTCCATCTACGGAAGAAAAATATATTTCCTTTTCCAAAAATGTTAAGGTTGATGAGTATAAAGATGTGCTAACTGGATTAACTTTTCCAATAAATTTTGAAATACGATTTATTGATTCGTTCAAGTTTCTTCAAAACATCTCTTGCTAATCTTGTTTCAAATCTCCAACCAGATGATTTTTATAATACAAAAGAAGTATTCAAGGAAAATGTAAACCTACTAACTCGTAAGGGTGTTTATCCATATGATTATGTTTCATCACTCGAAAAACTATCAGAAAAACAATTACCACCAAAAGAAGAGTTTTATTCAAAACTAAATGATGAAGACATAAGTGATGATGATTATCAACATGCTATCAATGTCTGGAATAATTTTAAATGTAAAACAATTAGAGATTATCACGATCTTTACCTAAAGTCTGATGTTCTACTTTTATCAGATGTATTTGAAAACTTTAGAAAAACTTGTTTGAAACATTATAATCTAGATCCAGCACATTATTACACATCTCCTGGATTAGCTTGGGATGCATGCCTCAAAGAAACAGGTCAAGAATTACAATTACTACATGATTATGATATGTTGATGATGTTTGAAAAAGGTATTCGTGGTGGTATATCACACATATCAAAAAGATACGCAGAAGCAAATAACAAATACATGAAAAATTACAATCCTGATAAAGAGTCTAGTTATATACAATATCTTGATGCAAACAATCTTTACGGATGGGCAATGTCACAACAACTTCCAACACATGGTTTTAGTTGGATGAAAGATTTAACAAAAGAAAAAGTGATGGATATTTTGGAGAAAGCAAATCATAGTATGTCAAATCGTGGAAGAAAAGGATATATATTTGAAGTAGATTTGGAATATCCTAAAGACCTATGGGATACACATAATGACTATCCACTTGCACCTGAGAAGATGAATGTTAATGGTGTTGAAAAACTAATTTGTCATTTTAAACCAAGGAAAAACTATGTTGTTCATTATCGAAATTTGAGACAATATCTTGAGATGAGAATGAGAATAACTGCTGTTCACAGAGGAATATCATTTTACCAATCTTCCTGGATGGAACCATATATAAGAAAGAATACAGAACTTAGAAAAACAGCAGCCAACAGTTTTGAAAAAGACTTTTTCAAATTAATGAATAATTCTGTATTCGGAAAAACAATAGAAAACATAAGGAAAAGACAAAATATATTTCTCGTGGATGATCGTAAGAGAGCTGCAAAACTAACAAGTCGTCCAAACTTTGATAGAGCAACAATATTTGATAAAAATCTTATTGCAGTTCATATGAAAAAAACTGAAGTTTATTTCAACAAACCAGTATATGTTGGACAAGCAATTCTAGATCTGTCAAAAACATTAATGTTCGATTTCCATTATAACTATATTAAAAATAAATATAAAAACAAAGCTGAGTTATTGTTTACAGATACCGACTCGTTGACGTACCAGATCAAAACAGATGATTTTTACAAAGATATATCCCGTGATATAGAAACCAAGTTTGACACATCTGATTATCCTCCTAACCAACCATCTGGAATAATAAGAGGAGTTAATAAAAAAGTAATAGGAATGTTTAAAGATGAAGTAGCGGGAAAACAGATTACTTGTTTTATTGGATTGCGACCCAAACTTTATAGTTTTAGAATAGAAGAAGATAAACAAGTTCTTAAATGTAAAGGAATAAAGAAAAATGTTGTAAAAAAGACATTGGATTTTGATGATTATACCGATTGTTTATTTTTGAATAAAAAACAAATGAGAAAGATGAAAATTATAAGAAGTGAAAATCATGATATATACTCCAAAGAAGTAAACAAAATAGCACTAAGTAATGAAGATGATAAACGCGAAGTTCTCTTGGGTAAGATAAAAACAATTGCTTTAAGATAATAAGATATAAATAATAAATGAGTTATACTGAAGAACAAATAAAGCAATATCTAGATATATTGCATAATTATACTAAAAAACCTGTAGATGAGATTAAAAAATCTAAATGCTGTAATTGTTACAATAGTGAATGTTTTTCTATTGATATGGGAATTAAAATTTGTGATAATTGTGGCGTGATAAATGGTCATGTATTAGGTTTTTACGATGTTAAAGATTATGATAGATTACATTTTCGAAAAAAAAGTATTTATCAGAGAAAGTATTATTATGAGAAAAAGGTTAATCAAGTTTCTAAAAGACTAAAACTAACTGATGAACAAAGATATGAGCTTTATAATAAACTAATGGCAATAGACAATCATGTTATGGAAATACTAAACAAAAAGTATTGTAGAAAGAGAATGATAAGTATTTTTTATCTAATTAAAAAACTTTTAGAAGAGATGGGTTGTGAAAAGTACAAACTAGTTTATCTTAAGATTTCTTCTCAAGCTTTAGAGAATTATGAAAAGTGGTGGAATAGTTATAAATCAATCAACCACTCCTCTGTGAAAAAACCAGTAAACAATTCCAGTTAGATAACCAAGTACTTCACATTCTTTGAAAGGAGTATTAAAAGTATAAACACATCCTCTTCCAATGTTATAATGTTTCCAGAAAGCTTTGAAAGCGAGATTGAATATCAAATGATTTTTAATAATATTTGAATTTGAATTTAGGTAATGTCTTGCTTCTGTTAGTCTATAAATAATTTGATCAATGTCAAGTTTTTGTGTAAAATACTTTGCATAGAGAAACTGGTAAACAAGACAAGCTTTTATGAAATTATCTGGATAAAATCGTGTTAAGTTGGGAAGTAAAAATAAAAATAAGTAAAAATAAACATATGCTACAATTGATTTGATCATTTTATATTATGAATAGATATAAAATGGTTTAAAGATTTAATATAATCAATATATAAAAAATGGTGAGTCTTACTATTTCAGAAGAAGTTCTAAAAAGAGAAGGGGGGAACTAATTGATCATTTAAAAAATAGTCTTGATGAATTTCAAGATATATTTAGAATGAAAAGTTTTTCTAATTCATGTTTTGAAAAAATTAAAAGAATGAAAGAGGATCTTAATATAGCAGAATCTGTTGCAATGTACGAACAATTAAAAAGAGAAGGAAAACCTCTTGGTGAAAATTTAGATTGGTATCACTACTATGAAGAATATAAAAAAGATAAAACAGAAGATAAAAAGACTAGACTTGTAAATACAGCTCCTTCTGGGTTTTTTAGACCTGATTTTGAAAGTATTTTTAGAATACTTGAATTAGTAGATATAGAAATTTTTGAAGATTTATATTTTGATGTGAGACTTATTTTAAAAAAATATGAAATTTATCAAGTTTTAAAGAAGTAGTGTTGTATGTATTATCATTTTCTATTTAATTTAAATAGAAAATTAATATTGGTTTAAAGAAATAAAAATACAAATAAAAAAATGATTGAAAAATTTTTTATCAATTATCAACTTGGAATTAAGTTTAATTCGTATATTGATCACAAATGTAGAGTTTGGTTTAAAGCCAAAGAAGTAGCAACTATTTTAGGTTACAAAGATACTGATCAAGCTATTAGAAAACATGTTGATGATGAAGACCGAAAATATTATCCCGTCGAAACGACGGGATATTCAAAAAGAGGAAAACCTCCTATTTTTGTAAATGAATCAGGTTTATATTCTCTTGTATTATCTTCTAAATTAGAAACCGCTAAAAAGTTTAAAAGATGGATTACCTCAGAAGTTTTACCTTCTATTAGAAAATATAGTTATTACAAAATGATAGATTTAAGAATAAAACAAAGAGTAATAATTGATGGAGTAAAATACTACAAACATCAAGTGTTTAGTAATTATGCCGCAAGCAAAAATGGAGATGTAATAAATGTAAAAACTGGTAAAACTATCAATATTTTAAAAAGAGAAAATAATTATTTAAATTTTACAATTTATGATAAAAGATTAGAAAAACAAATAAATTACATTCAACACAGATTTGTTTACGAGGTTTTCCGAGGGCCAATTCCACGTTGCTTTGAATTTGATCACGTCAATAATGTTAAGTCTGATCATAGAATAAAGAATTTGCAATTACTTACCCATAAACAAAATTCTAGAAAAAGTATTAATAAACCAATTATTTCTATAAATATAGAAACTGGAAAAGAAAGAAGATATAATTCTATTAAAGCAGCTTCAACTGAATTAGATATTAATGCAGCTTACATTTCAATGATTTGTAGGAAAAAACGTAAATCAGCTACTTCAAAGAAAAATATAAAAAAATATACATTTAGATACTTAGATTAGTTTTTCAATATTTATCTAAATATTGAAAAACAGCTAAATCTAAAAAAGATAGAAAAAAATATACATTCAAATACTTATAATTTTTAGTTTAATCTTTAAACCATTTTATTTTCTAGAGAATATTTGATATATCTGTATCTTGAAATATTCTTTAAAAATTTTCTACATTTTTCAACAATTTTTTCATCAATATCAACTCTTTTTGGATTAGTACAAAGAAGACAATAAGCATTAGCTTTTTCTATTAACAATTCATGATCATCTTGAATTAAAGAATCAACTTCTTTACAAATTTCTTCCCCTTCTAGAGCTAAAGTTGATTCGTAAGAACTAATTAATTGTTTATCAAATTTTTCAAAATGGTCCATTCTAATCTATACTTAGATTAAATTTTTTGTTATACCTACTAACAAATCTATCTGCTATAGGTGTTTGATCAATTATCATTTCATCTATTAGTTTCATACGTTCAATAAACTCTTGTTTATTAAACTCATCACTTCTCAGAGCTGCACGGAGTTAAACCAGTACCTTTTCATACGTTGTAAATGCAATCCTTGACATCTCAATTTTTCTTTTGTAATTATTTTTTTTTTCAATTCCTGCCACTACAACTCCAGCACCATTTACAACTCCGAGAACAACAGGGTTTAGGGTTATTCCACCAGAAATAGTTCCAATTGCAACCAAGCATATTCCAGAGATTGTAAAAACATCATCAAGAAATTTGTAACTCTTATACGATTTCTTAAAACACCAGTATTTTTTGTGGTAGTGACTATAAAAGTCTTTTAGGGTTGTGACGTCTGATTCTGACAGAGATTTATCAATGTGATTAAATTCAAATATATCCTTCATTTATATCTATACTATATAAGATCCACTTAACTTTTCTTGAAGTATTACTTTGTGATATTGCTCAGAGTCGGTGTCGTAAAAGTTTGGAGAATACATTAATTTATTTAACACTCCATCTTCAGTTGTAAACTTCCAACATTGATTAACATTGTATTGAACGGCTGGTATAGTTAATGTTGCGCTGTAGTTACTTATTTTAACTTTTGTGGCATTTGCATCAAAATTTTCTGTTAGCCATAAAACAATTATTTTGCCATTAAATTCACTTAGCGTGGTAAAATTTTGAGTTGCTTTGTTGATAGTTAAAGTTACTTTATTGTTTGTTTTATCATAATTTAATTTTAACAGTATGCTATTGTTTGTTGATAAATATTTAGTTAGGGTAAAACTCCTATTTGTCCAATGACTAAAAACAATACATAAAGTAGATTTCGAAGAATGTGAAGGAGAAAAAGTAACATCGTAACCATTAACATTTAAGCCATCTTTTTTTATTTCACTTAGGTCTTTATTAGGTGGTAGTGCAATATTAGGCTTTACAGAATTAATAATAACTCCAGATGAACCTATATTTATTCCGTAACTATCTGCATTAGCAAAGTCATAGACCTCACTAAAGTATAATCTGTACAAAGCATTTTTAGTAAAAGGAGCTAATTCTTTTACTAATGCAACTGTTGCAGCACTATTATCATTTTGTCGGTTAAGTTTGATATTTTTAATTTCTTTTTGATTTGCGTTGATATCAACATTGTACACCACTTTTGTTGGTTTGATATCAAATGTGGTGTGATAGTCGTAAACTTTATCTGGATCGATATTACTAAATGTACCCACAATACCATAGGCAATTATGTAAACCCCACTAAAAATTTTCGGGTATCTATAAATGGCATATCCTCTTTTATTAATATCAACAAGAATGTGAAGAAAGAATCTATTCCCAGATGACAACTTCCGAAAATTAACTATTATTCTATGGTAGTACATAACTTTTGTTTGCCCTTTTGAATCAGTATACCTATGGGATAGTTTTCTTATACCTACATTTCCAATTGATAATCCTGTTGAAGTTCCTTTGTCAACACTTATTTGAGACTTATCCCAAAGATTATAATCAGTGTTAAGTATCTCCAAACACAACGTGTAATCAGTATTTGCAGGTAGACTGTAAAAATTAATTCCCATCTTATACTTATATTGACCTTGGCGATTTTTAACTATATTCATGTAAATTACTTTATGGTTGTAATCGTGAAAATTACCTTTGTTTGGTGGTAAGTCTCCTATCTTACTTATCACAAAACTTGTTCCAGTATCTATTTCATCAGTCCATTGAGACCCACTTGACATAAGATAAACAAACTCATCTTTATAATGACTTGGTTGAACTGCAGTGTGATGAACTAGTTTGTCGGCATAATCTTTAGTTACTGCTTCATTGTCTTGGGTTGGCTTACTAAGATTTAATATTTTATTATTACCAACATTAAGGTCTCCAGTCATAGCAACAGTACCATCTTTTTCCAAATAATCACTCAAATCTGGACTTCCAGTATTATCATCAACATATTTCTTTGTTGCAGCATCTGTATTTGATGTTGGAGTTGCGAGACCAACTATTTTATTGTTGTTAAGATTCAAGTCTCCAGTCATAGCGACAGTACCATCTTTTTCCAAATAATCACTTAAATCTGGAGCACCTGTGTTATCATCCACATACTTTTTAGTTGCAGCATCTGTGTTTGATGTTGGTGGTCTAAGGTTAATTATTTTTTTATTATCCATGTTTAGATTATTAGTCATTTTATTTGTTCCACCAACGTGAAGATACTTCATATCTGTGAAAGCTAATGGTGTTGGTTGTTTTCCACCATTTGGAGCTGGCAGATTTAATATTCGATTGTTGTCCACATCTAGATTTCCAGTCATTTTTTCTGATCCATCTAGATTTAAAAAATTATTATCTACATAATATTTTGTTGCTGGTTCACTGTTTGATGAGGGTGTTCGAAGATTTAGTATTTTGTGGCCGCCAGTGTTGAAGTCGCCAGTCATAGTAACAGTGCCGTCTTTTTTGATGTAATCATTTAGTTTGGTGTTAACCAAATTGTCAGTGTATTTTTTTGAAGTTGCATCACCATCTCCTGTAGGATCACCAAGATGAGTTATGCGATAAGATCCAAGGCTTAAATCTTGTGTCATTGGTTTTGTTCCATTAGTTTTTAAAAAATTATTATCAGCGTAAGATTTTGTTGCTGCTTCATCTGCATCAGATGGTGTTTTAAGATTTAGTATACGATATGTATCTTTCATATCAATGTCTGAATCAACTGTTATTAATGATGTTTTTCCACCCCCAGAATTATCATCAACATACTTCTTGGTTGCCGCATCGGTGTTGGATGCCGGAGCACCAACATTTCTTAGTTTTTTATTTATCATATCATAATCCCCACTTGAAGTGAGATTAAATCCTACTCCTGGTGCACCCTGAATTCCTCTAGCAAAAGGATGATCAAAAGATTGTTCGTTAAATATACCCATTTTAATTATTAGGCTAGATTACCAGTAAAGTTTCTTGCAATACGTTTTTTTGGTTTATCATCATATAGAAATGAATAAGGTTTTTTAGTTGCTAATTTATATTTTTTTTTGTCAACCTCCAACTCTCTTGATATCATATTGGTATTATTCGATGATGGAAACTGATATAGACAGTAATGAGAACAATTCATCCGAATATCTATTGGTGTTTTATAAAAAGACTGACTTAAATAAATCACTGAACAATTTTTATGTCGTCCTTGAATGAAATAATCTATTAACTGTCTCTGGTTTTTATCACAAACATAGTCATCAAATATCACAAGTTTTTGGTTGTCTTCATAATCCATTTCTGACACTGGGGTTATTTCATCATTACTCACATGAAGTATTTCATATCCAACTTTAGAACTCAGTTCTCTCATTTTTTGCATTAGCTTTTTGTATTTATCCTGCTCTAAATTACGCGCATAAAGATAAATCTCATCGAAGTACAGCAGTGGTTTAATTAACATATGATATAACAGATTAGTCTTACCACTTCCACTACTACCACAGATTAACATCCGAAATGTGTCTGATGGCATGTAAGGAAATAACTGTTTATATTTTTTATCTGAATTGTCGGCACTATCATAGTTTGGTATTTCCATTTATCTAATGATTAAATAAAATGGATATTGAAGAATACAAAAAACTTGCAAGAAATAAAATTGAAGCTGATGCTTTGACTAAACAGGTGAGAGATGTAATAAAAATAACAAAATGGCAAAAACAAGATATGCGGGAAGGTTTTAAAGAGACATTTAAACCACTTATTAAATCTCAAGATAGCATTAAAAAAAGTATTGATGAGCAGCAAGACGCAACTATAGCACAACTTAAAAAAAATCAACTTGCATTAACATCAGGATTGGAAAAGATTAATGAAACTAATGAAAGATTAGCTGATATAAAAGAATTGCCAGACTCAGATGATTGGGTGCCAATGCCCCCACCAGATGATGGAAAAGGCTGGGATAGTAACTGGGTACCTGTACCTCGACCATCAGGTAATTTAGAAAAAAACTTTGTTGGTAGTGAACTTATTTTTTTACAAAATTATGATTATCCAAGACCAAGTGAATTTAATGAAGTTGGTGTTAAAGATTTAGAACAAATACATACAAACTTAAACCAAAATATACGTGAGTTGGATGGTCGAATTGTAGGTAGAAAAAATAATAAAAATCCATCTCCAGAGTATGTAGCTGGAACTAATAAATTAAAAGAATCAGTAGGTATACTAAAAAAATATAGAAATACAATGAATAGATATTTTAACTCAATTAATTATCAAGCAGGGCAGGGTATTGTTTACTTTAACAACCCACAAGAACTACTAAAAAGACTTGAATTACTTGGTGGTTCAATTCTTGCTGGGAATAATGGTGTGATACCTGAGTTTTCTCAAATTGCACATCTTCTCAACCAAGTGAAAGTGATCTCAAAAAAACAACTTAATGATTTACTAAAAAATTATATATCTATTAAATAAAAATGGAAGAACGAGCTATCCACATTTCCTCAATAAATAGGGAAAAAAGAGGAACAAGCAGACCTGGTGATTTTACTGTTAAGTTTAATCCATCTCTAAAACGTGACCCTGATAAATATCCCACCAACTTGCTCTTGATCGGCTGTCCATGACGTACTCTTGGTACAACATTAGAAGTGATTATAAAAACAATAAAATCAAATACACCCACGATGGATCCACCTGGCAAACAATTACTTTTACAGATGGAATGTATTCCTACTCAGATATCAATGATTACATTCATCAATACATGGTTCAAAAAAATCATCACACAACAGATTCCAAAGGAGAAAAGAGTTATTCAATTAATTTAACTTTTATACTATCTACCTATCGAGTTCTCATATCACTTGATGGTGATTATCAACTTGATCTGAGAGGAACAGAATTTGGGGATTTAATTGGATTTGAAAAGAAACTTATTACAAAAACAGAGTATGGAACAAAACTACCAAATATCACAAATTCGATTGATGTGTTGAATATCAACACAAGCGCAATAACTGATAGCATTGTAAATGGTATAAATACAAATACTCTTGCTGTGGTACCAACAGACAATCTAACAAGGTCTTTTCCATTTACGTTTGAACCTAAAAGACCATTGTATTGCCCTTTATCATCATTTCACATTGATGAAATGAGAATCTATGTGACAGACTCACTTGGAAGACCAGTAAATTTTAATGGTATTGATTGGTTTATGACTTTAATACTCCATTCAATGTAATATAACTATTAAAATAAAATGATGCGACAATCAGAGTTTAAAATGAGATTTGACCCAGAATTGGGAAAATACACAAGACAACATATTTATGGAGAAGGAATGATGGATGCGTTTAAATCGTTTGGTTCAAAATTATTTGGAAAAACAGTAAAATCAGCTGTTAAAAAAGGAGCTAAAAAAGCGGTAGCAACAGCTGCAACAAAAACTGGTGAACATGTTGGTAAAAAGGCTGGTGATAAAATAGTGCAAATGCTAACCAAAAGTAGCCTGCGTCGCAGACACTCTAAACCTTCTGTATAGAGAGTCTGCGAATTAGTGCACAATATCGTGTTCGAATCCCGTAGAGTAGCATGGATATATGTCGGCGTTATTGATTGGCTATTTTCTTTCGCAGTTTGTGATTAGTCCGATTTGAATTAAGCGTTGACAGGCCAAACATGACTCATAGCTCGTGACCAGAGAGATTGAGCTCGTGATAGTGTGAAACGTGACTTTAGAGACCCCTAGAGTAGCTTGAACAACAGATGTTTTTCTTGCTCTCTTTTTGCGTAATTTATACAGTGCATGGAGTATTCTACCATTTGACTGAGCAATTTTTTTTTGCCTCTTTGAGTCTCACCTTTAGCTACATTTAGAGGTTGTGAAGCTGGTCTGTTTCATACATATTGAGTAATTAGTTCCTGTAGTTTATTTTTTGGCAAATGTTTTCTAAGAGGATTTGATCACAGATGCATAAATGATTTTCTTTTACCTCTGACTAAGCCTTAAGCTTCTTTATTGCGGCTAAATAACCTAAGTTTCTTTGGTTTTCAACGAAACGCTTGGACCTGAATAGCTACATGTGTGTAGTTTTTTTTTTTTATCGTGAATAACGTGATGATTTCTTCATTTGTTTTGACTCTAGAACTGTCGGCTAGATTACAGAATACGCAATAGTACATCTGCAGCGATTGGGAGACGCTGGGAAACAAGCCGGCAAATTTACTAGCAAATTTTGGCCTTGAAGGAATTATCTCAAAGCGTTTTTTTGCTCAGAAGACGGCTCTAAGGTTCGAACTGATCTTTCGATTACTGTAAACGATCCTTGCCAACTCCCTTCTGTGAATTTTAATTGACATGTCACTGCGCCCAACCGTCACGCACACGTAAAAATTAGGCCAATCGTGCGGCTTGTAAGAAACCCGCCTATCAGAAACGCTCACATATGTCCTTGCGACTCTGCAGGATATTGGAACGAGCTTTTGTGCACTAATTCGCAGACGGACTATACAAATGGTTTAGACGAGTACGTGGGCCGGCTGCAACGCAGGCTAACCAAAAGTAATAATAAACCAAAAGTTACTTTTAATAAAAATGTTGCAACAATTCCAAGTGAAAAAGAGTTAAATCAAAGATTGAATAACCTTCTTAGTGGAGGTTCAACACGTAAGAGAAAATTATATAATTATTAAAATAAAATGAAGTCTTTTAGAAATCCAAAATATTTAGACAGATATGAAGATGTTGTATTTGACCTGGAACAGACTTTAGATACTGCCCCAGCAAATAACGCGCACCAAACTAAAACAGGTCTTAGATTTGTTGCTGATAATACAGGAGAAACTACTCCTTTTGATTGGTTTAACGCCCGATTATCAGTGGATTTTAAAGTAAATAAGCTGGCAGATGGAGGAAATATTGCGGTTGCTGACCATAATGGAATTGTAAATGGTAGTAACTCTGTTATAGAAAAATTAAGTATCCTGGCAAATGGTCGAGAAGTTTATAGTTGTAAAAATTTACTTGAGTATAATCCTTCATATGCACAGAGCGTTGCTACAAACGAATTTTATTTTCTTGATACATCAAGAGCTGCAGAGGAAAGACCTGCTCAAGCAACTTATAATAAAGGTTTTCATCAAAGGAAATTACTATTAGGTGCATCAGCCACAGTAAACTGTGAAATTCCTCTTAATAGATATTCTTTCTTTGAAGCATTGGAAGATAAACTACTTCCTAATACAAAAATTGAGCTAAATATCGAAATTGAAAAAGATGCAAATTTAATTTTTCAAGGTGCTGATGATTGTAGAGTTATTATAACAAGACTAAAACTTTTTATTCCAAAACTTACGTTTAATTCAGAAGGACAAAAGTTGTACATGGAAAATTATCTTAAACCTTACAAATGGACATATTTGAATGAAGTAGTTGAAAGGTCAAATAATACACAACAACAAACAGGACATTTTAGAATTACAAATGCTATTTCAAAGCCAAGGCATGTATTTGTTTTTGGAATTGATACAGCAAGAATTGATTAACAAACAGCAAATCCATTTCTATACGACACTTTTAATTTACCAAATAATGCTAATATAAGAGATTGTCACCTGGAAGTTGCAAATGGAAACGAATATCCATTTATTCACTTTAAACCTTCTACAGATATGTCAAGAGTTTTTAGAAATGTAATGTCATACATCTATGCAAATAATGATTATCAAGGTGGAACATTACTTAATATAAGTAATTTGAAATCTTTATTTCCTTTTGTTTATTTTGACCTGACAAAACAAAAAATGGATATCAAAGATGGTGTTACAAAACTAGCATTTCATTACGAATTAACTGATAATCCAAACGCTGATTATAATATTTACGCATTAGTCTTACATGAAAGAGTAGCAGAAATATCACAACAAGATGGCAAACTATTGCTTCGTGCTTAATCTAATATTAATATAAAATGGAAGAGGATTATTACTCAGATGATGATGAAAAAGTAGAAGCTAAAGTTAATATTTATTACGCAAATAAAATAAAAAATATATTAAAAAATGCTAAATTTTTAGTAAAAGATTATATTCAAGCTATTGTTTATTTAACCCAAAAACAACTAAACGAATTGTATAAAGGTAAACCTATAACCTTAAATTTAAGAGCAAATATAAATACACCAAAAACTAATATTTTTGAATTTCTTACAAAAGATAGATCAAATTTACCATCTATCATTTACCTTTCACTAGATCAAATGACACAAATTTTTTCTCGTTATAAGAATAGTACTAAAACGTTTAAAATAACCTTATCAGAAAAACAATTATCAGCTACCCTAAAAGAAATTAAAAAAGTAAACAAACAAATTGATTCTTTTTTTAATGATTTTAAAGATAAAAATAAAAATTATAATATCTTAGTAAAAAATGAATATGATAAATTTATATCTAACTTAATGAGTTATTCTTCAAAAACCCCCATGCTAGAAAGCAGAAAACAAAAAGTTGGTAAAGTAATTAAAACTCTATTAAAAAAAACAGAAAGAGTGGGAAATTATTATCAAACTTTAGTAAATACAAGCTTAATAGATATACATAACTTTATAAAAAAATGTATACAAGGAAATACTAAAGGTGATTTTACTTTAAATTTATATTCTAAAATAAAAGGAAGTAGAAAATATAAAATATTTCCATTCGTTCTTTTTTTAACAGCAACACAAAAATAACAATTAAAAATATGGCCAAATGATGTGGCGATTTTGAAATTAACTTTAAGCAACAATCAATTTCATAAAACATGTTTTGCTACAATATTACTAAATAGAGATATTTATCACTTAAGTAAATATGATTATTTACCTCCTGCACCAAAAATAAAAAGAATTACACCACTTTTAGCAATTGAAATGAAAAATTTAATAGATTTTGATAATCCTCCCACAACAAGCAAACCAGATCTTATTTCAACAACCAGCAAACCAGATCTTATTTCAACAACCAGCAAACCAAAAACAAAAACAAAAACAAAACCTGTAAATAAATTAAATGAAATAATGGAAAAGAATTTATTAGATTTTACCAAAGAACCGTATAAACAATTTACCCCAAATCAAAGTGTTAAAAAAATACAAACTGAAGTAAGAAACACCTTAATAAGTGAAATTAAATACCCACTAACAAAAGATGTTATTGGATTAAAATTAACAAAAGAATTGAAAGAAAAAATAAGTAAACTAACTACAGAAGCAGCAATTGGATTAACTTGGATTATAAGAGCATTAGTAGAAAGTAATAAGAAAAAATTAAATGTTTATTATGTAAATAATAATTACTATCGTTTATCTAAAAAACAAATAAAAGAAATTGTTGAGTATTATTTTACTTCATTATCTTTACTTTTAAATCCAGCACAAAAATATTAATATAATCACTTTAATAAAATGTCAACTTATATTGAATGCGGTGTAAAACTTACAGATGGGCAAAAGTCAAAACTGATAAGTGCAATCAGAAATAATACACCACTAACTCTTCGGTTAAAACATTCTCATGTTCGAGGATCAGATGAGTTAATGCTAACAAAAAGACAAATTACTAAAATAAAAAAATCACTGAGAGATGGCTCAGGATCAGATATAAAAATAAGTAAAACCCAAATTAGAAAATCTGTAAAACATGGAGGATCCTTATTTTCTTCACTCGCATCTCTTGGAGCAAAAGTACTACCATATGCAATAAAAGGAATTTCAAAAGCTGTTCCTGCATTTGCAACTGGTGCTGCTACTGCACTTGGAGAACTTGGAATAAATAAAATATTTGGAAAAGGAATTACAATTCCAAAAATGTTTTTCCCATTTTTACCACCTCTTGTAAGAGAATTTACCAAATCACAAATAAATCAAATTAACAGAGCTTATCAATCAGGTGGACGACTGGTTATCAAACCAACTCGTAAACAGATAGAAGGAGGATTTTTGGGAACACTTGCTTCTATTGGTATTCCAATGGCAATTAGTTTAGTATCTAAGATGTTTGGCTCTGGACTTCAGGTTGATAGACATTCATCATCTAATACAGCAAATGTTTACGTTCCACATCCTCCTCCTCCATCCACACATGGTGAAGGTTATCCTTATAGACCACCACCATTTATTGGTACTTGGGAAAACCCAGTAGGAATGGGAGTTAAAAAAAAAAGTCCAAGTCAAAAGGCAAGGGACTTCTTCTAGGAAAAAACAGCCCATTCAACTCATGCAATTCCAATACTCGGAACAATTTTGTAATTAAACCACTATCCAACTTTGACCTCATGGATTGGGTAAAAAAACTTGGTATTAAACATTTTAGAGGAATATACAGTCGTGATGGTCTACCAAAAAAGATTAGAAAAGAATGCGGAGTAATCAATCTCGATGACATGACTGGCCCTGGAACACACTGGGTTTGTTATAGAAATATAGACAATGTAGTTGAGTACTTTGATCCATTTGGTTTAATAATGCCAAATGAAGCATTAGAGTATTTTCATACTTCTGGAAAACGTATAGTTTACTCAATGGATGAAATACAAAATCGCAATACTGTTCTCTGTGGTTACTGGTGTTTATATTATCTGTTTGAGAGACAACGGGGTAATAGTATTCTAAACGTAATACATAACCCTCACTTTGATAATGATAACAGTGATTCTATAAAAGAATATTTCTCTTAAGACTAAATATAAAAATTTATATTTAGTCTGAATCCACCGGTGTATCCTTTAGCTGTTTAACCTTATCAACTTTTGTATTTAGATCTTTAACACTATCAACTATATCATCAAATTTCGAGTAAATATCTATAAGACGATAAAGTTTCTTCTTTTTATTACTATTTATTTGCAACCAAGAATACTCCTCATTTCTAATTTTTTCCCACATCTCACATTCACCAGCCATTAGTACTCTAGAAAGATCATCATTTTTCTTTCTAAGAGACTCAAACTCATTATTTATTTGTGTTCGTACATCTTTCTCAAAATCTTTTAGTGTTTTAACATCCATCTTTTTCTCTATCTCAGAAAAGAATTTGGCTTCCATTTTATTATATAAATAGATAATTTCCTTTTACAACTTTATTAAGTGTATTTGATTTCTCACTTATTTCCATAAGCAACTCAAATACTTTTATAAATTTAGTGTCATTTTCCAATCTAGAAAAATCAGCGTATTCATAACTCATGTTTAAATTATTGTATATCTTTTGAAGTTCACTTTTAAGAAAATTAGATCTAGTAGACATATTTTATCTAAACATTATATTAAATGAAAGAATCATATTGTATTGTAGATAAAAAAGTAACTCCTTGCACAGAGCCAAGTGGTTACCAAAATGATAAAAGAGGGCGAACTCAATTTTACTGTCATTGCGCGGTTTGTGGAATTAAAAAAGTTAGATATGTAAAAACTGGATCAGCTTCTCAAACCGGAAGTGGAAAAAAGAGAAAAACTAAAAAGAAGTCAAAAAACTAATAAGCCCGTCTGAAAGGGCGGGCAAAGGTGTTTCTGATGCTATTGGACCAATCAAAACAGGAATAAATGTAGGACAAAAAATATCAGAAACCTTGTTTCCTCAAACAAAGCAAGTATTCAAAGATTATTGGTCTGGTGATATTGCCAAAGGTGTTGTTAATTCAGAAGATGGTATATTTACTTCCAATTTCTGGACGGGTGATACAACTGTGTTTCGTAGTCATGGTAAAAAATTTTATTTTAAAGAAGGAAATCCCATAATGGTTGTCAAGCAAAATGGCAAACAAATTGGGTATGCACATGTAAAAGATTTTTTCAATGGTGGTTTAGGAACCAACAAAATATACAAATCTGTAGCAGAGATTTAAAAAAAATATGGTTCAGGAGTTGACATTCACAAACAAATACTAAAAATCGCACCTTATAGAGGAATAACTATACCAGGCCATAATTATACTGGACCTGGAAATCCTCTTCATGATCAACTTCGTCATGACTCTGAGGGAAATATACTAGAAATCTACCAACAACCAACAGGAGCAACTGATGCAGTTAGTATGCAACATGATGTTGATTACACAGTTTGTGGTAACAAACCTAAAAGTGAACAATTAAAATGCAAACATGCTGCAGATAAAAAAATGGTAAAATCACTAGATGCAATTCCTTGGAAAAAAAGACAATGGGGACATACTTTGGCTAGAACTATGATAAATACAAAACAAAAACTTGGACTTGGTTTAAACGCGCGTCGGCATTGAGTAGTGATTGGTCTCAACAATTAGCCGACGAACTTCACAAACCAATCACACGAAACTTTCAAAAGAGATCAGTAGTCTCAAACGGGATTGATGAAATCTGGGCTGCTGATTTAGTTGAAATGCAAAAGTTTAGTAAGTGGAACAAAGGTATTAAATATCTTCTAATGGTAATAGATGTGTTTAGCAAGTATGGATGGATTAGGGGCCTGAAAGACAAAAAAACTGAAACTGCCAGTAAATCATTCGATGACATATTCAAAAGTAAACGTAAACCACAAATGCTATGGACAGATAAAGGTTCTGAATTTATCAGTAAACATTTCAAAGATTTTCTTAAAAGAGAGGGTATCAAACTATATCACACTGAAAATGAAGAAAAATCTAGTGTTGTTGAGCGATGGAATAAAACAATGAAAAACAGAATGTGGAAGATGTTTACTGTGAATAACAACACTGTTTACTGGAATAAGTTAGATAAACTAGTTAATGATTACAATAATGCGAGACATTCTAGTATAAAAATGACTCCTGTTGAAGCGAGTAAAAAGAAAAATGAAAGTAAAGTTTGGTCTAATTTGTATGGTGATTCGATTTACTTAAAACCTGGTAAATCAAAGTTTGCAATTGGTGATCGTGTTAGAATTTCTAAGTATAAGAGAAAGGTATTTGATAAGGGCTACACACCAAACTGGACAGAGGAGATATTTGTAATTGATAAAGTTCTACCAACAAAACCTGTTACATATAACATCATTGATTTGATGGGAGAAGAGATAAAGGGTTCTTTCTACGAGCAAGAACTGCAAAAAGCAAAACAGCAGACTTTTAGAATAGAAAAGATAATCAGACGAGATAATAAGAAAAAAATGGCATTAGTAAAATGGAGTAGATATCCTGATAAATTTAACTCATGGGTGAGTTCTAAGGATTTGGTTGATTTTTAATACAAATATGTATTAAAAATAAAATCCTATTATTTACTCAGTTTCTTCTTTATCAGAGATAACTAAGTCTTCAACTACTTGCTCAGTTACCTCTTCATCTTCATCTTCATCTTCCTCTTCAATTGTTAGTAAAGACTCTCTAGGTTTTAATGGTTTGATAAAGCACTCATGTACTTTTATTTGTAAAGATGTAACAGTCCTACTTATAAATATTCCTTCAATTATCAACGCCATTTTAACATTGCAGTACTGGTTAATATATTTAAAAGGATTTAAATCCTTCTTTCCCATTGTCTTAAACAGAGAAAGAATTTTCTTTGATTTTTCAGAGTAAATAAGTTTTGCGTAGAGAACTGGTGCGGATGAAGGATCTATTCTTGTTTTCTTCTTTCCTTTCTTATCTGTATATTCTTCTTGTTTGAAATAAAATGGTGAAGATAGAGTTGATGCTAGATCTGCACCGTATTCATTCTCTAAATGTTGCTGAGAGAGAGTTAATACATTATTAATAATATCAAAAAATGCTTTTTCTTTAGTATTCGGCTCACTATCTTTAGCCCAAAGACATACTGGCATACTATAACCAACCAACTTGTTTGTTTCTTGATTTTTCTTCTCATTCACACCAAAGCTGAAAAGAAGTGGAGTTTCAACTACTAAAGCTCCTTTCTTTCCATTTGGATATTCAATTTCAATTGGGATGCGTTTGTATTTAATCTTGCTGTCTTTTACTTTGTATTCTTTGGCTTGATTAAAAATAATGTTGTCGGTTGTAAGATTTTCGTAATTGGATAACTGCATTCTTGTTATAATAATTTAATCCTTAAGCCTTTTTTTAAATTCACTCAAATAATTTAAAATACCTCTAAAACAAAAACTAATGTCTGAATATAATATATCTTTATTTCTTTCAAATTTAAGTTCAAAAAATTTACTTTCAAGTTTTATTAATCTTAATTCTATTTTTTCAATTAAATCAAAAACTTCACTAGATTTATCAATATACGATCTACAAACTACATCATTTTAACTCATTTTATTATACTTTATATAATCTTTAATTTATTTTTCTGGCCAGAGTAGATGTACACTCCAATAGTTACTCGATTCAGGATTAGTATAAGTTAACTCTCCTTGTTTATTTTTTATCTTTTTAGCTCTAGCAAGATATTTATCTCGTCGATCTTTGTCTTTGTGAATAATATAGTCTGGATAATTTGGTGATCCAAAATGAACTTTCTTTCCACCTGGAAGTATTGCCATGTATTTGTTATTTTTACGTGTTGAATAATCAAACGATTGTGCACCAAGCTTTATAGCATTTTTGGTTAGTTTTTTGAACTCTTTACCCGAAACAACATATTTATCATCATCTGATGAAGGTTCATCATGTGGCACATATGTTAGATCCTCATCATGTCCATATCCATCATCAACTATAAAATCCAAATCTTCTTTTGAAGTCATTTTATTAGTTAATTAGATTATTTTTGTTAGGAAATTACCCTACTAAAATCATCAAATGGAAAATTTCCAAAAATATTATTAATAGACTTTAATCTATTATACCAATCATCTGTTCTTGTAATTGGTACAGAAATATTTAAAATCTCATCATCCAAATCCTCATCTCTCAAAACACATTTTCTTAAAATTAAAAAATTTTTTCCTTCATCAATATGAAAACCACAAAAAGCGTATTCATATACTAAGCAGTTAAGAATAGTTTCTAAAAGTTCTAAACTAATTTTTTTGTCTTCAATATATGATTCTATACAATTACAAAAAATTTGAGATACATAAGAAAAAAATGTACGTATTTCATCAAATTCCTCACAATCCTCATAATCATTCATTATTTTATTAATATTTAAACAAATTGAATAAAGTCTACTAAAACCTTTCAAGATTCTTTCTTTTTCTAAATTATTAGTTTCTTTTGCCTCTTTAATCTTTTTAGCTAAATCTTCATTAAAATATTCAATCATTCTAAATATAAATATTATAATTTTTAAACCATAATAAGTCTTGTAACAAAAATTGTTATAAGAACACATAATCATTTTATTTAATAACTATATTTTTTTTAAGTTAATTTAAAAACAAAAAAATTATAATAAATGGTGTTTAAAAAATGGAATATTATTTATCCTTCAAAAAAAGTTTATAATGAACTAAAAACTATTGAAAAAAATATTAAACCTTTTTATAATAAATTACCAAATATTTCTTCTTATTATTACACCCCCTCTTTTTATAGAAATACTGATACTCTTATTAAAATAGAAAAAAGTGTAAATAAATTTTAAAAAACTAAGCTAATAGATGAAGATTGTTCTTTTCATGAAGAATTTCCAGCTATATCTTCATTTATTTACGAAGCATATTACTACGAAGATTCAGTTAGAAATTCTTCTGATAAAAAATTTATAGATATAGCTAACAATTTATTTAATAAAATAGATTGTTATAAATCGATGGAAATATTTAGTAAAGTATTAATCTTATAACAAAAAAATGTTATGAAATTAAAAATATTAATCACTATCACTATCAGATAATATAACCTCAAGATCATCACTATCAACTCCATCACTATCACTATCACTATCACTATCTAATATATTAATATTACGCTCAAAATCACTATAAGTCATTTCTTTAATATATACTTTACTCTTAAATCTTTCAAAACAATCATTAAACTCTACTAAATTTTTATATTCATAACTATCATATCTTTCCTGATTAAACTTACCACTATCTAAATCATAAAATAAATCCATATAATCATCTAATTGTAATTCTAGTGATTCAATGAAATTAATATCACTTTCTTCAAATTTAAACTCACTACTATCCTCAAGATAACCAAGTTCTTTAGCTTTTAAAAATCTTCTAAAATATAACATAAGTTGATAAGCTTGAGGAGTATCAAATATTTTTCCATCTATATCTAATTTTTTTACAAATTTTTCACATGTCTTATTAATACCTCTTATAAAAAGATATTCATTTTTAAATTCCCTTGCATATTCTGGGATTTTATTTTGCTCCAGAATGCATTTCTGGTAACACGAAGAGGTCGCCAGGATAACCATTTTCTATACTACTTACTAGGAGGTTAAGCAAGGACGACGCCTACAACAGAAACTAGAAATAAAATAGCCCGGGTAAAATAGCCTCGAACTTACACTAATTAGATATTAAGAATAAAAAAACCTCTGGCACCCAGAGCAGCTCTAATCACACTTTTTGATAAATTTCTTTGCTGTCATCGCACCAGTTACCTTTTCTCTTGGCCTGTCCGGCTCGACCTCCGACCTCCATAGCATTGCAATCATTCCTTGGTTGTCGCTTAAAGACGGAATCCACCAGAAAACTGAGTAATTTTAATTTTCAGTGGACAAAAACCTTGTATCAGAATAATTTAAAGAATATTGCAATCTTTTTTTTACATTTTTAAGGGCTATAGATGTACTTAGTGATCTGTAATAACACCAAAGAAAATTTCTAATGGGAGCCCGAGAAAATAAATGTCAAATTTCACAAGAATTGTGAATACGCAGGTAAAATTCTGACAATTTCATGTGTAAGATGTCATTTTGTGAAATTTGACATTTGGGGCCTGTGTTTCTGCTTCTTTTCTTGGTTGTTTTGTAAGGCTGTTTTACATAGGCTGCTGAACACAGGTTTATTAAAGAATGTGCAATTTTGTAACTAGTTACTACCACTTTGACCTACTTTGCTGCCAAAGTATGTAAGATCTAGTAGTCAATTTTTTCTGTCTGATCTCCGTCTGTTCATGATTTGTCCACTTAACAGATCTGGAACAAGGATTAGACCACTTGTTTTTATTGTAAAAACACTTGTAAACTATAACCTTTACCGGCGCTTATCTGGTTCGCTTAAGCAGTATAATTATAGTCTTTTTAAGTTGCCGGTGTTTCTTATAACCCAAATATCAGGTTAGATAAAGTCACTTCGGACAATTCAAAACGTTGACCTTATGTCATCAAGGGGCGTTTTTTCGAGGGCGAGCTGTCGGAGCTGTGTAAATTTACACTGTAGGAAAATTATATTGCTAACAACTCTAGCATTCAAAGATCACAAGTAAATGGCGACAAAAGAAATGTTTGTACTTGAAACAAATCATTTTTGTAGTCTTTTACCACGGTGTAAATTTACAAAGCGAGTACGTGCTCTATATGCATGGCCAATAATGAGAAAACTGAAGCCAACTATTAATGTCTCCAAGGTGATTTAATTTGACTGTGCAAAGCCCAAAAGAAGTTAAAAACCGTGAAAGGCGGTTAATAAAAAGACGATAGTTCTAATAAAGCCATACAAACTTTTAGAGGTAACCGCTTCTTTAGATAGGTAATGCAGTACAGAGGCTTATCAAAAACTGTACATCTATGTAGAGGTGTTATATACTACCTTATTATATAGACGCGAGTGTTTTACTGGAAAATATACCACTCGTAAAATTCATAAAAACTACATCCGGGACCCGAGTGGTTTATTTTCCATAATCTCACACGTGAGTTTATCGATGACGTAATTTCCCTCCGAAATTTGTAGGCGTCTTGCGTCTTTTGAATTCTACTTACATATTTTTCAAAGTTTTGCTTATATTTTGTCATTGTAGAACCCTATTCCGTTCAGTGTTATTTCTCAAGATTATTGTAAACAACGTCTTATATTGCTGTACTGTAAATTTGAGTCATCACAATTACTAATCTATTATTTTATCAATGTCTTTTTGTCTATATAATAAAAAGAAAATTACACGGCGGCTTGAAGATATGAATTTTATTTTCTCGTGGCAAAAACAATATTTTACTCACTCGCTGCGCTCGTTCGTAAAATATTGTTTTGTCACTCGAAAATAAAATTCATATCTTCGCGCCACCGTGTAATATCCTCTATATATTGCTGCTGAAGTACGAAAGACGTTAATGGTTTTTTTTTTCTGTCTGATCTTGTGGCCGTCTGTCTATCCCGCCTATTTTGATGTGGAACAAGGATTAGACCCGTCATTTTAACATTTGTTAGTAACCTATAACCTCTTTTCTGGCAAGAACTAATAAACTTACCGTCAATTTAACCGGGTAAGATAAACTGAATCATGTCGGACAAATTAAAAAGTTGACCCTAATGTCTTCAATTAGCTTTGCTCGCCGAGCGAGGAAAATCAAATATTGCACCGCGCAATTAAGTGAATTAGTCTTGTTTCGTAGAAGGCTACGGAATACTGATTTAACCCTTTGATTAAGGCAATCATAAGGAGTAAGTACTTGTTAATCAAGGGCTACGAAGTTCGGATCTTTGTTGGTTAAGATAATGATTTTAAGAAGTTCTCTTAAACACGGGCTACGAAATTCGGACCCTTGGCTTGATATGTTAATGAAAAACGGAAGTTCACGACCGTAAATATTAGCTAATATTGGCAGCGATCGGCTCCTGAAACGTCTAATAAAAACTCAAATTCGCGCTGTTTCAAACTTCATCGCTTTTGTACCATTTGGTTCATTTTTGTCAGATGTAGTAGAATTTGTCTGGAGATGAATTCTTCTGAATTCTTCAGGACTCTATCTAAGTTCAGAAAACAAAGAGAAAATCATCGCCCTGTGTTTTCGTCTATAAAACGTGAACTATTAGGCATTTTCACGAGTGCAGTGACGACAAAGAAATGTACAAAAAGTGTGATGCAAGTCAACAGGAAGTGCATGCAGAGTTGTTGTCTGGCTAAATAAGAATGTATTGATTTTTTGACGTTCTCGTTGCCGTCATCGTCGTGCTTGTGGCTGCGTAAGCTCTCTATTAGGAACTGGGCTATACAAGATTCAGACCCCTTGATAAACGTAATTTATTATCAAATTACGTTCTTGACGCATTTAAGTAGTATGTCTTAAAATTACGTTCGATCCCGGCAAGAAACTCCTGAAGAAGCGGTTTATACCCCTAACGGCTTCTATGGGTTTATTAGAACTAACCTCTTTTTACTAGCCGCCTTTCACGGTTTTTAACTTCTTTTGGTCTTTGCAATTAATGTTTATGATAAAATCAACAGATAGTCAAGGTCAAATTAACTCTGACAATAAATCACCTTAACTGGAGAAATTATTAGTTGGCCTCAGTTTTCTCATGATTGGCCATGCATATAGAGCACGTACTCGCTTTGTAAATTTACATCGTGGTAAAAGACCACATTAAAACAATTTGCTTCAAGTAAAAAGACTAAAAACTATTCTGTTTTTGTCATTCGATCACTTGTGATCTTTGAATGCTAGAATAGTTAGCAACATAATTTTCTACAGTGTAAATTTGCACAGCGCAGACAGCTCGCCGCCGAACGACGCCCCTTGTAGACAAAAGGTCAACATTTTGAATTGTCCGAAGTGATTTTATCTAACCTGATAATTTGACGGTAAGTTTAGGTTATAAGGAACAGCGGCAACTTAAAAAGACTGTAATTAGACTGCTTAAGCAAACCAGATAAGCGCCGGTAAAGGTTATAGTGAACGAGTGTTTTTACAATAAAAACAAGGTGTCTAATCCTTGTTCCACATCAAAATAGGTGGACAAATACACAGACGGATACGGATCAGGCAGAAAAAATGAACGGCAGATCTCTTAATGTCTCTTCGGCAGCAAAGTAGCTCAAAGTGGTAGTAACTACTGTAGTTACAAAATTGTACAGTCTTTAATAAGCCTGTGTTCAGCAGCCTGTATAAAACACCCTTACAAAACAACCAAAGAAAGAAGCAGAAACTCAGGCCCTAAGCTCCTTCTACATATAATAGCCCGTTCCCGGGGGGTGGGTACTCCTGGGAATTCTTGATGGGGGTGTGCCGCCCGGTTCTCCAAATCCTGACCCTGTTTCAGACCAAAGAATGTCCTTTCAGCACCCTTTTTCAGAACAGAGGCCCATTTCTTGAAAGTCCTGGTAACTTTTCCGGCCCGAAATCAAATATTCAAATCGAAATATAAAGAATAAGAATGGGCGACCTGGCTAGCAAACTACTCCATTATAGTTTTATCATGTTAGATGCAAAACTATTGAAACCTCTACCTTTCATGTAAACCCAAACAGCTTTACGGGCCCGTTAATTATCGGAACTTAAGAGAAACGAGCCCCAGACCTCAAAAATCCATACCCGTTTTCAGACATGGCCTTTAGGCAGAAACTATGGCAAACAAAAAAGTTCTTCAAATGTATTTCGAATTCGCTTATTTCTATTTCTAGTATTGGTTTATACACTCCCGTAGTTCCCTCGAAAACCATACCCCGATTCTAGACCAAAATGGGCAAAGTGTATACCGGTTTTCAGACCAAAAAGTCCCCAAAACCATACCCTTTGGGGTTGCACATACCTATATGGCTTACATAAGAGAGTACCTCGCTCCCCCCCCCCCCGACTCCCAATGGGTTTATTAATATCAATCATTTTATTGATGAGTGACTTAAAAGCAACAAATTTTTGACAAATCTCTTTGAAGAAGCAATTAACAGAGAGTCCCTAATGCGTAATTAACTTTGAAATTAATGATCTTGGACAAACAATGGCTGCTTGCCAGTATTAGAAGATTACAAAGAAATGATTTCAGCTGCTCCAAAAAAAAGAAACTTTTCCTTTCGCTTTACAAGAGTTGACCTCAAGAGTTGTTTCTTTACCCTGTGGCCGCTGCGGAAAAAGTTTCTCAAAAGCGACGAAAGAAATATATAAAAAAGGTTTTAAAAAATGTAAAGATTTCCTTAACAGTCTTAACAGAAGTTAGTCGATACATTTAGATAGAGTCTCTGCTGAAAAACAAATTCACGGCAGTTGTTATCAATGAGTCACAGACTCAGGAAAAATCTATTAGTTTCGTTCATCTATAAATTTTTTTAATACTTGGCAAAAATCAGTTAATTACTATAAATAGTTCTTCATTGTAATCAGTTGCCCACTTTAGTTTAATTAATATTTCCGTCAACTTAACAGCAAGAAAAAACTCACTTTGGGTAAATTTTTTCTCCCAGTCATAGTAATCAACCTTTGAATGGCCCGGCCGATGAACGAAATTATGTCGATCGCTCTTGCGTTTGTTGAAACGGCGACCTTAGGAATGATCGCAATGCTATGGAGGTCGGGGGTGACATGTCAAGAGATAACTAAAGGTAACTCGTGCGATGACAGCAAAGAAATTTAATAAAAATTGATTAGTATGTTTTCATGTTAATTTATACTAGAATCAGTTACATCATAAGCCGAACCCGCGCTCTTATTAACTGCAAACGGAAATTAAATAAGAGATAAAATCTTACCTGTTTTGTTCTATTCTTGAATCTGCTTTAGTGCGAAGTAAAATGGAAGTTGTTTTACGATGCGAAAACTATGTTCAAGTCGACGCTTTAACAAGCATTGTGAAATCAACAACGGTTAAAGAGTCGACTTGAACATAGTTTTCGCATCGTAAAACAACTCTCATTTCACTTCGCACCACAGCAGATTCAACAATAAAACAAAACAGTTAAGATTTTATCTCTTATTTAATTTCCATTTGCAGTTTACAGATAAAAGCGTGGGTTCCCTACGGTTACATTCTAAACGGCTCCTGCCCTAACAATTTAGGCAATCAGCCCCCAATGGCCCCCCATGGCTATTATAATCATTTTCTCTTTAGCAACCGCCTCTGTTTTTATATTCTTTTGAAGATATTAATTGATCGAGACAGACAAATTTACCGACTTAATTTGAAAATGAATCACCTCCAAGAATTTTGAAAGACGCCTTATAGGTAATTGGCCTTTTGTCTTTTGTGGTTGTGCTTCAGGGCACGCTCTTAATGTTTAACTTTTAAAAAAAATGGCTTGCCAGTGGCAAAATGCTATACAAAGGCCGAATGAGGAATAATAGGGTGTTTTCGTTACTCCTAAACGAAAATTTCGTTGTTCCTTATTCCAGTCAAACTGAGAAAAATTATTATTCTCTTGAAGAAGGAATTGAAATCGCAATTTTATTACCCAAAAGGGCATTATTCACAACCTCATCTAGCGAGTGATTATTCCATTATTCCAAGGACAAGGTTTCTGCGATAATTTATCTTCAGTCACTAAAAAAAGAATCATTTTACAAACTCCCCATTCCCCTACTTGGGGTCTGGCCCGGGGTGTGGGTAATCAGACAGCCATTTTGTTACCCTCTAACCTGTCCTGATGAGTTCGGATGTGATTCATTTTGTTTTTGAAATCAAGTAAAAAGTGTATGTGTGAGGTAGTCTTAAACGGAGTGAATTCTCACCACAGCTGTCACAAGCAAGAACGATATACGTTAATTAAGGAACTCACTTTTCTTTTCCTAAATAATAATTTAATGTATTCTTGACTACCCGAAGAGATATCTTCAACTGTATTAAACAATGATATCAATGCCAAGAAATAAAACAAAGATGGTTTGAAGTAAATGCAAAACGTTCGCGTTTAAAATTGTCATTTTACTCGGTCATTACATTAACTTAGAGCTCACGCTGATTCCTTTACAAACGTACGGTTATTAGTCTAAGAATAAAAACTGAAAACAGTCAAACATGTATTAATTGGGGAATGGCTGAATGACTGCTTAATACATGTTGACCTTTTAATACAGGTTTAACCCCACAAACTTAGGAGTTTATCAAGAAAATAAAGATGGTGAAATAGTGAAATATCCATAGCACGACAAGTTGAGCGGGCAAAGGGGTCCACAATTGGTGTTTTACCTCTTCTTGCGCCAAAACAAAGGTGCTTAAAGACTACTAAATGCTGCCGTGTACATTGTTTCTATTGCACTTGTGTGGTTCATCTTGACAAGGTGACCGTTAAAGACAGGTGGGGGTAATAAAAAATAACTTGTTGGGATCACGGAAATGGTGACCGAGGCGCGACTTCAGAATATAAGTGACCGCTTAAAATACAGGTCAGTTCTACAGTAATTTAGGGAAATGCTTTCAATCTCACCATTCTTACCTACACTAAAAAAAAAGTCTCTAGCTAGTTGGACTGTTCACAGCTTCTTCTTGATTGCTCTTTTAAGTTATAAGCCGCCTTCATGCTCTGCATGACAAGCTGAAAACGAGCTTAATGGTCTTCTCCAATCTAATCACCACACGGGCCACGATCAGCAGTCGTTTTAAAGCGTACTTCTATATCCTCCCCAACCAGTCGTCAACCCCGGGAACGATGTTGTTACCTCCCTCAATACAGCCCTCTATCGTTAACAAATATATTTTATCTGGCGATGACTTACCCGAGCATTAAAACAAAGCTTGTTTAATTTATATTAAAGATTCTTCTAGATGTCAAGCGCAAATCAAAGCGGAATTCAGAAACTCAAGAAAAGCTATATTAGAAGCCTTTCACTGATCTGCACTTGTTTTATTAACTAAAAAAGGTCAGGAATCTATTTTTCTTTTCCCAATTTGCCTACGGCCCGTTTCACTGTTTCACCTTATAAGTAACATATTGATACTTTAATCGCTTCAGGTTAGGTCAATCAGTCAGGCAGTGAACAGTTACTAGAAGAGCTTGAATTGACACACTCGATTAATCCCGACCCTAATTAAGTTTAGGACCAACAGCGGTTTTTTCTGCAAAACCTCGTAGCTGTACTTGATAGCATACTTCTCGCCCCCAACTCGTCAGATTTTTTGCCTTCCAAATTGATAAAATTGCTTAACTACACCTTAGTTTCTGATGGATGTTCAACATTCACTTTTTAAATTTGTTTGTTTGTAAGCTCTTTTTTGCGGTGTTTTAACGGCAACTGGGTTATGAAATCGTATCAAGATGGCACTGAGAAGCACTGATTTAATGATTGCTGTTAATTTAAAAATTTGTAAAATACCTTCGGAGCTCACTGTTACGTAAAAGTCAAAATTAATGAACAGCCAAGTTTAGTTAGGAAAGACTGTGGAAAAGTACATGCACACTGACATCACGTGAACCCGTTAGTAAAGAACAAAGATTTATTTGTCCCGTTTATCCAGACCAACCTGTCAAGATCCAGCCTAACCTGTTTTAATGCGTCAATCAAGGTGTGTATTTTGGTTTGATTTGGCCTTAAAATTAATCCACCCTTAGCCACAGAAGTCAGTTCAGCTTAGTCGGTGACGGAGTGAACTACAACAGCTTAACTGGACTTTTGAGTACTGTTTTAAAAAAGCAGCAATTTCTTCTCAACATGGCCCTTTCAAAGCAAGTAAGTGAATTTTAACCCTAAGTCGAATCTACTCTGGCAATAAGGACAAACGTAGCCGCATTTCATAGCATACTACCAGACAACTCCCTAATTGCATTCCCCAAACGCTACAAAAAGGCCAATACTCACTTAATGCGAGAAAGACAAAGCTGTATTGTTTCATGTTACGCCTGCCCTTTTCTGATGTTTATGGAAGAGAGTTTTTCAACTCTAAGCAAAGATTTTGAGGAAGTTGAATCTACTTTGGCAAATGTTAACGTAGCTGCATTTCATAGCATACTACCATGCCACACCCTAGCGGTAGTTATAAAAACGTTTCCATAATGCCAACAATCAGATATTGGATGAAAGATCAAGCTGTACAATTTTTCCGACGTTTTTACAAAAGGAAGCTTAGAACATAGCACAATTTCTTTCTTTCGTTTGGAATAAAACTCTAAGATTAATAATCACGCAGAACAGCAAAAAAGAGGTTAAAAATCTCAAAACAGACCGAGACAAAACTCATCCTTTCAGTCTTAAAATCACCATAGTATAATTCTGTTCAAAAAGCTTTAAGTTTGTAGTGGATGTAATACTTTACTCAAAGTCAAGGTTATCGATCAGTTAAATCTGATGCAACTTGAAATAGCTGCAATTTGCAATTTTGCAATTTAGTCGTGCTATAGGTTATGGTTTTTGATTCTCGCGTAAAATAAAAAAAAAATCTTCAAAATTATTAATTGGCGAACGTCATATCAATATTGAATCGAAAACCTATTGATCTTTTTACTTTTACTAAACCCGTTAAACAGTGTGAGTGACAATTAGCGCCAAATAGTTTCAGGTAAACAAAGAAAAACAATAAAATTAGAGAGTAATATAGTTCGTATTAGTCTATCTATTTCACGGCTTAAGTAAAATCACTCTAGATAGATACTCTCTGAATAGCTTTGCTTTTGCCCAACCTATGTTTGGAATTTTATAACCCTGAACTGTGTTAAGCTTCCTAATCTTTAATTAACTTTGCAAGCCACACTTGCATTTACGCGAATTTATTTTTGTGTATTTTTTTAATGCAGGTTATCAAAGATGACATGGCGATGACATACCACATGGAAGGATCTGTTAATGGGCATTCCTTTACAATCGAGGGTGAAGGCAGCGGGAAGCCGTACGAGTAAGTCGATCAACACACCTCCCTTCATCTTTAGGTCATGTTAAGTGCAATAGTACTTCACTGTTATCAGTCGGGAGAATGAGATTTCTAACACCAGAAAGCTCAGAAACAATTCCGAGCTCCAGGTGAGAATCGAACTCACGACCCTCTGAGTTCTAGTTCGGATGCTCTTGAACCACCGAGCCACTGGGGGCTCTATTAACCCTTTAAACCTAAGATGAAAATTTAAATTCTCATTTGTTGCCCCTATTCATTTCCCACGGAAGTAGTAAGGAGAAGTTGATAAAATATCAAGCAAATTCATCGTGTATGATCATAGATCATGTCTGTTATTCTCGTGACCGTCTGTTTTACAAAGCATTGATACTACAAGGAGAAATTTGATGCTGATCACTCTTAGGGCCTATTGGTTGAAGGCGCGAGTAGGGTAGATATTTAATTATAACTACACCAGTCATTAAGTTCACTTAAGAGAATAAAGCTAGTCATCAACTTGCGAATATTTTTACGATGCAAAGTCAAATTCTCAAATTATTTTAAATCAGCTGTACTAAGTATAAAGCGAAAGATTCCGAAAACTCAATCATACCAAAAGAGATATTATGGCCTTTGGTGCAATAGGAAGTTCTATGAAGTGAAAGTGGTTTTACTAATCATCACAAAAAAACAGAAATTAATAACAACTTTCCTTTGAATGGTAAATCTGACACGGATATGATGAAACACGATGGTTTTCAGCAATAGGCGATGACGATCGTTAATTTTTTGCTGATAGATCAGGATCAAACGTCATTTATATGATCATATTTACGCAAACTATTATCTCAAAGGTGCCACAGTGATGATCTATTAACCCTTTATTTCCAAAATTGCTTTTTTAAAAATTGGTTTACGGATTAGTTTTTTTTTTCTGAAAAAGAAACAAATAAAAAATTATTACATTAAACTGTTCAACAGTGTTAAATGCTTTGGGGTGTAGTTAAGTATTATGAAAGAGGTATTTTGTCGCGACAGGACTTGCCAATAATCTTTTCGAATGGCGCGAATTAGCATTGCAGAATCGAAATGAAACTAAATTATATAGCAGGCTGTCCTAACTTTTTCCTGCTATTCAGTTAAATTACTCTGATAAATGGGCAGTGTTTAGCCTAGTTCTCAAAAGGCTCTTCTCTGCTTTTCATATTTTGTTTAATTCGTTTTTGTGTTTGTTGTTTTAATTTTTTGTAGAGGAAAACAGACTTTAAAACTGCGAGTAACCAAGGGTGGTCCCCTCCCATTCTCCTTTGACATATTGTCAGCTGTGTTTTGCTATGGTAACAGAGCCTTCACTGATTATCCTAAAGGAATCGTTGACTATTTCAAGCCATCATTTCCTGATGGATACACATGGGAAAGAAGTCTTAAATTTGAAGATGGCGGATCTTGCATAGCCAATGTGGATATAAGGTATAAATTTACTAATTTTACGATCAAAGACGCTTAAAATTTAGAATTAACTAATTAATTATAAGAAATATAACAATATTGATAACAATAATAATAAAAATAATACAAAAATAAATTTTGTTACTGTCTCATAAGTTCCTTTCACTTCGATAGCCTTGACAGTAAACGCAACTGCTTTATCCACAAGTCCACTTTCACTGGGATGAATTTTCCTGCTGATGGACCAGTGATGCAAAAGAGAACAACTAATTGGGAGCCTTCCGTCGAGAAAATGACTGTGAGCGAGGGGATATTGAAGGGAGATGTTATCATGTTCCTCTCGCTGAAAGATGGGAAAAAGCACCGTTGCCAGTTCCATACGTTATACAAGTATGTTTTTTAAGTTTCTTTCTCAAAGTAACAATATTAGAGAACAGTTTAAGATACCACGACGTCGGTGGCGAGCAAACGTCACTTAAAAAGTGACTTCACGTTCATTGTTTCATTACTCAGGTTTACCTTCTTAGCTTTTTGATACTTTGGTTAACTACATCTAGTTACGCTCTCAACGATCCAGGCCCTCAGATTTTGGGGACAGTGCAAATTAAAAGTGAGCAGGAAAAAATGATTATCTAAACGCCTGGAACTGCAGGTTACACGAGTAACTGGTTTATATTTTGGTCAAACCCAACTTTCAACGATCGTTCCAGAGTATTCACCCTAGGCTTTGAGTACTTCACGTGGGTGGCATTCTCTAGGTTTAAAATGGAATTGTGTTACAACACAATATATATTTTTTTCTACACAGAGCAAAGAAGGCTGTCGAATTGCCGACAGAAAGCCACTATGTGGAGCATCGCCTGGTGAGGACTGACCTTACTGCTGTAGAAGTTCAACTGGATGAGCATGCTGTTGCACGTTTAAACACCGTGTGAGCAAGAATCGTTTTCCTTTTGTACTGACCCTGATATCATTATAATGCAGATCAGGTCAGCAGAAAATAAAGCACGAGTGAAATGATTTACTGCGAAGTGTTATCTTTACTCATCCGTAACTGCTCTCTACTGAAACAAATATGAACGCGAATATTACTTTTTTCTCGTGTCCTTGTTTCCACCCCCTCGATCTTCTCATTTCCCCCTTCTTTTCGTTCTGTATTTTATTTTCATGCTTATTCGAAACGGCACCAAACTCACCGCGTTTGGTCCTCAACTTATAGCTGCGATTTCCGGGATCTATGTTTTCTAAACTTCAGCTAGAACGGCGCTTTGCAGAGAATCCTGTAGCCTGTAGTTTCGAAAACTTAACGCTACGAGTGCATCTATCGCTTATTTTTTATTCTTAGCTCCAAAAAAGAGACATTACCCAAATATATTTATAAAGGCACTGAAAAGACCACAGCAACAGACTAGTCAGGTGGGACAGCCGGATCAGTGTGTAGGCCTCCGAATACCAACCAAGTAGAAAAACAGTAAAATGATCTTTACGGCAAGAAAAGCGAGAGAAAAATATAAAGAACAAAAAATTTTAAAATTTATTTCTTTATATTTTTTCTCTTGAGGTAAGGATCAGTTTTTAATGTTTTTTCTACTTTCCCATAAGCTACGGTAAATGATTTCTTGTGACTCTTTTCTTGACTCATATAATATAGGAAAGAAACATTCATGTCACAAACGCAATCTCAACTTCTTCTATAGCAATAATAATAATAAAAAAATAAAATAAAACCATCCCCTCCCTAAAGAATTTAAACCCTCCAACAGCCTTGCTAACCGCATCATCGGTGCGTGGAAGCGATACTGCTTTGGCCGCCTTACTAAAAGAGTCCTCCCTGACGCTAGTTTAGAAAAGTTGGTGTCCAAACAAAATCTGCAGAAGACCCAGAGGAAACATACAGCGACCTAAATGGAAGCTACAAGCCCCTAAGAGGATGTGAGAACGCTGAGCACCCTCCCCACCCCCGCCCCAAACGCTTTCGAAACGCCTTTTACGCAAGCTACGGGAAGCGAGTGGTATTAAGGTAATAGACATTGATGTGAATTCCTTCCGGGAACACCATTATTTGACTTCTTTCCATGACAAAAGCAAAGCGTGTGGCAAAAACATATGGGTGAATGTTGCAAAAAAAATTAATTTAGCATTAGAGGGGAGAAGTTCGGGCCCTTTAAAATTTTCATAAATTTTGCACCTAATGGTGCCTTACAAATTATTACCATAAAAGGATGACCCTGGTTTCATCCTTTTTGACATGATAGTGGCTCATCAGTTTTGCTAAAATTGATCGATCAACTGAATTTCAATTTAGGTGTCCCAATTAATTAGCAGCTGGGAAAATGAGCTACGACTGGACTCGAGAAAATACCGGCATGGAGTACTGTTTTTGAAGCGAGGTTGCAGCTCACACTGCTGGGCTTTTATCTCATTGGCGCGATAATGTTAGGAGCCTGATAATAGGCAGATTTAGCGACAGGACGGGAACGTCAGTTGGCGACCGCAAAGCGCGCGGAAATGGCTAAACACGACTTCCGGTACCCAATTTACCGCTCTGCCATTGGTCAAGCCAGTTGTTTGATTTGCACGCGCCGTTGTCAACTGACGTTCCCGTTCTCTTGCTAAATCAGCCAGGAGCCTATCAGCCTAATGTGGAATGTCCTATGAGTTTTCATGTCCTAAGTGAAAATTCAAGGAATTTAAATAGAGTTAAAAACTTGTTAGCGGAGCTCCGCGGGCGAAGCGCGCCTGCGGAGCACCATGGGTAAATAAATCTAACCATCCCAGTAGCCTGTTCCAGGCGTTCAGATAGTGGGGAGAGGTGCGAAGTAAAAAGGAGCCCGAAAAAATAAAAGTGAGGGAGGGGAAGAGGTGAGAGAGGGAACGCCGGTTAGATTTGTTTTAAATAGACTCATCCGCCCACTCGGACCGCATCAGCTGTAGGTGGTCTTCACTTGTCAATCAAGACTGATGTTACAGCCCCATACATATATTATTTTTCTTACCAATAAATCAAAATTTCTCTATCAAAAATTAATATTATGTATACATAATCTTACTAAAAACCTGATGTAAGACTTTCAAACAATAGAGAGCGGGAGAAGTAATTTATTTACGGCTTTAAAACATGATTTCAGCGTGTACCTGACAAAAAAATTATGGATCAAGTGACAAACAAATATCGCTCATTTCGATAGAAAGCCGTTTCAATACAGATCGTTAACTCGAGCAATGAAAATGCCCAACAAACGAAGGGAAAATTTACGATTCGGTGATTGAGTGGACCTCGTCAATAGCGATAGCTGCAACTTGCTTTCCAAGCTTTCCTTTTGAAGTCCTTTTGTCCATTCCTTAGACAACCACGATTTGTGACTGCAGTACGCCTTTGAGTGAATTTTTAAGGATCATACAATTTCACAGCTTCCACTTTTAACGGCTTCATCCACATTTTCTTCCATCCTTGCCGCCGCCACTTTGAATTTGGTCAAATGTTCCACTTGGTCTTTCATGATGGCAATCAACGGAGTTACCACAACAATCGTAAATGGCATTCTATCCTGCCTTCATTCCAACGCACGCTTTATTGGAGGAAAAAGCTGGAAAATAAGTCTTTTTCCAAAGCCAGTTGGTGAAAATTCGAAGACATCTATCCTGCCGACTACGTATTTTAAACAGTTCCTTTGCTCTTCGCGTTTAGCCTCCACGTTTGGAAAGTCACTTAGCGCTGTGTTTGTTGCGAGTTCGAATTCTGGACGGGACGTAGAGTCTGTCATCACCGCCATATCGCATTTCTCGCTGTGATCGAAGACGCTCCACTGTTGACAAAAACTGTCAAAACCAACCAATCAGAGGGTATACCAGGATCTGGTATACCGGAACGCACTTTTGTTAGAAATTCTTACAAGCGTTCCCGCACCTCTCTCCCTAGTCCGCCTCTACTTTTCATCGCTTTCTTTACTTCGCACCGCTCTCCACTATCTGAACACTTGGAACAGGCTACCATCCCAGAAAATTTGGTAATCACGTGACCGACCGACCGAGCGACCGACCGACCGTCCGTCCGCACCACAGGTATACCAATGTTTACTCTCACACTTTCTAGCTCTTTTGGGAGTCCAGGGGAAAGCTGATTGCACATCAATGTTGTCATCAATTGACAGCTGTCAAAACAGGGTATCCGCTGACCAGTATCACCTGGCCATATCGCGGGCTCAGGTGTCGACCCATTGAGGTCGAGTATTTTTTGAAGTTATCCGCTGACAATTCACTCGTTTTCAAATGATCGTAGGCTCACGTTTACTTTTTTTAAAATTCATATTCAATATGTTGTGTTTATGTCAGTATCGCACCGCACTATTACGATTTTGATTTCAAACTGACCTCAGACGCAAAAATTCAGCCAGTTTTTTTAAAAGACAGGCGGGGAAGACCTTTGCTTACCATGGTCACGTGTTGGTCACGCTCCACGTCCAATTTTTATGTTCTGATTGGTTAAAATTTGATAGGTGAGTTCATGCGTAAAATTTATGTAGCATCTTGAAAGTTGTTTACTTTGAACCAACTTTCCTGCTAATGGACCTGTGATGCAGAAGAAGACAACTAATTGGGAGCCATCCGTCCAAAAAATGACTGTGAGCGAGGGGATATTGAAAGGGGATGTTACCATGTTCCCCTCGCTGAAAGATGGGAAAAATCACCGTTGTCAGTTCCATACGTTATACCAGTATGTTTTTAAGTTACTTTCTCGAAGTAATAATATTAGAGAACAGTTTAAGACACCACGACGTCGGCGGTGGAGAAAACGTCACTTTAAACTAAAGCGCGATCACGATCCAGACTTGCTCTGACGTTATCTTTTGTTGTCACACTTGAGCTTTAGTAAAAGGCCTAAACTAAGTTCAACAGAATGTAAAACAAACTTTGCCATAGTAAAACTCATTAGTTGACGTTTCAGACGGTTTCTTGATTTACCTCGAATTTCAGGAATAATAGGCTCTTTGCATGATTTGATCATGTGACCAACTTTTGGTAAACACGAAAACAGTTCGCTTTTGAAAAATTTTGTTAGTACAAGCTGAAAGAGCATATTAAAATTAGGTAACCTGAGAATTTTCAGCCGTATTGCAACGGCCGCCGAAAGTTAGAAGCATTTGTATGAGAAAAAGAACTTTTGCCATCCAATCACCTTGCATGGTGAAAAGCGGGTCCTACCACACCAAACCAGGAAACCACGCGAACGACTTTGAGAAAGTCTAATTCAGGGGCAACCAACGACGGTTTCCTCCGAAGTGCATTGAAAAGTCTTTTTAGGCTATCCAGAGTACTTTTAGATCTCTAGAAATGCCTTCTAGGCGGCGCTATAAAATTTGTATCTGTTTGGTCATCCTAGGAGAACTTGAGGCTGAAATTACAAGGGCTACAGTGATACTTTCCCGAAAATTTTAGATGCACTTGAAAGTTTCACGAATGTGAGAATTTTTCTCTTTCCTCTCTCCATCAAATTTTGAATCCGAAAATTTTAGGTTTCCTTTTTCTACGAAAATCAGCCTAACACAAGTGGTAAAATAAGAAAAATTAAACTCCAGAAAATCGCAGGGAATTTTTTAGATAAGCTTCGAAAATTGTAGCTGAATGGAACACACATCTTGAAATTTTTAGCCGTATTTAAGCAATAGAAAATTCTAGTCAAAATTTGCTTCTCCGAACAGACATTTTACAGAAAACAGTAGTTGGGTGCCCCTGCAGATTGCGGGGACGGTGCAAACGTGAGCAGGAAAAATAGCGCACACTCCACCCATTATCTATAAACGCCTGGAACAGGTTACACGAGTAACTGGTTTATTTTTGGACCTTTTTGGTCAAACCGAACTTTCAGCGATCGGTCAAGAGCATTTATCCTGGGCTTTGAGCACTTCACGTGGGTGGCACTCTTTAAGTTTAAAATGGACTTGCGTTACAACACAATATGTATATATTTTTTTCTGCACAGAGCAAAAAAGGCTGTCATGTTGCCAACGGAAAGCCACTATGTGGAGCATCGCCTGGTGAGGACTGACCCGTACTACTGGAGAAATTCAACTAGATGAGTATGCTGTTGCATGTTTAAACACAGTGTGAGCAAGAAACGTTTTCCTTGCACTGACCGTGATATCATTGTAATGCAGATCAGGTCAGCAGAAAATAAAGCACAAGTAAAATGATTGACTGCGAAGTGTTATCCTTACTTTATCCATAACTGCTCACTAGAAACAATTAAGAACGCGAATATTGCTTTCTTTCTCGTGTCCTCTTTCTGGGGTGAAGAATGATACCTCGAAAAATGTGGATCTCGGAAAATTTTGGCCCGATCTGGAATCTCGGAACTCGCTTTTGATGGGTCTCAAGTCTCGTTTTCGGGTGATTTTTGCGTCTCGCCAGTCCCAATTTTTGTTATTGTTGTTGTTGTTGTTGTATTTTGCCGACGGGACTTGGAGTCGCGGATTTGTCGTTTTTTCTTTCCGTTTAGTATTCAGGAGAAGAATTTTTCAGAGTTTATGGGTACAGCTTATCGAACTGAAAGCAGTATATTGGTGGGCTTATCTAGCTAGCTTCCATTAGCCTTTTTGGTCGTTTTATTTAGCTTTATTTGCACCATTATCTCGCGCGAAATTGTCTCGAGCTCGGATTTTTAAGAAGTAAGGTCTCGGGCTCGGACTTTGAAGCCAGGGTCTCGGCAAGTCTCGAATCTACCATTCTATTCCCCAGTTCTTTCCTTTCCCCTCGCTCCTCTCGTTTTCCCCTTCTTTTATAATTTCCTTCTGTGGTGGAATTTTCGTGCTTAACAAACGTAACAAACTCCCTTTTGCCTCACCCGATTCCAATCAATTTTGAGCTGCAGTTTCCGGGTTACAGGTCTTCAAAACTCCAGATAAAATTGTTTCTAATAAATTCTGTCAATCTGTTAAAGTGCTTCATTTTGTATACTTATAAATGGCGTCTTACGTCAATTGGCTCTGAGCTGGCTGGCTCGTCGCAATTGTGGAGAATCCTGTAGCCTCTGCATTTTTGATAAGGTACTGCGCCTAATAAAGCCCTCCTTATCGTCAAGCAGCCAATAGATAGCAACAACTGCGATGGCATCCACTGCTTTTTTCATTCTTGGCTCAAAAAAGGAGTGTTTACACATGGATCAGTAAAACTGCAGATCTCGAGGACTAAGTAGAAAAACAGTAAATGATTTTTCCTCCAAGGTATTAGATTCCTTGTGACTCTGTTTTTTATAGGGAAAAAACATTCATGTCACTAAGGCAGTCTCAACTTCTTCGATTCTATAACGTCAAAAGAAAATAGTTGAAATATAACTATCCCCTCGCTAAAGAATTTATAGCCTCCCCGCTCCAACAGCTGCAACCTACCTCTTAAATAGGCCTTTTGTTTAGTAGTAGCGGTACTTGAGGGCATGCTCTCTTTATGCTGTAATTTTTTAGATTATTACACTTTAGACACAATCGCTGCAAGCGAGAAAAAAAAACACTGGTACATAGTGTATCGTGTACACTAGTACTTAAAGACGTTTCTCGGGAGTTCTAGTGGTTGAAAGGAAAGTTAAAATTATGTCAAGTCCTGTTTTAACTATGATTAATTGGAAACAACGTCGCGTCGTCCAATTCTCTCCTTGATCATAGTGTGGTGGAAAAAATCGGACTCCGGCTATGTGATCGTCTGATCAAATTAATCACTGGTATTTATATTAAGACGCGTATTACAGACACCAAGTCCTATCACCAAACAGACCAGAATGGTCAACTCGCTTAATCCTATACTGTACCTGACCTGCTCGCCTTCTTTCGTAGCTTTCTGAATGAACCTGTGCGGAAACGCTTGCTACAGGCTAGGGAAGTATCAGGTTGAGGATTGTGCCAGGTATTGTTTTAAGCTGCAGCTACCTTGTTCAAACTACTCCGCAGTTATGAAGTTACTCAGACTGTTAATAATACAAAATGGCCTCTAGAAAACAAAAGAAAGATATTACATTAATTCACCCTCTAACTGGAAAGTAGACCAAACTTCGTTGTTTTTTAGTGTTTTTTCCAAATAAGTAGTCCAACTTGAGAAACTCCGCCCCGCCCGTCTATTTCTTTCCTACACCGCATCCAACTGAGGAAAGGTTACGAAAGTTGGAAATTTGTAGGAGCAGCAATCGTTTTTAGTCTGTCTCCTTTCAATTCTACAGCGAGCGGGTTTTTATATTTCCAAGAGAACACTGTTTAATAATCATCTAACAATTAACCCTGTTACTAACAAAAGTGACCAAAGGAAGAATTGGACAAAAGTAAATTGTATGTGAAAGTAGTGCTGAAGAGTTTTCATTGGAATGGTCACACCGCAGGGTTTCGTCCACAGACTCAACAGTTAGAACTATAAACTAAACTAGGGGTACCTTCCGGCAAGTCCCAACGAGGCGAATTCGTTTATCTTTTGTGGAATGTGTCTTTTGAGATCTTCGCGATTTGTTACATAATTTTAGAGGTTTATCGTGGATTCTGCTATGGAAAAGGATGGCACCCAACTTTGAAACAATAACTTTGGCACATCCTATCAACATGGCTTGAAGCTTTGTTGATAAATTTGTGCAAGTTAGCACTTATTTTTCAAGGAAAATTCCATTATATCAAAACTATAAACCTTAGAGAGTAAAATAAAGTTCAACTGTGGCCTTTGACTGTTGAAATTAAAAATAAAAATTAAATTCCAAGCTTTCGCCTATAACAGAATCATCAGGGATAAGAAACGTATTTCGCGTGGTAAAATACATATTAAACTAGGGTATCTAAAAGATAGTAATGCTGCGGCACATTCTGTTGATACTGGCATTAGTTAGGCAGTGAGACTTGAAAGAATCGAAAATCACATTGAATGTCCTATTTACATGTTGGAAAGTACTAGAATATTTACTATCAGTCTATAGAAAGAACTCGTGGGAACGTTGTTTAGAAAATGATCAAGTGGTTATAACTCTGGTTTTCCCACAGTAAATTGTAGGAAATAATAGAAATTCAGATTGTTTATCCATATATTTGATATACGGTGCACGATATTTTCTCTGGAAACACAACACTTTTCTTGCTGTTTGTTGCACTTTATTAAGTAACAGTTATTTAGCCATATATTTATAGAAAACAACAACACAAAAAACGGAAAAAAAAAGAAAGAAGGAATAAAGAACTCGGTAGGACTCGAACCCTGCACCTTCGGCTCGACGCGACTACCCCTAACCACTACACCACAGAGGCTGAACACGTGTATTTTAGGAAAAGTCTTCATTTTATTCCTTTTCCATGAAACTTCCGCCGGCAAGATGATCGCCAGCCGCATTAAGCGAGCTATTTACAGTGAAAAAACAATGTAAACGCATATTCCATGGCAATGAATGAATGAAAGAACATAATTATGCTTTTCAAAACGCCGATACACGTCCTCGTCTGCAAAGTAGGACACAAAACATATGTTTTGTTATCTCGATTTCTGCTGTTATTTTGAAGCGAATGGTCAAAATCAGATCCATTTTCGGCTCATACAGTTTCTTAAGAATAGCACTGCATGACATTTTCTCACTTTCACATCACCTTCTAACAATCTGGAATTTGTATATCCCCCGTGTTGCGGAGTCGAATAGCAAATTCTCATCTTCTCGTCAGGTTTAACACCTGAACGAGTCAAAAGCTCTTGAATTGAAATCCAGTCCCCAAGTTAACCATCGTACTCATCTGAAAGACTCCTGCGTGTCTTAAAATTTGGTAAGACCTCTAACCGTGCTGTAGAAAATTTGCCACAAAGAAAACTCTAAGTCTGAGCAGCGAACGATGCACTCTCTCACCCACCGAACTTCCCCGTGTTTTTCTTTGAGTTGTTCGTGGCGCAATGCACTCTGGTTAAATGCAATGCATTGTGGTAAAAAGTGATGAATTCGAGAATTCGTCTCCCCTTATATATTTTCTTTAAATCCTGATTATGTTGCTGCTCGCTCCCTTCGGTCGCTCCGCAGCAAAAATTGGTGTAAAGCAAAATGTGCGAAAAGTGCAAGAATGGGGCGGAATGTAACAGAGGTATAAACTTGATAATGAGTTAGTGTCACAGGACAAAGAGTCTCGAAAGGCATAAAATGATAGTCTTCAAAACAAAAGGTCTGCAGATTCGTTGCATTCCGCTCGGGTGTTTAGGGCTGTTTCAATGTAAATCGAGCTGCAAAGAAGAACACGCTGGCTGACAAAAATCTCATGACAGGCATAATGAATAAATTCTAAAAAAACAAAAGGTCCGCAAATGCGTTGCATTCCTCGCAAGAGGTGAGGGCTGGCTCAATGTAAATCGAACTGCGAAGAACACTCTGGTTCTGATAAAAGTCTTGAGAACATAACCCTATTCCTTGATCAGCTACCGCTTAAAATTCAGTTAACAAAGGAGAATGCTGAAAACGCTGGTTCTGAGTCGAGAAGCGAACATGGCTTCCGCAATGTAAATCGAGCTGCGACGAACAAGCTGATTGTGACGATGAGCTTGAGCGTAAAACTCTATTCCTTGATTAGCTGCTGCTTTAAAAGCAATTTTTAAAGCAAACAGGGGAGCACTAATAGCCCTTTCAAACTAGAAATCGTATTTAAGCTTGCTCACCTGTTAGGTCCTCTTAAACAGACGACGAAGAGCTGCACACTGGATCACCCAATTTCGGACCACGAGTTGTAAATTGAAGACCATGACGTCACTGCCTAAATATGGGTCTTACTTACACCCAAACACGGTCAAAAACGGCGAATTATAGAGGGTTACGCAGACGAGTTTTTTTTGCTTACAATGCTTCTTCGCTAGGTTGCCTCGTTGGCCATAAATAGTACCATGTGAAAGAACTGCTAAAGAGGTTGATTTGCATCTTGAATGGTCACACCATAGAATTTTATCCACAAACCGCCAAAAGTACTGTGGACGAGGATTTATTTGAATGGTTACATCATAGGATTTCATCCACAGACTCAAAAGTTAAAACTCTATACTAAATAAATACTACCAAGTGAAAGTACTGTTGACGAGGTTTTATGTGAATGGTTACACCATATATCGGATTTCAACAGACTAAAAAGTTTAAACTTTATACTTAATAAATAGTAGTGAAAGTTCCGCTGAAGAGGTTTCATGCATTTGAATGAAATCCCGGGAGCGGCTAGCAAAATAATAACAAGGAAAGCATTGAAAACAAACACAATCACAACAAAGAGTATAACTAAGAAAATACTGCAAATAAAAAGGAAAAAGTACAGAAAATACTGACCTTGAAAATATATGTGACCGGACCGAATGTAGAACACGTGGCAACCCAAAATCTACAACAACGAGATACTTACCGAGAGCATAGCCCAAGAAATTGAGGAAGATGGAAATAAAAACAGGAGGCAGAAAGGAAGCGGGGAACGTCCATAAAGAAAAAAGGGAAAAGGCGAAAGGGTGAGGAGGGAAGGAGTTTGACGAGCACGTTTAACGAGGCCATGCTGAGACCTGTATGTCTATGAATGCATGGTGTGTGTCTTATATAGTCGCCTGGGCAAGACCGCTGTATATAGTCTTTGTGGAAATAAAGTACATGTGTAAATGTGTAAATGTCCTTACTTAGGACATAAAAACTCACAGGATATTCCACTTTATCAGGCTCCTGACATTATCGCCCCCAAGATAAAAGCCCAGCAGTGTGAGTTGCAACCTCGCTTCGAAAATTACTCCATGCCGGTACTTTCTCGAGTCCGGTCTCAGGTCAGTTTTCCCAGCAGCTAATTAATTCAGACACCTAAATTGAAATTCAGTTGATCCGGCTATCCATTTTAGGAAAACTGACAAGCCACTCTATCAAAAGGGCTAATACTAGGGTTATCCTTTAATGTTATTATATGGCCATGTCTCAAAAGAACTGGAAACAAACAAATTCAAGAATCTGATTGCCTAAAATCGATCTTGACCGCGATCTAGATTTTCCCATCTAGACCGGCA
>CALNXK010000086.1:2105000-2134848 GCA_942486035.1 Porites lobata
CCAGGTGTCCTTTTTTCCTATTTTAAAGGCGGTTAACTAAGATGATTAGCAAACATACTTACTGAATGTTCTGTTCTTCTGATTTTACCCCCAACCACTACGCATGAAAGGCAAATGGATTAAATTTTAAGATTCAAGGCGGTTTTAAGGCATGGGTTACCAGTGGATTAGTCAGACTTGTCATAAGGTGCATTGAACAGAAAATTACAGGCATGATATCTCTGCTATTGTACGTCCATTAAGTGATTTTCCAGCAAACATTATTTTTTGGGTTAGGGTTAGGAGGAAAATTAAATAGTTTGCTGTTTTCAAGAAATTGTTCTTGCCCATTGCGGTTTCAAACCAAGGATAGCAGCAAGTCTGTCGTGGTCATATACTGCTACTTCAGTGCAAACGAAGCATAGGCGCACAAGTCAGCGCTTGCGTTTAGTCAGGTGCCGAAAATGAAGTGGAAACTTAACCCCAAGGGCGTCCATGTTCGCTCCGGCTCGAAAAGGTAGAATCAGTTGTGCAGTAAAAAGTAATGCGAAAAACCTGCGGGGGCTGGGGAAAGAAAGGCGTCTTATTTTTCTTTGGCTTGTTCTATTTTCGCGACGTGGTACAGGCTACGAAATACTGACAAGCTCAGTATATGTCTTCACCACCGAGAGTCACTTGCCCTTAGCCGGACACTCCCCTCACGTATCATGTTTCGTTCCTAAAGTTATTTCAAAGCACAGAACCAAACCTAATCAGCGGCCGAAGGCATATTTTGCAAGAAACTAGTATCCTTGTGCCTATAGGTTCAGGAACGATTGATTACTACTAGAATTAATATCAGGGTCAGAATTTGAGTGCTACAATGGGAGGGAAGGAAGAATAGGAAACCGCCGCGCACACCTGTTAACTCTTTTATAAACTTTCTCGTCCTGACTGTTTCAAAAAAGGGCGTTGTGGCTGCTATTTAATTTACAGTGTCTGTTGCAGGTGTCGAATTAATCTTACAGCAACTGGAAACGTGGCCACGCCTGCTGAAACTAAGATTGCTTGTAGGATGAACGGCTATAGTTTGGTATATTCACGAGCGCGTTTTGTCCAGTGAACTGAGTGCGTAGTGTTTCTTAACGAAGGGATGGGGTGGGTCAAGTGAATAGTTCGGGGAACGTTTGCTCTCTTTAGGGGGGTATATTTGTTGACATCAGGAGTTCTGGCCTTGATAGAGTCGTTGTAAAGCTATTTTTGCTTCGGAGTATCGGTTTACCGGAAGCTGAGCAAGGAAAAGTCAATGGTGCATTTATAGAATAATAATAGAGATTCTCATGGTCTAACAGTGCGAAGATTAGACTTCTGGTAAGGTGGCAACGATCAAGGCCCGCATTATAATTCATGATAATTGAAGGTCATGATGTAGAAAAAGCGACTGAAAAATGGTGGATGCCATGCAATCCTTTCGGGTGGGGGTGGCGTACCTGGCCTTAACGGTTGCCCCTGCGACAGAAGGCAAGCATGCCCAGATTGTCCACGGGTTGCTAAATGAGATCGTCCCTTTCTTAGTAACCGTTCCTGTCTTATAATTAGACCCGGGCAAATTTCTCGAGATTGCACCATCATTTTGGGCTTAAAGCTTCCAAAGTCCAACAATAATAGCGCATATTCGCGACGGTTTTTTAAGTCAGTCAAGTTCTTAAACCAGGCCTTAAACGGCCAGTTTTAAGTGTCGATAACAGTTAAAAAGGCATACAAGCCTCATGCAAAAGACAGTAGGAAGGAAGTTCACATCGGTGATGGGGAAAAAGGAGTAGCCCACAGATATTTAGGGTGTGGATCTTTCGAAACATTGTTATACTCTTGGACAGATATGCATTGTTTAAAGTTTTAGACAAACCAGGTGTAAATTTATAGTAACAAACTGTTAAATATACATCAGCAAGATTTTTGCGAATCCTATTTTTCGCTGGAGACTATCGTTTACTGGCTGGTCACGCAATCAAAGGTAACGTACTTTTCCACGTTTACTCACCTTTCGCTCTGCAATACACTGCGTTCCACAAAGGATCCAAATTGCGCTAGAAATGTTTGCTTTTCGGCCCACTTTTTATCTCAGGTAAGGCACTGCAAAGCTGATTCACTTACGAAGATTCGAGGGAGAGTTATTTCTTGATGTTATTCTGATTTCGCAGCCACGGGAAAACAGACCTAGACTCAGGTCCACTCGCAGACGCCATGCTGCAATCTACAAGATCTCAAGAACAGAAATTACCCATTGAACGGCCTCTCCTTTTGAAGATTGCGTGTATTTCATTAAAACAGGTACATATTAAAAGAATCTTGTTAGTTTCTCCCTTTTAACGAGCTCAAATCGACGCATAAAACTAAGTTGACGTGCACGTGTCAATTGACCCTGGGGTCAATTAGCGGTTGTTTGGGGCGAAATAACCTCAAAATAATCAGTCTATTTTACAAGCGTTCGCAAGAACACCAGACTAACTTTCAGATAATGTTGAAGTACCATATCTCATTAGGTAGTAAGCGGGATTTGGGGTGATTTGGAGAATTCCCCCATATAGAAAATTCGATTTTTGTTTTAGCGGTAAATTGTTGTATGTATAAGCATTATGCAAATTACGTTTCAAAATTCTGCTGGTTCGTCTATATTCTATTCTCTAAATCTAAAAAATGTGCCGTTCAGAAATTGTTAGATATCTGCTTTTTGAGATTAAAGTGGAAGATTGCCAATATATTCGCTGGTTTTTAAAAATCAGCTCAATTCTGTCACTGGGCTATTTTCCCGAGTTCGGCGGCTAATTTTAGGCCCGCAGACCGTTGAAATCGAAAATCTCAAATAATTCCCAAACTCGGTCGCAGTTTGAAATTTAAACCTCAGCAGTGTTAAAAACTCATTAAAACCTTATTACAGACTGAAAATGAGGGTAAGTTAGGTTTTGAGCTGTGGCCACGATTTGCCGATTTTGCTCGATTTTTCTGTGCATTCGCTCTTAAGGTTGCTCCCGTGAAACACGATGCATGATTTATGTTTCATAGCCTGCAGTGCACTGTGGTGAACCCTTTTGTAGCGGGAAGTTCAGTCTTGTTCACGTTTATTGAAATAATGGAGACCATTTTAAAAAAATTGTTGCAAAGAGTTAATAACCTGTGAGAAGGCGTTCGAGAGAGCTTTCAACTGAGAGGGCTGCGAAAATTGTTAACTGTTAAGCATAAGCGAGCAGAAGCATGATCAAGCTCCGTTTTGGGGCCAGAATGCTGGTTATTCCAATAAAGCAAACAACGCTATTCTTTTTTTATTCAGTTTTGAAAAAACTGCCTCAAAAATAAATAAACGCGTTATGTTAAGTTAGTTATTGTAGTTCAACAAACGCCTTGAATTTTTTTTTTAACTCCATCCAAAATTCCCACGTGCACCAGCCAAGCAAACTTGTTGAAAATTTGCCACATTTGCATATATTACCACAGAGCAAAACCAAAACTCAAATCACAGTTTTAAAAAGCCTAGGCTTCAGTGTTTGGAAATACATTGTCTTCACGTTCTGCTGACATAGCATAGAAGCGTCAGTAGCGTTTGCTGTCTTGGTTTCTAGGCTCGTCGGGGGCGCATCAGCCTTCACTGAAGCAACCTTAATTGAAATAGGTGTATATATATTACGCGTGCTTTAGGGTACTCTTTTGTTGCTATCAAAATTGTTAGGCGTAATTGTACTTGACTTGAAGAACCAGGCGTGTTCATATCGTGTTTCTCTTGTTGCAATCCAAATTTTATACACGGCTTACTTAGGTTATAAAACATACGTGCAGCGTCGCTTCGAGGATGTGTTTTTCTTCACATAAAGAAGGGAGAAAAATTGTGACAAATTCGCGGAAGGTTTTGACGAAAAAATGTGAAATTTGCGAATTTTGCAATTTCCGTTCAAATTGTAAAATCTGCAGCGCCGCTTTGAGGATGTGTTGTCATTAACATAACGAAGGGAGAAGAATTTTGACAATTTTGCCGTAGGGTCTGACGAAAAATCATGAATATTGCAAATTTGGCAGTTTTCGCAAGGACATCTCGAAATATCGCTGATTTTCTATATTTTGTAATTTTCGCGAGGTCATCGCGAAAGATCGTTAATTGACTGTGTAAATTTTGTAGTTTTCACAAGGTCATCGCGAAAATTCGCTACTTTTGAAAATTTCCTAGCAGAGTTCAATCCTGGACATAAGTGGAGAGAAAACTGGGCGAGACTCAGGAAAGACATCGAATAGTTATACCACCTTCTTTGCGTACGTCGCCCAGAAGCTTACGTGTCGACATTAAAAACGAACAAAAAGGGAACACAGAAAACCTATATTCAAATGCAAGATTTAATAAGCAAGGCTTAATTGTTGTTTACATTTTTAATGTCCTACTACTTTTAGCTGAAATCAGCTGCTGGTTTTTTCACTATTGCCTTTTCGCCATTGCGTGGTTCTTCACTTCGCCTGATTACTGATTAAGGGAGTTGAGGCTAGAAAGATGTGCATGAGCAGTTTCTTTTTGCTCAAAGTCTTCTTTGGTGCCAACGATGTTGTGGCTCAGTAGCTCTAGTTTGTGGTCAACGAAGTGATACGGTGGCACCTTCAAGTCTTTCTTCTTTGATCTGCAAAAAACAAACAAACAATTAATGTTAGGTTGAAAATAGATGCTGACTAACAATCGATCAAAATGCCATGCAAATAAATCAAGCCACAAAATTTGTCTCGTTGATAAACGTCTACCTTAATACTCTTCCACGTTCATTTTCGGTTATTGCCCTTTGTCTTGTCTCGGGAATGGATCATTATAAAAACTTAGACAACAATTATTTTTTCTTTTACCAGGGGCACCCAACGAGAATATAGTTCAAAACCACTTAAACATAGCATTGTTGAACGTCTTTTAGTATTTAAACGGAAGATATAGGCATATTTTTATCCCCCCAAAATTTTTCATCTGTTCGGATTTCGTAGCTGAAAGTCTACCTTTTCGAAAATTTCAGCCAGAAAAAAGGCTCCCGAAAATTCTACGTGACTTTTCTAAGGAAAAAAGTCTTTAAAAATGGGCAATTATACCATTTTTAGATGTTCTCAAATCCTAGGAGAAGCAGGCAGGCAAGAATTTTTACAACAAATGTTCCGAAAATTCTAGATCTCAAATCGTCTTCCGAATAGATATTTTCCAAAAATTGTCGTTGGGTGCCCATGTTTTATCGGCTTCTTCTTCCATCAGTTTTCTCTTTTTCTCTTCATGTTTGTTCGCTTGTTTTAATTGTAGTTTGGTGTTGATTATCAGGAAATCGGATATTTAATCCTTGTTTTGGCCAAACTGTTCAATTTTTACAGAACGGCTCATTGTCGTTTTAATCTCGTACAGTTATATTAAACGCCCTTTATGAGAATTTTAGCCTGTTCCATGCTCTCAGATACTGGTTAGGACGAGCAATATGAAAAGCTATCGCGATAATAAATTGGCAAAATCTCAACTAGCTTGGCTCAGGAGTAGCCTACTTGTATGGAGTTACTTCTACTATTTCTTATTCTTGTTTTAAATCTTAGTTATAAACTTGCTCCGTAAATCCCCTTCTCAGTATTAGAACGGCGTTATCGGGCGGGTGCATTATGCACAGCCCTGAGGAACGTTGCGACATGGCTACGTGCGTCTAAGTTCTTGGACGAAATCCTAAAAAGTGCATGTCTTCATTCAATTGGATCCTCTTGGCCGGTACATACGTACTTTCATGTGGTACTATTTATTATGTTGTACCAGAGTTGGTTCGTTCTGACTGAACGTGCTTTCGAGTCTGTGGATAAAATCTTATGGTAAGACCTGAAAGCTACTAAGCAGTACTTTCTTGTGGTACTGTTTATAAAATGCTTTTCAACGAGGTTCTAACGTTTGGCTCTGTGGAAGAAATGCTGTGTAGTGACCACTTAAAACAACCATTTGTACATTTATTTTTCCCTTGTGGTCTTATTGTTTATTATGCTGTACGAGCTGATTCTGAGTTTTTTACGTGTTTGAGTCGGAAAAAACCACGTGAATATGAGAAGCACGATTGTGCAAAATCACAAGCTATCATGAAAGGCGAAAAGCACTATTGCGTAGTAGTGGCTATTTGTTTTACAGTTTAACCCTTTAAGTCCCAATATCCACATACAAATTCTCCAAACTAATCTCTATACATTTCCATAAAGAATGTGTTGAGAGAATCTTGTAAAAGATCAAGGTATTTTCCCATTGTTGATCATTTTATTAATTCTCATAACCTAGTCTCTTGACAAATTATGGATATCATTCTTGAAGGGTTAAGACAAAAGTAAATTTTAAAAATGTCTCGCTTTGCTTATATTGCAATTGTGAAGGCGCAGGGTAAATAACTTACTTGTAAGTAGTTTTGAAGTTGACCGTATAATGGCCACCGTCCTCCAACTTCAAGGCCATGTCGACATCTCCTCTCTGACACCCATCCCACTCATACAGTCTCTCAGTGGACGGTTCCCAGCCTTTTGTCTTCTTCTGCATAACAGGTCCATCTCGGGGAAAGTTTACACCTTGAAACTTGACTTCGTAGATGAAACAGTTGCCAACGAGTCTTTTCATAAAAAAGACATTTTATTCAAAGTTATTTCGCAAGTCTTGAGAGGTGAAAAGTACTGGACGATTTCCAGACCACATGTATTGCATATATCTGCACCACTATGTACTGACAGAAGACCTAGTGTTTTCGTCAACATAGTTGGTTCATTCACAGTGGTTGAAATATTGGACATCTACACCTGTTGTCTGACAGGGCTAGAAAATTTTTTTTTGCAGTTATAATGAACAAGGGTTGATAACCAACCCTAGTTAGCTACTCCTTAGCAACGTGGATCAGGTAATAGGTAATATCTACTGTTGTGTTCCAATAATTTTTGTTATTATTCATTCAAAACATTTCTTCGTTTCTGATTGGCTAAAATCCCAGGCATAATTCATCATAACCAGCTACTGTGCACCAAATTTGGAAGAATTTTGCGATATGTGAAAAATGACGTAAACTGTGCAGCATACTTGCCAGAAAACTGAACATTTAACCGAGTTGTTTTGGTAACCAAAACGGTAAACGGTAGTTTGCATATCTCAAACCGCCCTTGGATACCTTGTGATGCGTACACAAAGTAATTGCATATATGTATACATATATGAGTGAGCCCTGACAAAAGTGATTAGGGTTAAGCACTAACAATACTGATTTAGGTTAAGCACTGACCATACTGATTAGGGTTAAACACTTAGAATAGTGATTAGGGTTAACGGTTAGCTTTTATTTAGGGTTAGGGTTTTCGCTACAGTATAGTTAAATTACTCCAAGTTCCTGCAACGACTTCTCGGTGGTCTGGTGGTTAGGGCATAAGACTACAGATTTAGCACTCAGGGATCGATTCCTGCTCGTGATTCGCAATTTTTTTTTTCTTTTAAATTTGAAGAGACTTGCACTTTGACGACATTTGTTGAGAAGAAATTAAGTCTCTGAGTCAAAAAACTTAGACATTTCATGTAAGTGTAAGTGAAAAGGGAGAGGGAGGTTTGAGATATGGAAACAAGTGCTTACCGAGTACAAAATGGCAGAACATTTCACTGACTCGTTTAACGGGGAAGAAATAGGCGAACTACTGGCTAAAAACATAGCAAGAACAGCAAGAAGACAACTCGACAGACGACATGTGCTATTTGGAGAATATTTGCAGTACTGAATAACCCTTAATCTCCTAAACTTGCCGATGAACAGGCAATTAAAGATGAACTTAGCATTGATGAAGGTAAGCATGTTTTAGCTTGTGTTTAAACTGGGAATTATTTTGAATGAATAATAAAATAATCATTGAATTCGGCTTTCGAATCACCTAAAGAACTTTTCGCCTCGGCTGATGGATAACACCGCCCTCGATCTTCATAATTCTTCAGATGATACTCATCCAATAATTGTTTTAACAATTATTTGAATAATTCAAATTATTCAAATTTAGTTTCGATTACCTGGAGTCGTTTGAGGCAGTGCACACTGCACCATCTTCGAAGGTCATGGTTCTTTCCCATGTGATTCCTTCAGGAAATGACAACTTGATGTAGTCTGGAATATTGCCAGGATACTTGATAAATGGCTTGCTTCCATACATGTATTGAGGCAGCAAAATGTCAATAGAAAATGGCAAAGGCGCACCCTTAGTGACTGTAAGCTTCATTTTCTGCACACCCCTTTTTAAAGAAAGAGTTTATACGCATTAGAAATTAGCATATTTTATATTTAGTTTGCTAACGCCCCCCCCTCCCCTTGTATACTTGTTTATAACCAGTAGAAGTCAGAATTTGCTACTCGTAATAAACCATGCTATCATGGTAATTAGGTTCTGTTCCTGCACCAGAAGACTAGGTCTGCCAGGAGCCCTGATGCCTATTTAAAATAAGTATACTTTGAGCGTTTTTTTAGGCGTGCACGATTAAGGCTGAAATGATTCGGTGTTAGGGAAAAAGTCCCTTTAAAAAAAGCGTGAGCGGTTTGGGGTTTATTGTTTGAGATCTGTTTTAAACAAGAGGCTACTGCATTTAACTAGCTGGAACTTACTCGTAAGGCTGACCACTTCCATTTCCTTGTACCTCAAAGGGTGTCCATTGACGACCCCCTCCATGTGAAGCTTGGTAATCATTTCAGGTAGGATCCCAGTCTTGCAAGAAAATGATGATAAAAAACCATTATTTTTTTCATTTATTCATTTATTAATTTGCTTGTTTGATTATCTATACGTCGCGCAAATATCAATCCACGCACCCGGTTTTATTAACTGCTGCATAATTAGTGCGCATGAATTAACTGCAAAAGCAGTGAATGAAACGATCTTTTACCTTTTTACCTTTTTTTTTGGTGTTTAATTAAATAAATACTAAAAAGAAAAAATGCGTTCCCATATTTCCGGTTAAACATTGATAGAATAGGCTCTGCAGGGGCGGATCCAGGATTTTTTTTTTTAGGAGGGGTGCAGTAGTCTCTTGCTTTACTTCAACACCAATAAACCAAGTAGTTTTTAGCCATTTTTGCCAGCACTTTTTTAGGATTTTACGAGCGCAATCGGGAAAGGCCTATCAGAGACTGGTCATCAAAAGGTGCAGAGTTGTGTGAATATTGGGGTAGAGGCTTGAACTGCGCAGGTCCTCAATTATGTCTCTTGTAGTGTCGCGGGTTCTTCGGTACTTGTAGTCCTAACTTTAGTCAGTGGTTTACGATAACAATACCTCTTTTGGTAATAACAATTATCCGAAAAGGTTTTTTTGTTTTCTTCGAAAATTTCGATGAAAGCTTTCACTGAGGCACACCACAAGACAACAGTTGTGTCCAGTGTTTCTCGTAATTTCAAACAGAAAGTTTCGTTGTCTGTGCAAGGACATTTAAAGTTTACCGCGGTATTTTTCTTGGAATAGTTCTGCAGTGACTAAGGCTTGTATTGTAAATTTTCATTTTGGATCGTGTCTACAGTTATTGACACAAAATGTATTTAAACTCAGGAAAACTCTAAAAATAAATAAGAACTGTCTCGCAGAATTCCACTCGAAAGACAATTGATTACGTTTAGTACAAAAATAGATTTAAAAATATAAACAAAAAAAACAACAACAATAGCCGCCCATGACACAGAAAGGCAAGTAATAGTCTGCTACACAGCCGTTTTTAGCAGACTAGGCAAGTAACTGAACATCAGAAAATTATACAGCTTTATCTTTTATGCAGTAACTGAGTCAACTGAGAGTAAGCCTTTTCAGTAACTTTTGATAACTGTCGTTAGGGTGTGGCATGGTCTGAGTGTGCTACAAATACAGCTAAAGGTTAGTCCTTATTGTCAAAGTAGATTAGACTTCAAATTCATTGCTTGGAGTCAGGAAAATTCACTTACTTGCTTTGAAAGAGCCATGTTGAGAAGAACTGATTGCTTCTTTGTCGAAACGTACTCAAAAGTCCAGTTAAGCTGTTGTGGTTCACTCCGTCACCGACTAAGCTGAACTGACTGCAGTGCTAGGATTGATCGATTTTAAGGCTAGATACACACCTTGATTGACACATTAAAACAGGTTAGGCTAGATCTTAACAGGTTCGTCTGGATAAAAGGGACAAACAAATCTTAGTTCTTTACTAATGAGTTCACGTGATGTACAGTGTGCATGTACTTTTCCAGAGCCTTTCCTAACCAAACTTAGCCTGCGAACCGCAGACGCATTTCCGGTCCCGGAAATGCGTCTGCGGTTCGCAGGCTAAACCAAACTTGGCTATTTCTTAATTTCAACTCTTACGTAACAGTGAGCTCTAAAGTTATATAACAGCTAACTGAAAATCTTGAAATTAATCATTAGTGACTTCGTTACAACGATACCTTGCGGCTTCAGCACAAGCCGTTAAAACACTGCAACAAAGAGCTCACAAATAAATGAAAAAACAAAAAGTGAATGTTGAACAAATATCAGAAACTAAGCTGCAATTATCTATAAGCAATTTTATTCTTTCATTCTGGAAGGCAGAATAAAGTATGCCATCAATTACAGCTACAAGGTTTTGCAGAAGAATTAAAAGTCACTGCTGGTCTAAAAATTTATTATTCCCGGGATCAGGAAATAGAGTGTGTTTAAAAGCTCAAAAAGACAGTTCACTGCCTCATTGACACGATTGAAGCGATTGAAATATGCAGAATATATTACTTATAAAGCAAAAAGGGAAACGGGGGTAGACGATTTGGGAAAAGAAGCTAAATAGGTTCCTGAACATTTTTCGTCAATGAAACAAGTAAAAAACTTTAAATAAGCATAGCCGTTCTTGAGTTGTCACGAATTCCGCTTTAAATTTAAACAAGCTTTGTAACGCGTATGGCTCACTATTTAGGGAGGTAAATGGAAGTGTGCTTTAGTTTAAAACGACTACAGATCATGACCCGGACGGGTGGTTAGATTAAACGTAGACTTGTTTTCCAGCTTTTCATCCGGAGCATGAAAGGTTTTAATATTGCTCAAAGAGTTCGAAAGAGCAGCGAGAACTGCTTATACAATAGCCTTTAGTTAATCACTAGCTCACTCGACCACGTAGATATATAGACTATAAAAATATTGCCCGGCTATTCTAGATCTCAACTCAGACAACTCAGCGACTGAGCTGTGAACACACTTTTTTATTAGGGAGTTTACGCAACGACGGCGGCGAGGGCAAGGAGAACGGCAAAAACGAAATAGGTTTGGACAAGCAAAACAACAACTTTGCACGTCCATCATGCTGTTTTGTACGTTTCTCTACCGTCGTTGCACGACTCAACGTGAAACTACGCACTAATTTCACGTTTTGTCGAGGACGGAAACAGAAGACAACTTTCTTTTTCTTTTCCTGAACTTTGGTCCAGTCCTCACTTTAGAATTCAACTCAAAAAAATTTGCCAACATTTGACGGATTTAACGAGGTTAAGTCTGAGGGAGTGCAAATTCACTTTTTAAGTGATCTTTTCGTAGCCGCCCTCGTCGTCGTTGCGTAACCTCCCTATTAGCGTAGGTAAAAATGGTAAGATTGTTGATTATATATTATCCATATTAAAAAACTGGTATGTTATAATTTTCTTCTTAGATGAAGCGTACATTTCAATAAGGTGATTTGTTAAAAGTACATAAATCTATTTTAGAATCTTTAAGTGAAATCTTTCATCGCTAGTAAGCAAGCGGTAACATTTATTTACTTTCCTTGCCCAGCTCATAACATTCAATCTAACGTGTATTAAGTTGAGTGGACCTGCATTAAGCGGTCACTTTCGTAAGCCCCGGAATTACTATAGAACTGACCCGGTCACCTTTTTCATGGTCCCAACGAGTTATTTTTTATTTTCTCCACCTGTTCAACGGTCACTTTGGCACAAAAAATGGTAAAACAGTTTGTGTACCCCTTCAACAGTTGCCGCGTTGTGGATATTTCGCTTTGTCACCATCTTGATTTTCTTGATAAACTCCGGTCCTAGATAGGTTTGTCAAACTTGTATGAAAGAGTCAACCTGTATTAAGCGGTCAGTAAGCCATTCCCAAAGATATAGGTTTGACTGTAGTTATTTCTAATAATTCTAATAATTAGATTTGGCCCGAAGAAATGGCGCGCCATGTTTCAGTAAGGAGGAAAACTATAATTAAAAATGGCGCAAACCGGCTGATAAAAGAGTAGAACGTTACGCTTTTGTGGTCCATTGCCTTAAATGACTCAAAATAAAGCGATTAAATGAATTCATCTTTTACATAAAATTAAGCTTCGGCTAAGTGAGAATCACTCCGTTTAACACTACCTCGCATTTATAATTACTTTTTACTTTATTTCAAAAACAAGCTGAATCACATCAGAACTTGTTTAGATCCTAGATGTTGAGTCACACAAACAAAGCGGATGTCAAAAGGTTTGCGGCTTTTTTATAACCTAAAGTAAGAATGGAGGGTTTGCAAAATATACATCATTAACGACACATTGGGAGGGGGAGGGGACAGTATAGGGGATTAGAAAATGGTCAAACTTCAATGGTTTTCTTGAAGTAGTATGAAGTACAAAAATTTCTGTGTAAAGTAATTCTTTTTCAGTGACTGAAGATAGATAATCACAGAAATCTTGTCCTTTAGAATAATGGAATAATCAGGTGGTCAATAACGCCCTTTGGAATAATAATTTTTCTCATTTTGACTGGAATAAGGAACAGCGAAATTTTCGTTCAGGATTAATTAAAACACCCTATTATTGCTCATTCGGTTTGTATGGCGTTTTGCCACTGTCAAGCAATTTTTTTAAGTTACACAGCGATAGCGTGCCCTGGAGCACAACCGCCCACAATTATCATAGTATTTCTCTCGAAAATGATTTATCGATATTCAAAGTTAATTTGACTGTCTGTAAATTAATAACAGGGCCGGTGAATTAAAATGAAATATAAACATAACTGATTATATTTAAAACCATAGGGACTCCGATTGCTTTAGGACTGTAAGTGCATGGTTCTAGTATTGAGCGTCTGACTGACATGGGTATTGGTGCGGACGTACCTTTCGTCGCACATTTTCCATCAAATCGTCGGTTTCCTCAACGAAATCGTCACTTGCCGTATCAAGGATTGTTTTGCGTGGTGGCTCTACTAGAAGCTTAAGCAACGGAGACGACTACGACGGGAACTAGAAAATCAAAAGGCAATACATTTAATAAAAACAGCAAAAGCTCTGATCACATTTTCTTCTAGATTTCTTCGCTATTAATGCACGACTAACCTTTCATCATGGAGCAATCGTCTCAACTTCGGAAAATTGTCTTAAAAAACCCTGCAAAGGCTGAGTATCACAATAAAAAAAAGGATAACGTACCTGAATTACTTTCTTGAAACTGATTCTTTTGATGGTAAGATGACGAAACCCTCGGTTTCCGATAATTCGAACGTAAAGGCCAAAACTTGTTTATTCAGAGGTCAGGTAGATGTACAGCACATACCGTTCACTTATGTAACTTACAATCCTGATTCCCTAGATAACAATCTGGGGCCAGTTGTTCTAAGGCCGATTAGCGCTTAACCTGTGCGGTTAAATTAACCCTGGTTTGTTTTTCTTGTGCTCAAAAGCATTTTCTTGGATAATTTTCTCTGTCATTTTTAGGGCTTCCAATCATCAACCTGTAGACAAAAAGAATTACACCTGAAATGCTTTTTAAGAGATGCAAGATTTTTTTCTTGTACATGTAAGGTGGAAATCTTTTTTTTTTTCCCCGATGGCTAATTTTTTTTTAGTAGGTGAAACTTTCATATGTTCAGTATATGTCACAAACCCGACAAACCGACAAAGACTATTGTTGTAATACATCTTTGTTTTACTTTATTCAACGCGTCAAAGGAACCTCGACTACTTTCTAGTCTATTTAACAATTTAATTGACCTATTAAATTGGGTTATTTTTGGTGCAGTTTTGCGGTAATTTTATTTGAAAGTACGGTATTGCTGTTTTCAGAGTCTAAGCGGTATGCGGTAAATTTAAATTGGTAATCGGTGAAAACTTGAACGGTTTACTGAGGTACGAGAGTTTACTTACCTAGATAAACATTTTTCGTGTGTAAACGCTAACTGATACTTTAATAAATGCCGCAAAAGACAAAAGAAATTTGACCAAGGTAAAAGTTGTAATTACCCTGTAATCAGGCATGGTTACAGTTGGTAACTAAGGTCAAGATGACAGATATATCCGCTTGTGCGGTGTAATTATGTCACGTCCCGCGGTGTGCAGATCGTGCGATTGTCACGTTTTCGGCCGAGCGTTTCTATCATGGCAGATAAGTCAGAGAATGATTGGAACGCCTTGATATCCTGAATTTTTTTTTCCACCAATCTTCCACGAAATCTCCTTGTAAAAGTCTCTCAAACTAGAACTGATTTTGCGGCCATGTCCACGCACGTCTAGCTCGTCTGGTATTTTTTAAAGCAATTCGGAGTAAAACCATCCGTTTTCGCCTCGAGCTCTTGAGGTGTTGTAACATCAACATCTTACGAAATCTTGACGTTTCTGTTTGCGGCTCTTGAATTAAGAAAGAAAAACCAATGGCCACGAAAGCCACCACTTTACTTCTTGAAGCGAGCATGGTTTTAGAATTCCCGCCAGTTTGATTTCATGACGTAGATAATGCAGATAGCGGAAGCGTTGACAGATCAACTTGAGTTATTTGAGCTAGTGTAAACACTGGACGAATGTACCAAGGTTAAGTATTAAACTTGACCTTAGTAAATTTTTACCTTGGTAAAAGCTCAAATGTAAACACGACATGTATAAATTCTAAGAGATTTCATTGTCAGCATGTTTAATTTACACGCACGCGAGTGGGTTATGAAATAATTCTGGCAGCTCAATTTTCGTGATTATCATATTACAAATGTCTTTTTGTCTGTTACGAAGGTTTTTACACGAAAAGGCTGAAAGATAACCTATGAAGATGATGTGGTCTAAAAATTACTACTCGTCCTACTCGTTGTGCATGACGGAATGTATAGAATTTAATTTTATACTTATGTACTAGTATTTGGGTGTACTATGTGCCCATCGAATCCCAGAGACAGCCCAACGTAGTCAACCCTTTCACTGGTCGACAACTGGGTCGACTTTGAAAATCTTCAACACTAAACCGAGTCAATTGTGAACAGGAGACAGCCTCATAGGAGTCAACTGTTTTCCGTCAGAGTTTATGATCCAGGTCAGTCATAAATAAAGTAATGCTAGAGAACGCCTGTTATATCATTTACGTTAACGTTTTTAACGAGTGAAATGGTCGTATGTTTATCGTACCCTTAACATCGACGCACCTTGATTTGGAAACACTGACATAAAAATGTTATTTTTATTTAAAAGGGGGATGTTAGTCTTGAGAAGGGCAGCTTTTTTACCATTTGTAACTGCGGTTTCGGTATTTGGGTAAATTTCGATGCGGTATTGCGGTTTTCTTTCTCTACCACGTGCGGTATTGCGGTTTTTGGAGCCCTCACACGTCCCCCTCTAAATAAAACTATTATCTGTTCTGTTGTTAGCCTGCGAACCGCAGACGCATTTCCGGTCGTCGCTTCTCTCCCGAGCGGAAATGCGTCTGCGGTTCGCAATTTGCCCCTGGCAAAAACTGAACAAAATCGACTAGACAAGCGCAAATTAAATGTGTTGATCTTGTTAAACACATGTGGTTAAGCCATTAATTATATTTCATTTTAAGTCACTGGCCCTGTTATTAATGAATAGTTGGCCTTTTCTATTAATAGTATTGTGGGCGGTTGTGCTCCAGGGCGTGCTCTCGCAGTGAACGCTTAATTACGCGTCACGGCCCACAAAGGTTCATGGTTAAAACTGTTACTGTGCCTCATTTCAATCGTGACACGGTCGAGTTCGCATCTCATAAGAGAAATGAATCAAACCCAGGGATCAAAACACTGCTGCCTTTTCCAAAAAACATTACTGAAGAGAGCGATTTCGAGAATTTTCAAGATCTCATAGTGGCCTTAGATGCTTGCTATTGGCTTCATAAGGCAATTTCAAGAAGTTTATCGCGATTCGGAGACGATCGTGCGAGCTAGCCGACTTTGAGCGCCGACTAATTTCCTGCTTCTCATAAGATTTTATGTACTGTTTGGTTTATATGTATGTTTTTATCTCATAGTGAAAGAGATCTGTAGTTCATACCTGGATTTGCTTAACTAAAAAAAAATTCGTAAATTAGAACTGTTTATATATTTGATGGACTTTGTTACCGGCATTAAGCAGGGGGAGCGGGTGCAAACAGCAAGGTGAGAAATCGTCTCTCATAACAATTTTATTTTCATCGACAAGTTTATATTATTTTGAAAACAGTGCCCGTTTGAAATCCTTATGCGCAAATAAATCTTCTGTCAGGGAAGGTGAAACAGACCGAAAGAGCCGAAGTAAAAAAATTTCTGTGTAAATTAATTCTTTTTCAGTGACTGAAGATAAATAATCACAGAAATCTTGTCCTTTGAGCCATACATCTGGGCTGCCCGAGTTGTCATCAATTAGTCACAGACAGATAATCGTTATCGTTATCTGTCTGTGACTAATTGATGACAACTCGGGCAGCCCAGATGAACTGTATATACTAGGCCTAGCCGCAAAATATAGTTTGTTTGAGACGAGACAATCTTCACAGGCACCGTAGACTAAATTTGTCCCTGGTAAAAACTGAACAAAATCGACTAAATAAGCGAAAATTAAATGTGTTGATCTCGTTAATCACATGCGGTTAAGCCATTAATCTTTAGATGTGACAATTCCTAATTATGTCTGCTAAAAGCCATTAATCTTTAGATGTGACAATTCCCAATATGTCTGCAGGAGCCCATGGGCCCCCTCTAAATGGTATTCACCAAACTATTTATCTGTTATCGTTATCTGTATGTAATTAATTGGTGACAACTCAACCCATATGTTTTGTATGTCGAATACAAAATATACTCCAAAGGCGCCGTAGACAAACTTTGCCCCTGGCAAAAACTGAACAAAATCGACTAAATAAGCGAAAATTAAATGTGTTGATCTTGTTAATCACATGTGGTTAATCCATTAATCTTTAGATGTGACAATTCCTAGTATGTCTGCTAATGTGGATAGGTCCTATCTACATTAGATCAAGATCGACATTGAAAATACAATCGTACATTGAATACATTGAAAACACTTTTTAGGCTATCCAGAGTACTTTTAGATCTCTAGAAATGCATTCTAAGCGGCGCTATATATATGAAGGTCTGAATGGGGGGTCCACTTGTCGGTTGTCGGTTAAAATTCAGTTACTTTGTCGGTAGTCGGTTAAAATTTTCGATCTTTGTCGGTAGTCGGTTAAACTTCTTGATTTTTGTTGGTTGTCCGAAAATCTCAGTTAATAAGTAAAAACGCTTGTTAATTATTAATATTTTTTATGTATTTCACCAAGTTTCAAGACTTTGATCCCAAGGGAAAGAGTAAAACTTGTAAGAATGCATCATTTGATTGCCACTTAAACTTCAATAACTCTTGTTTGTTTATGCAACATGATCGTCAGGAGCCGATCGGCTCCTGTGGTCGTTTATTTCACCATTGTTTGCCAAATGAATATCATGCGTACTGATAAGATCACCAAACGTTTTACTGTAAATGCGAACTTGGTTTCCCTGTCGATTACACGGCACAGTAAAAAGTAATTAATTAATTAATGGACACCAGCCTTTTGGATACTTAAATTATCAGCTTAGTGGGGTGGGGTGACGGGCTGCACATCTATCCTTTGCCATAAGTTTCCTTCCTCAAAGAAACAACACTTTAACCCTCGGACATACAAGGGGTGGGGGTGGATGCCACCCCCTTTAGGTTTTCTGGGATTTTTCCAAGAGGATAAGACATCAGCACGTGAGGTTTTCAGTAGATGTTCGTTTATCCCTCGCACGCATTTTGAGAAAAGTTCAGTGATGATCAGTTTCTATGGTTACGAGGTATGACGTAATAAGTAGCAAGTTGTCAAGCCATTTTGAGTGAAAATATATGTTTTTTTTCAACTTTTTTCAACAATAAAAGAAAAATCTTGTAGCTAAAATCATGCAAAGTGCTTATTTATGTGTTATTATTCATGTCAAGCAATAAACATTTCTCTTTGTTTTAACCTGTTTTGTAACTCTTTGTAATATCCAAGATGGCGGCAAAGATGGCGACCATCGTTGGTGACGTAACAGGCCTCCAGCAGTGCCACCATTCATAAATTATACCTCATCTTGTTAAGAAGATCAAAGGCTTTTCAGTGAAGGCAAAATCGCTTCAAAATACTGCAACATATCAAAAACTCTGGGGTGGGGTTCCATCTACCATCCTCTTGTACCATGGTGGGGTGTAATATTTTGCGTGTACATCTGAGGGTTAAGTTGGCAAGGTAGTGGTTGGTTTTGTATGGGATTACACTTTTACATTAAAGTTTCTTTTATAATAGACACTAAGGGCTTGTATTGTGTCACGAAAGGCAATATTTCTTTTTCTTCCTTGTTGTTTTATTTCAGGAGCGCTGCTTTTCTCCTGTGAGTTTTACTTCTAATAGCAATTTTTATTTCAAAATTATGTGGCCAGCCTCTGTCCATCAACCGCTTTTTGAAAAATGAAATACTTCCTCAGAGGAGTTTGTTCGTAGGATACTCAAGGCCAAATCCATCGGTCAAATCCATTTTAACATTCGGTGGGTGGTAAGAGGTGAAAATGTATATACGTCTTTACGTCAATGATAGCTTTTTCTCATTTTTCGTTGAATGTTGTGCCTTGGTATACAACGGGGTATAAAAAGATTGTCTCAGTGTCACATATTTCGGGCGTAAATTTCATAGCCAGTAGAGAAGTAGGGTGAAGTAAGTTTACTTGTTCCGTGAATTTGAAGAAATCTACCATGTCTGGTTTACTTATGTCCCATAGGGAAAAAATATCATCTATGTAGCATTTTCAAACAGTTGGTTTAAAGACGGTTTGCTTAAACTTTGTGTTTCAATATATGCGGCCATGAAAATGTTGGAAAGGAAACTGCTGTATGTGCTCATCGCGGTACTGTGGTTTCTTACTGATAGTGCTTTCCATTAAACTGGAAAGAATTTTCTTTCAGGATTAATCTAAACATTTCTCGGACCGAATCAAGAAATGTTCAGTTTTTTCAGCTTTGTCTTTTCAATAAAATATATAAAGTCGGTAGCATCTTTAAGGACTGTGGCTTCTATGATTATGATATTGGTTGTAGTAATGTAGCCATATCTACAAAAGAGTAAGTTCTTTCTGTTAGACCATCTGATGAGTCATAAATTTAAAGAGGTTACTTCCTAACGGCTGGAAAAAAATGCAAAATGCTCTTTTTTTCTGAAACAAATATTGGTAATGTCAGCCCATGTCGGTAGTCGGTTAATATTTTTCCTGTCGGTAGTCGGTAATTTTTTACTCGTTTGGTCGGTAGTCAGTAATATTTTTAGCCCTTTGTCGCTAGTCGGTTAACCCCATTCACACCCTCATTAAACGTAGACTTGTTTTCCAGCTTTTCATCCGGAGCATGAAAGGTTTTAATATTGCTCAAAGAGCTCGAAAGAGCAGCGAGAACTGCTTATACAATAGCCTTTAGTTAATCACTAGCTCACTCGACCACACAGATGTATAGACTATAAAAATATTGCCCGTCTATTCTAGATCTCAACTCAGACAACTCAGCGACTGAGCTGTGAACACACTTTTTTATTAGGGAGTTTACGCAACGACGGCGGCGAGGGCAAGGAGAACGGCAAAAACGAAATAGGTTTGGACAAGCAAAACAACAACTTTGCACGTCCATCATGCTGTTTTGTACGTTTCTCTGCCGTCGTTGCACGACTCCAACGTGAAACTACGCACTAATTTCACGTTTTGTCGAGGACGTAAACAGAAGACAACTTTCTTTTTTTCTTTTCCTGAACTTTGAACCAGTCCTCACTTTAGAATTCAACTCCAAAAAATTTGCCATCATTTGACGGATTTAACGAGGTTTAGACCCTATTTACATGGAGGGGGACCCCGGTTTAGTGGGGTAAGTTTCTTTTGTTGTGTGTCCCTCAGAGCGTGAAAACAAAAGAAACCAACCCTACTAGACCGGGGTCCCCACTCCATGTAAACAGGCCCTAAGTCTGAGGGAGTGCAAATTCACTTTTAAGTGATCTTTTCGTAGCCGCCCTCGTCGTCGTTGCGTAACCTCCCTATTAGCGTAGGTAAAAATGGTAAGAGTGTTGATTATATATTATCCATATTAAAAAACTGATATGTTATAATTTTCTTCTTAGATGAAGCGTACATTTGAATAAGGTGATTTGTTAAAAGTACACAAATCTATTTTAGAATATTTAAGTGAAATCTTTCATCGCTAGTAAGCAAGCGGTAACATATTTATTTACTTTCCTTGCCCAGCTCATAACATACAATCTAACGTGTAATATATAGATTTAGCCAGGGCTAAAAGCGAAGCTCCCGTTAATAAATCCATAATTTAAATCAAACAATAAACTTGTAATCCACAGATCAGGGCACACTCATTTGACTTTTGAGGCAAAGTCTGAGTGATTTTAGAGAAAAATCAGAATTTGACCGTCCAAGAGTGAAACAAATTTTACATCAAGTTATTTGTACACCGAAAAATAGCAATCATGTTCGATCACAGTAGATTAGGCCTGGAAAACAAATAGACCTATTCGTGTATTGTATTTGCATTAGCTGTAACATCATAATGTGGCATTCACCAGTCTCTCCAACATTGCTCCGTTAGAGAGACTATGGATAATTGGACAACCTTTGAAATATAATTTTAAGAAACACATGCGCCACGATAGTCCTTGGTGCCAGCCAATTTACACGTTGCATTCCTCTGTCTAAAAAAGAGGCCAAAATAAAAATCAGGCCGGATTTTTTGTGTTCGACAAGTTTAGTTTACTAGTAAATCTTGGCGACGAATCTGGTGGCGTGTAAACCAGCCTTTTAAACATACTTTTTCTCATCACGTCTCAGGTAAAAAGTACACAGACCTCGGACAGAATTTGTTCTTTTTTGCCCTATTTAAACCTATAATTCTGCACTTTTTCACAATTTTGCAAGAGAATTTGCACTCATTCAATATCCACGACGATCAAAGCACGCGCTTCCTTTGCACAACAAATTATAGCATTGAATTATAAAACGTTTTCTGTTAGAAAAATCTGGTCCTATGGGATATGCGGGGTAATAATTATGGGCTTTTTATGAAAACGATAAAAAAATTCCTTAAAATCACTTTTCGGCCAGCCGAACGGGTTCTCACTTTGACAGGCACCAAATTTGCAGTGCGATTAATAGAGTTACCATTTACGCTTCAACATGATAGAGAAATTGTTATGTTTAGGTTTTATTTCCCTTAATTCATTAAACTGTGTATGATTTTGTTATGTGTAATCTTTAAAAGCGAGTGATATTTACGCGCGGCGTTTTGAGTATTCTTACATGGGATGTTTATGTTCGACTGGAAACAACCGGTGCAGCGATGAAAATTGCGAGAGGGACTACTAACAATCAATAAAATAAGTTTAATTCGGTGAAACATGTACAGAGACAATAACTTTCATTCACGAAGAGAAGTATTGAGAGTAATGTCTCAGAAAATCATGAGTCAGGCAAGCATAAGCTTATTTATGTTTTAAGCCAGCTTCCCGGTGTTCGCTCTTTTCAAGATGAACTCGAGGCAAGAAAATCGCTCAGAGCTTTCTGTTTACAGCCAAAATCACAACTAAATAATCTTCGGAACCTTTTCTTTGAATTTGCGGGTCAAAAAAAATGTCTAAAGGCTTTTTACACCTGATACTATTGTAGGTTAGATCATTGCTCGTGTTTTAACTTAAGCCGCATAAACCACACGCTCGACTTCAGGAAACCGAAAAAGAAAAACATCAAAAACAATAATGGCTCAAGCTTACCAGTCGAGATGCTGCTTCTGAAGGTCATCAAGTGTTCCAGAATCGCTTGAGACTTTTCAACCTTCTTACACCTTAAGCAAGGGCAAGTGAGTAAGCTCATTTTTGGAAACGATGCCATCCGAAATCATATTTCCAATGACTTTGACAAGCGGTGCATTTGTCAACAAAAAGCGCAATAAACAAACCAGCCACGAATTACAGAACAATCTTGATAGCAGCTGTATTTCATTTTGTACACCAAGTAGAAAAAGACAGTTTAAAACATCACAAGATGACACAAAACTCTCTCAGCTCCAGCTATCAGTAAGCAAGTTTCCAGACGCTGCAAAAATTTTCCGCATAAACTCACCTGTCAAATTTTGACCAATCAGAACATAAAAATTGGACGTAGAGCGTGATCAACGCGTGACAGTGAGAAAAAGTCAAAAGCGATTGCCTTCCCTGCATGTAAATGTAAAGTCGGTTGAATTTTCGTGTCCGAGATCAGTTCGAAATCAACATTTTAAAAGTGCCGCTCATGAAACACGACTTATTTCATATGCATTTAAAAAAAAAAACCCGCGATACGGTCAGGCGATACTGGTCAGCAGAAACACTGTTTTGACAGCTGTCAATTAATCAAAACATGGATGTACAATATCAGGTTGCAGGCTCCCAAACTAGCTAGAAAGTGTGACATTAAACATTGGTATGCCTGTGGTGCGGACGGACGGAGGGTCGGGTGGTCGGTGTACGGTCACGTGTTTGCCGAATTTTCTAGGATGGATAGATTTTCTATAAAGCTATGGGGCTTCGAACTGAGCCCGTGATCAAATAACATATCAGCGCAAAACTTTAAACACTACGTGACCTCAATAGATAGAAAAATGAGCCCGCGATCCACTCAGGCGGTGATGGTCAGCGTATACTCTAGTTTGACAGCTGTCAATTAACCTTTATTAGAATGGCGAATATTCGAATTATCAGACTACGAGTGTGAGTAGGACATTTCCGTCCGGCATGTAGTGGAAAATGCCAGATCGTGTACCTGAGCGAACCTGAGCCCTCGTTATTAGTTTTCTGATAGCGGTCTGCACATGTCCCATTTTGACAGCTGTCAATTGACCATAATTCGGCCTGCCAATGTAACTTTAAACGACTCTCAGCGAACTGACAGCCTTGCCCGGCGTAGTTTCGTTTTTATGTTGAATTGGTAAGTGTGACATATTATAGCAGCTTATATATAGGGGCAAAACGACTGGTTTTTTATCTGAGCCCGCGAGACGGTCATGTGATAATTGTCAGCGGATGTCTGATTTTGACAGCTGTCAATCTAATCGTACTCATACGGATGGCTTACATAACTAAGAGGCTAGTCAAGTTGTGCAAGATCTATTGTGACATTTGACATCGGCTTACATGAAGTGTGTGTACGGACGGGCGTACGCTACGTCATAACCAAATTTTCTGGGATGGAAAGTTTACCAAATTTTCTTACCCATGGTGCTCCGCTGCGCGCGCTTCGAGCGCGCGGGAGCTCCGCTATTAAGTTGAGTGGACCTGCATTAAGCGGTCACTTTCGTAAGTCCCGGAATTACTATAGAACTGACCTGTAGAAAAAGTGGTTTCTTAGGCCTGGTTCAGACGCCGTACTTTTCATGTGCCGAACCTAACTGAAGAAGTTCGACTTTGGAGCGACACTGGCGCGACATCTGATTCAGACGGCGTACCGTGTCGAACCTAAGTTAAGTTCGACAAAGTCCGACAGACTCTGTCGAACTTAACGCTTTTGCCGCACCAAACTAAAAGTGCCGCACCAAATTGATACAGACGCCGCTCTTTTGCCGTACTTAAATCATCAGTTAGGTTCGGCACATGAGTGGAGCGGCGTCTGAACCGGGCCTTACATTCTGAAGCGGTCACCTTTTTCATGGTCCCAACGAGTTATTTTTTATTGTCTCCACCTCTTCAACGGTCACTTTGGCACAAAAAAAAGATATAGGTTTGGCTGTAGTTATTTCTAATAATTCTAATAATTAGATTTGGCCCGAAGAAATGGCGCGCCATGTTTCAGTAAGGAGGAAAACTATGATTAAAAATGGCGCAAACCGGCTGATAAAAGAGTAGAACGTTAAGCTTTTGTAGTCCATTACCTTAAATGACTCAAAATAAAGCGATTAAATGCATTCATCTCTTACACAAAATTAAGCTTGGCTAAGTGAGAATCACTCCGTTTAACACTACCTCGCATTTATAATTACTTTTTACTTTATTTCAAAAACAAACTGAATCACATCAGAACTTGTTTATATCCTAGATGTTGAGTCACACAAACAAAAGTGGCTGTCAAAAAGGTTTGCGGCTTTTTATAACCTAAAGTAAGAATGGAGGGTTTGCAAAATATACATCATTAACGACACATTGGGGGGGAGGGGCAGTATAGGGGATTAGAAAATGGTCAAACTTCAATGGTTTTCTTGAAGTAGTATGAAGTACAAAAATTTCTGTGTAAAGTAATTTTTTCAGTGACTGAAGATAGATAATCACAGAAATCTTGTCCTTTAGAATAATGGAATAATCAGGTGGTCAATAATGCCCTTTGGAATAATAATTTTCTCATTTTGTCTGGAATAAGGAACAGCGAAATTTTCGTTCAGCATTAATGAAAACACCCTATTATTGCTCATTCGGTTTGTATGGCGTTTTGCCACTGTCAAGCAATTTTTTTAAGTTACACAGCGATAGCGTGCCCTGGAGCACAACCACCCACAATTATCATAGTATTTCTCTCGAAAATGATTTATCGATATTCAAAGTTAATTTGACTGTCTGTAAATTAATAACAGGGCCGGTGAATTAAAATGAAATATAAACATAACTGATTATATTTAAAACCATAGGGACTCCGATTGCTTTAGGACTGTAAGTGCATGGTTCTAGTATTGAGCATCTGACTGGCATGGGTGTTGGTGCGGACGTACCTTTCGTCGCACATTTTCCATCAAATCGTCGGTTTCGTCAACGAAATCGTCACTTGCCGTATCAAGGATTGTTTTTGTGTGGTGGCTCTACTAGAAGCTTAAGCAACGGAGACGACTACGACGGGAACTAGAAAAGCAAAAGGCAATACGTTTAATAAAACAGCAAAAGCTCTGATCACATTTTCTGCTAGATTTCTTTTGCTATTAATGTACGACTAACCTTTCATCATGGAGCGATCGTCTCAGCTTCGGAAAACTGTCTTAAAAAACCCTGGAAAGGCTGAGTATCACAATAAAAAGAGGAAAACGTACCTGAATTACTTTCTTGAAACTGATTCTTTTGATGGTAAGTTGACGGAAAGTCAATATTAAGTCTGATTGACTTATAATTGGTAGCCTCTGTACAGACACCCCCTTCCCCATTCTTGAACCCTCGGTTTCCGATAATTCAAACGTAAAGGCCAAAACTTGTTTATTCAGAGTTCAGGTAGATGTACAGCACATACCGTTCACTTATGTATCTTACAATCCTGATTCCCTAGATAACAATCTGGGGCCAGTTGTTCGAAGGCCGATTAGCGCTTAACCAGTGCGGTTAAATTAACCCTGGTTTGTTTTCTTGTGCTCAAAAGCATTTTCTTGGATAATTTTCTCTGTCATTTTTAGGGCTTCCAATCATCAACCTGTAGACAAAAAAGAATCACACCTGAAATGCTTTTTAAGAGATGCAAGATTTTTCTTGTACATGTAAGGTGGAAATTTTTTTTTTTCCCGATGGCTAATTTTTTTAGTAGGTGAAACTTTCTATATGTTCAGTATATGTCACAAACCCGACAAACCGAAAAAGACTATTGTTGTAATACATCTTTGTTTTACTTTATTCAACGCGTCAAAGGAACCTCGACTACTTTCTAGTCTATTTAACAATTTAATTGACCTATTAAATTGGGTTATTTTTGGTGCAGTTTTGCGGTAATTTTTATTTGAAAGTACGGTATTGCTGTTTTCAGAGTCTAAGCGGTATGCGGTAAATTTAAATTTAATGTCGCGGTAATCGGTGAAAAAATTGTTGTCTTGCGGTGATCTGCTTCCTTTTTTAAAGTATGACAACTGTATAAATTCTAAAAGATTTCATTGTCAGCATGTTTAATTTACACGCACGCGAGTGGGTTATGAAATAATTCTGGCAGCTCAATTTTCGTGATTATCATATTACAAATGTCTTTTTGTCTGTTACGAAGGTTTTTACACGAAAAGGCTGAAAGATAACCTACGAAGATGATGTGGTCTAAAAATTACTACTCGTCCTACTCGTTGTGCATGACGGAATGTATAGAATTTAATTTTATACTTATGTACTAGTATTTGGGTGTACTATGTGCCCATCGAATCCCAGAGACAGCCCAACGTGGTCAACCCCTTCACTGGTCGACAACTGGGTCGACCTTGAAAATCTTCAACACAGAACCGAGTCAATTGTGAACAGGAGACAGCCTCATAGGAGTCAACTGTTTTCCGTCAGAGTTTATGATCCAGGTCAGTCATAAATAAAGTAATACTAGAGAACGCCTGTTATATCATTTACGTTAACGTTTTTAACGAGTGAAATGGTCGTATGTTTATCGTACCCTTAACATCGACGCACATTGATTTGGAAACACTGACATAAAAATGTTATTTCTATTTAAAAAAGGAGATGTTAGTCTTGAGAAGGACAACTGTTTTACCATTTGTAACTGCGGTTTCGGTATTTGGGTAAATTTCGATGCGGTATTGCCGTTTTTTTCTCTACCACGTGCCGGTATTGCGGTTTTGGAGCCCTCACACGTCCCCTCTAAATAAAACTATTATCTGTTCTGTTAGTTCTATTATCTGTTCTGTAGTGTGTAAAAGGTACTGAAAAAGCGTGCCTTTTGACTTGGAGCGATGATGCTTGAGGACGAGCCTTCCCTGTTTAATTTACATCTTAGGAAAATATTATTGAAAGGTCAAAGATTTCACTAAGGTAAAATCTTAACTGCCAGTGAAAATCACGGTTAAAGGGAGTGGTTCACGATAATGCGCATGTGTGAGTTCTGACAGTAGCTGATTGTTTCTTAACCAATCGGAAGCGAGTTAGATGCACGCAAGTAAATTTACAAAATTCAGATTAATTGTTCGCGACGCGAGAGTATTTCCGGGCATTTGGTTTGATTTTATTTATCCCCATAATTCTAGTTTATTCTTTGCTACTCCTCAGATATATGTTGCAGCCGATAAGAATAATATTTACAGCCCTGTCCTGCTTTGAAACAAACATTTCAGGCAACGTGTATTTTTACGAGGTCGTACCCACGCTAACAAAACAGTCACCGATCGGCAAACAAAATTTGTAAAGAAACATCTTATTACGGTTCTCTCAGTTCGCCTTATATAAACCCAGAAATACCTACAAATAGCGCCTGACCGGTGACAAAAACACACAACGTATGAGTATAAAGATTATCCTTAACTGAGCATAAATTTCAATTGCTTATCAGCAAATGAACAAATTCATATACGTTGCATCGGGTCAGTGTTCCGCAAAACAAATGTTATCGAGTAGCACATAAAGAAACTAGATTATAAACAGAATATTCAGGCAATAATTTATTTTGATAACATCAATTCTTAAACATAATTATACGATCGTAAAGCAAAGATACAAGGAACATTTCAAGTGTACCAGATCGGTGAAGATCGCGCGGCCTGTTGCGGTATAACTACAGGTCGGAGTCAAAACTCAAATCAAAGATTGAACGAACTCATGCCTTTAACCACTTTCCAAACACGGCACAAGGTTCTTTTTCCCATTACAATCTTATTCTAAGAAAACTTTAAGAAAAAATGTCCCGAAAAGTGCTCGAAAATACAAACGAATGTGCTCATGCCCCTGGGCATCCTATAATACTCATAAATCGAACTAATTCAATATGGCGGCCGTATCGGTAAAAAGGTCTATTCAAGCTCGTTCTCTCGCTCGCATTTGCCGCAGGAAACATTACAAATCTACCGCCTCGCGTCCCGCTCTTGAAAAAAATTTGAGTTCGACTTGTAGGCAAGTCTATATAAATACCAGTGATTAATTTGTTCCGACGATCACACAATGGGAGTCCATTTTTTTTCCACCACACTATGATCAAAGACAGAATTGTTGTTTCCAATTGATCACATTTAAAACACAATTTGACATAATTTTAACTTTTCTTTCAGCCACTAGAACTCCCGAGAAACGTCTTCAAGTGTACGCGATACACTATGTACCAGTGTTTTTTTCTCGCGTGCAGCGATTGTGTCTAATTTATATAATTTTAAAATCACAGCATAAAGAGAGCATGCCCTCAAGTAGCGCTAAAGGGCCTACTAATGCGGTAGGTTGCAGCTGTTGTAGCGGGGAGGCTATAAATTTTTAGGGAGGGATAGTTATATTTCAAGTTTTCTTTTAAAGTTATAGAAGAAGTTGAGACTGTCTTAATGACATGAATGTTAATTCTTCCTTATAAAAACAGAGTCACAAGGGATCTAATACCTAAGAAGAAAAAAAAAATTTACTGCTTTTCTACTTAGTGTTCGAGATCTCCAGTTTTACTGATCCATGTCTACACACTCCTTTTTCGAGCTAAGAATAAAAAAAGCAGGACGCAGTACGTTTTCACAAATGCAGGCTACCAGATTCTCCACAACAAGCCGGTCCGCTCAAAGCCAAATGACGTAAGACGCCATTTGTAAGTATACAAAATGAAGCACTTTAACAGATTGGCAGAATTATTGGAAACAATTATTTTATCGGGAGTTTTGAAGACCTGTATCGCGGAAATTGCTGCTCAAAATTGATTGAATCGAATCAGGCAAAAGCGAGTTTGTTACGTTTCCTAAGCACGAAAATTCCACTACGGAAGGAAAAGAAAGGGAAAACGAGAAGAGCGAGGGAAAGGAAAGGGTAAGTTCGGGACTTGTCGAGACCCTGGCTTCAAAATTCAAATCAGGACTTCAGCGTTTTTATCAATTCGAGCCCGAGACAATTTCTAGATAATGGTATAAGAAATAAAGCTAAAAAAAAAAAAAAAAACGACCGAAAACGCTAATGGAAGCTAGCGAAAGCCCACCAATATACTGCTTTCAGTTCGATAACCGGCTGTAACCATAAACTCTGAAAAATTCTTCTCCTGAAGACCCGACCGAAAAAAAAAAACGACAAACCCTTGACTCCAAGACCTGTCGGCAAAACAACAACAACTGAAAACTGGCCATGGGACTGGCAAGACGCAAAAATCTATCAAAAGCGAGTTCCGAGATTTCAGATAGGGGGGACAATTTTCCTATATCCATGCATATTTTGGGGGTACCATTCTTCACCCCAAAAGAGGACTCCAGGAAGAAAGCAATATATATATTCGCATTCTTAGTTGTTTCTAGTGAGCAGTTATGAGCTGTTATGGCTAAGTAAGGATAACGCTAAATTATTTTATTTTTGTTTTTATTTTCTGCTGACCTGATTTGCTTTACAGTGAAATCAGAGTCAGTGCAAGGAAAACTTTTCTTGCTCACACTTTGTTTAAACATGCAATAGCATGCTCATCCAGTTGAACGTCTCCAGTAGTAAGGTCGTCCTCACCAGGCGATGCTCCACATAGTGGCTTTCCGTTGGCAACTCTGACAGCCTTTTTGCTCTGTTCAGAAAAAATATATATATTGTGTTGTAACCCAAGTCCATTTTTAAACCTAAAAAAATGCTACACGAGAAAGAAAGCAATATTCGCGTTCTTAATTGTTTCTAGTGAGCAGTTATGGATAAAGTAAGGATAACACTTCGCAGTCAATCATTTTACTTTTGTTTTTATTTTCTGCTGACCTGATCTGCATTACTACAATGA